>CM021109.1:560132981-560279553 GCA_007115665.2 Sequoiadendron giganteum | reverse complement strand
TATGACTATCCTCAAACCCCCTATTTTCAAGGGTTTCTAGGGTTTTGGGCTTTGTTTCTGTAACATTAGAATAAATCTTGTGATAAGATCTACAACTAGAACAAACAATTGTCAATCCTAATCTAAATCAAAACTAATCTAAAATCTAACAATAAAGAATGAATATGAAAACATGATAAAAACTAAACAAAATGAATTGATCTCACCGAATATGCATTCATCCCTTCGAATTATCTCCATTGCTCTTCTCTATTTTTCCTTTTTAGTATTCTTTCCCTCAGATTTCTTTGTTTGAATGCAAGTATAGCTATGTTGAATGTCTAAGCAAAATATTGAAGAATGGTCTCTCTTCTCAAAAGTATGTGATTTCGGGAGGAGGAATAATGATTATGACAAGCCATTTTATAGATTTTGTGTTTTCAAACAATTGGCTCAGATTGAAAGAGAGATCAATGGATGAGATTGATGAATGCCATGTGATGTGAGTTCTGTCAGATAGAACATGAGTTAGAACATGAGTCAAGTCAGACTAAAAATAGGACAAGATCCTAATCTTCAGTTAAGAATGTTCGAAAATAGAAGAAATAGAATTTGAATGTCAAACACAAAATCAGAACTTGAAGATGAGGAATTCAAATGCATAATTAAATTAATTAATTAAATAAAAGATATTTAATTAATAAATGCATACATGCATATGAGTTAAAACTAGTTAATCCACTATTTGTGATAGAGAGTTTTCCCTGTAGAGATGATCAACAGTTAAATTTAGAGATAACTCGAGAACTAAAAATAGATCTTGAGTCAGAAGGTGAGTGGACGATTAGATAACTGAATGATAGGGGAATGTGACATAAATGAATTAAATGTGAATTAAATGTTAATTTAATTCAACATTCAAAGATAGAAGATATAATTAAATAAATAAAGATAATTTATTTAATTTAACTTTCGAAAAGGGTGGAATTGAATAATTAAATAATAAATATTTAATTATAGTTGAAAAGGGGGTTAAATGAATAATTAAATAAATATATTTAATTATAGTTGACATATGATAAAAAAGAGGGTAATTAAATAATAAATTATTTAATTAAGAAGGAAGAATGAATTAGTTAGCAACATAATTAAATAAATATAATTTATTTAATTAATCAAGTTGAATAAAGATTAATGATGAATTAATGAATTAATTAAAAAGGAGTATTTAATTAATAGAGGAAATATGTGTTAGAAAGGGTAATTAAATAATTGACATTATTTATTCATGACCATGGACTATAGAACATTATGTCGAATGTGTACTCTCAGGCCTAGACCAATTTTAGGTATCTACAATTTGCCCCTCTCTGATACAATGTTGGTACGACACTGTGTCAAAGAAAATATGCCCCGATCATGCCCCAGCATGAAATAGGGTAGGGTATACCCCCTCGAGAAAATTGACATTTTTTGAAAAGTTTCAGAAAAATCAAGAAAAATTCCCGATAAGTCAAAATGATAGTCAAAAATGCTATGGAGTTCACGAAATTGAAATCAGAGATGTTTAGGATGAATACGGGTCATTGGAAGTTGAAAGGCTAAGTGGCCAATAGAGAAGGGCTGAAGAAATGTCATTTCTAACCCACCTATAAATAGGAATTAGGGCTAAAATGAATTCATTTGCACCCGGAGGAGATAGAAAAACTGGAGATTTTGCTCTGACTGACTGAGGAAATGGCGCCGATTCCATACTCTAGGCATTGAGGATATCGGATCCGGACCTTCAAGAGGCCAACTGATGCAGAACCACCGGTATGTACCCAAAAATGAACATGTGAAATTAATTTTTGCACATATTTTTAGGCTTTAGAAAATTAATGAGCAAATGCAGTGCATCGTAAACGATGCATATGCCGTCATATTCGCCACATCTGACTGCAAAATGAAACATCTGCAAAAACTCACCAAGGCTAGTTTTGGCTGATTAGGGAATGACCGCATGTGTAGCATAATGCACCACATGTGTAGTTGTGCAATGCAAATGCATTAGGAATAGATGCAAGTGTATATGTAAACCGCATATGTATTTAATGAAATGCACATGTAGTTGGGCAGTAGAAAGTGTTAAATGAACCACATGTGCAAAGTGCATCGCATATGGTTTTTGTGAGCCACATGTGTAGTAGTGGAAAGGGGTATGGAGAATGTGCAACGCATATGAGGCAATGTGCAATGCATCTGTAAATGTGAGCTGCATTTGACTGGTAAAATTTTTGAAAAAAATTTCCAAGGAAAATTTTGAAAAATACTGACGCCTTGGTTAATTTGCAGGAGGTGATAGATCCTATTTATACGTGAGAGTCATGACCAAAGACATTTGACTTGAGAGACAGTTTGAGTTCTACAGAGATTCGACTTCTATGGAAGCTAGGCCTACGTCACTATTTGTCGATGCCTGCCATTCGGGCAAAAAAAGGGATGCTGATGGAACTTTGCGAGTGATGGCATTCAAAGACATCCTCATTTCATTTACTAGCTAGGGAGGCCACTGTCACATTGGAGGATGTGTACAGGATTTTGAGATTGCCTATCAAAGGTGAGCAGGTGATGTATGATACCCAGTGAGGTCTAACGGAGTTAGCATGATTCTATCAGGTGGACGACATCAATAGGCTCGAGATCGAGCATTACGATATTAGATGGCCAGTGCTAGCAGACAGGTATGAGTGGATAGACTACATCTTATGTACCCTGATTGGGGGTATAGTTCTGCCTAGCAGATGAGGACATGGATTTCCAGTAGGATGGGGAGCTATGTTGGTTGGCATGTTGGAGAGTGAGACAAGATATGCATGGGGTCCATGTCTCCTTGGGATGTTGTATTTCCATTTGCATGACATCGTTTATAGAGATTCACCATCGTTGAGTTGTGGGATGACACTTTTGATGGTATGGGGTTGGGAGATGATAGTTGTCTTTCATCCTCTAGTTACAGTAGAGAGAGAGGAGAGATACCCATATGTGTTTTGATATACAGGGCAGATCACACAGACCCATGTGGGTGACACAGGATACTGGCGACATGCCTTGGATACTCTTGATCAGTTCATATGGAGACCTTACATGGATTGTGAGGAGTGGGTGGATGAGAACATACATTTTCCATTATGTAGATAGACACAATATCTCATTGGGAGGATTGTTTCGAGTGTGCACATTATTGAGCGACATCTACTGGACAGAGTTCTGAGACAGTTCGGGGAGGTTCAGGATGAGCCTCAAAGTAGAGTAGAGTTTTCTCGGTCATTGAGAGAGGTTCCATGGTGGGGACCCATGATTCTAGTGGCTATAGTGGAGACAGAGATACAGGCACTTCAGCTAGTATAGTGGGGATGGAGAGGTGGATTAGCAGATCCAGGGACCATGACTACTTATGAGGCATGGTGGGTAGTGCATCGCCCGATTCCTTATACAGATCCGGACCAACCAGCACCAGTCGAGAGACGAGGCACAGGTCCTAGAGGACGTCAGAGAGGTGGAGATGATGGTAGAGGTGGAGGTAGAGGTGGGAGACGAGGATGCAGAGGATGGAGAGGGGGTCATGCAACTGGTGATGCACCTATGGAGGCGATAGTAGCAGTTGATGTACCTATGATAGATATCAGAGGGAGAGTGGATGTACCGGCTGGGGGTGAGCATGCTGCAATGGAGATAGTGGTTGATGAGCGTGTAGAGGTAGATGTGGGAGTAGAGGATGTCATAGAGGATTATGATGTAGACATGGCCTTAGATCCTCTAGGTGTGTTAGCAGGATATGGAGAGGATGATGTAGAGGATGATGTTGAGGAGGATGCACCGATGGAGGAGTAGGAGAGAGAGCTCAGAGATCAAATAGTGGAGGGGAGACGAGATGAGGATGCTCCTAGAGACAGTGATAGGGAGGCTTTAGAGGAGAGACTCAAACTTATGACTGTAGAGTTATAGGTGATGATACTAGAGAGAGATAGTGCCTTCACACAGAGAGACAGTGCCTATGTGGAGAGGGATAGTGCATATACCAAGAGGGATAGTGCATGTACAAAGAGGGCTAGTGCTCTCATGGAGAGAGACCAGGCCATAGCTCAGAGACATGAGATAGAGCAGCAGTTCACAAAGGTTAGACGCCTTTGCAGTGGATCCTCATCTGATGGCATGGTACGAGAGTTAGTCAGATCGGTGGAGAGAGCCACTTATTATAGGGATTTGTATGAGGCCGCAGTCCCAACAAAGAGACGGGCTCCTACATTTTCAGAGGTGCGTAGTCAGAGCAAAGGTCATAGTCAAAGTCAGAGGACACAGAGCATTGAGGGGGTGATAGGACCATCGAGAACAGGTCCATATGATAGGCCTTCCACCTCATAGAGGCCACCTTTGGGTCCCTTCCCACCACCATCACCATGTGATAGCAGGGATAGCGAGACATGAGATAGGGCTTCAGATACTTGTAGACATTTGTATTTTTTCTAGAGAGCCTGCGAGCTCATGTTTTATTTATGGTGACATTCGGACATTGTACTGTGACACTATTTTTTGAGCGATATATATATGATTTTTTTTGGTGGCTTCTACATGATATGCAATTCTATGTTATGGATGATGCTTTATTACTACATGATTATGTTTCCTAAATGATGTATGTACACGTGTTATGAATGAATGTTTCTATATGTTTATGAGTTATGCATTGAATGATGATGTTGTGGATGCCTTATTTTACTTATGATAATGAATGCAATGTTCTACATGATGCTTATATGTGATGGTAATATGGACATGTAATGTTTACATGATGTATGTTATGATGATGCAATGCCTATTATGTCATGATGTGAAATGCAATGAAGATGAATGTTACTATCTATATGTTGAAAATGCAATGCAAATATATGAAATGTTTATTTAAATGGATGCAAATACAAATGACCTAATGTGTTGTTTTATTTTATTTTATTGTGTCACAGGATTTTATCTTAATGTCAAAGAAGAGAAACGTTAGGATGAAAATGACTTCAGAATGTTAGTAAGAAATAATTAATGTCGTGATATGAAATGTAATGTAATGATATAATGATGGTTGATCGATTGAGAAAAAGATATAACCTTCGATATATTGCCAAATACACTTTACTTGCTTGTTATCATGATTGGGCAGGACATGAAACAGATGGATACTACACACTATGATATGAGATAGACCATAGTTTACAAATTTATCCACCTATGAAAAATAGATAGTCATAGAAAAGGAGTATCTTAACTTAGACTAAGGACAAGATGCCCTAGTCGTTTGGTCAAGACAAACCACAGACAACAGACAAATAAAAGACAAGTCATGAGACTTCATTGCTCCTCTAAATCCTTGTTAGGAAATCCTTGAGGAAACTAGTAACATGACTCAAAAACCAATGTTAAAAAGATAGTTGACAGACAATAGCCAAAGAAAAAGAATCCTGAGACATTGTTGCTTCTCTAAATCCTTCAAGGGACATCCTTAAGAAAGCTAGTAACAGGATCTTTCATAAATCGATAAAATGGTAAGAAAAAATAAGATATAAAGTCATAAAGCCAAATAAATGTATTCACCAAAATTTGATCTTCTGGGATTGTTTGATGTTGATGTTGACATAGCGTAATGTGAGAGAATGACACATACCACATAAGACGTTGAGTCTGGTTTTGACTGGTGACTTCTGTATAAGGCATGACAAAGACTGGTTTCAGTAAGACACATGTCGTATAAGATGTTTGGAGTCTGATGATGTTGAGGTGATAAGCCACATGAGACTATGACAATGTGATGACGTCTGTTGACAAGAAAGCCATATCTTGCGTAAGACATAGGTTGATCGCTTTGATAATGTGTTTGATATTAACTTGATGAGTATTGAGACATTTTTCCTTGTTGTTGCATGACTTGCTTTGATTCCTTGACCGATAAACTGTCTGTGTGTGTGTGTTGACCATGTATGACATGAGATGATACCTTAAACTATGATATGCAAGTTATGTGATAGTGATTGTGAATGAACCCTATTAGACTGACCTAGTGTGGTCTCGGGAGCTCATCAATTGATTAGCCTTGCCTATGTTGTACACACAAAGACCTCATAGTTCGACACGACTAATGACTTTGAATGTACAAAGAATTGTTATTTTATTGGTGTGATACATAACAAACCTAAACTGATAGACCTAATTCCTCGGGGGCACATCGATTGATGGCCTTGCCTACATCCCAATCACAGAGGCAACGTTGTTCAACTATGTTTACGACTGACTTAACATGACTGACTTGACATGATTGACTAGAAATGACTGACTTGACATGACCAATTTGACATGATTGACTAGACATGACTGACTTGACATGATTGACTAGACATGATTGACTTGACATTGTTTTTGGGATTTTCTGACAGTATTTGATTTTTTTTTTTGGATTTTTCGATTTTTGGAGCTTTCTAATGTTTTTTTGGGACTTTTTAGGACATTTTTGATGGTGTGACATCATGTACAAAGTGTTAGGGCATAGAACAAGGATTTTCCCCTAGTTGGGAATATGATTTGGAAGATGGAGTGGGTAATGTGACAAAATGGATGTTTAGATGTCAATCATTCCAAATGATGGATAGGACAACCATTTATTATGAGTGATGGTGAAAAAGTACGATTAGAATGATGGTAGATGGAAGAGCGAACTTGACTACACATGGTGACTGTTTGCCAGGTTTTTAAAATGGTACTTATCCATAGCACCACCGAAGCGGTTTTCACTTGTGGACGGATTTATTTCTCTTTACTTTTTTTATTTTCTCAATTTTTTTTGGTGTTACAAAGATGCCTGTTTGTCAAGTTTTCATCAAGGTAACCATTTTTTTGTTTTTTCATTTTTTTGTATTTTTTCAGATTAAGACACAGATTCTCAAAGACTTAAGCGTAGAACCTCTTTAGATGTAAACTGTTGATAGGGGACAAAAGCGGTTCTCCTTCAGGAGTAGAGAGTTGGTACGCTCCTGATCCAAAGGCTTCTATGACAATGTACAACCCCAACCAGTTAGGTTCAAACTTTCCTAGTTTCTCACGTTCAACTTGGTTCTTAGGATTCTCCATTAATACTAGGTCACCAATGTCAAAGTGTCTATTGAGAACCTTCCTATTGTAACTATGACGAAGATGATTCTGATATGCTTGTAAATGATCTAATGCTTTCTATCTTCGTTCATCCAGCAATTGTAGCTCTTGTAACCTAGATGCACAGTATTCTTCATCGTCGATATGACCCTTCAAGGATACCCGTAGAGAAGGTATTTCAACCTCAATAGGTAAGATAGCTTCGGACCCAAATACGAGGGAATATGGAGTGGTGTCGGTGGGAGAACAGATACTTGTGTGATAAGCCCATAAGGCAAGATTAAGCTGTAGGTGCCAGTCATGACCAGCGTCATTGACAGTCTTCTTAAGGATTCTAACAATAGTTTTATTAGATGCCTCAGCTTGGTCATTACCTTGTGGGTAATATGGGGTGGAAAAATTTTGTTTGATGTGGAATTCTTCACATAAATAGCATACTTCTTGGTTCTTGAATGGGCAGCCATTGTCTATGATTATGGATTGAGGCACACCATATTGAAAAATGATATAGTTTAGGATAAACTTAGATATTTGTGTGCCAGTTATGTATGTCATGGGGATGGCTTCGATCCATTTGGTGAAGTATTCGGTGGTGGTGATGATGAATTTGTGGCCATTGGATGATGAAGGGTGTATCTTACCTATGAGGTCAAGTCCCCATTGGGTGAAAGGCCATAGTGAAGTTATTGGATGAAACTCCTGCGTTGGTGCTCTTATCAAGTCTCCATGTATTTGACATTGTCTACACTTATTTACAAAGACGTATGAATCTTTCTCCATAGTAGGTCAATAGTAACCTAATCTCATAATCTTATGCGCTAGAGTAGGACTGCTCAAATGAGATCCAAATATACCCTCATGTACCACTTGCAAAGCTGTTTGTGCTTCCTCAACATCGAGACATCTCATTAGGGTGTTATCTAAGGTACGTCTATATAGGGTTTCTCTGATGATGGTGTACTTAGCTGACTTTTGAATGAAGGTTCAACATTGGTTACTGGACAAGTCTTTAGGTAAGGTTTGGTCAGTGAGGTAATCGAATATGTCTTTACACCAAGGAGACGTAGGACCAACAATGGTACACACTATCACAGTATCAGGGACATCATAAGCGGGGATCAAAAGTTGTTCAACTAGAAACTTGAACTCAGGAACATTACTTGGAATATCCAACAAAGAACCCACGATTGCCATTGCATCTGCAACTCTATTTTGGATATGTGGTATTTGTTGAAACGTTATGTCATTGAAATACTTTTTGAAACTATCAGCCATCCTCTTGTAAGGTGCAATTTTTTCATCCTTAGTCTCGTAATCATCATTCACCTGTCAGATTACCAATTGAGAGTCACCAAAGACATGTAGGCTCTTAATGTTCCATTGAGCTACCATTATTTAACTTGTCACTAAGGCTTCGTATTCTGCTATATTGTTTGTACAAGGGAATGCAATCCTGAATGATTTAGGAATGGTATCACCCTGAGGTGTGACAAATAAGATACCAGCCCCTGAACCACGATTTGTATGTGATCCATAAAAGTACAGTTTCCACTTAGTTTTAACGTCAAGGTTGAAGAGAAAATCATCTGGAAAATCTGCTACTAATGGATGATCTGCCTTTATAGGTGTGTCTGTCAGTTGATCTGCAATGACCTATCCTTTTATTGCCTTCCTTTTGACATACTGAATATCATACTCACTAAGTATCATAACCCATTTATCCAATCGGCCTATTAAAGCTGCCTTACTTAGGAGGTATTTAAGTGGATCAACTTTTGCAATCAACATGGTTTGGTGATTGAGCATATAGTGCCTAATTTTTTGGGTAGCAAAGACTACCACAAGATAGGCACGTTCTATGTTGTTGTAATTAAATTCATAGCCCACTAAGGTTCGACTGATATAATAAACCACTCTCTCACAACCTTGATCATCGTGTTGTGCAAGAACAACCCCTAATGCCGACTGAGTTGCTGAGATGTGAAGTATCAATGGTTTTCCCTCTGTAGGTGGCATTAGGACTGGTGGAGTAAGCAAATAGTCCTTGATTTTTTGAAGGCCTCTTGACATTTAGGTGTCCACACAAATGGCACTCCTTTCTTGAGTAAATGTTGAAATGGATGTATTTTATCTGCCAGTTTTACTATGAAATGCCTAATGGACTGTAATCTCCCCTGTAGGGTTCTGAGTTGACCAATGCTGGTTGGAGGAGACATTTCTATGATGGCTCTTACCTTCTCTGGATCTACTTCAATGCCTCTGCGAGACATGATATACCCTAACAGCTTCCCTGATTTGACTCCGAAGACACACTTCGGATTTAGCCTGACATTGTAGTTTTCTAGCCTCTAGAATATCTTGTCTAAAAATTTCAAATGATCTTCCCTTGTTTCTAACTTGCCTATTATATCATCTACATAATCTTCCATGAATGTATGTACAAAGTCATGAAAAATCATGGTTATTGCTCATTGGTAAGTGGCTCCTACATTCTTAAGGCCAAATGGCATAACATTCCAACAGTATGTGCCCCATGGACATGTGAAAGTTATCATATGTTGATCTTCAGGTGCTATCTTTATCTGGTTGTATCCAGAGAAACCATCCATAAGGGATAGCATCTCATATCCTGCAACAAGGTCTACTATCATGTCGATATTTGGCAATGAGAAGTCATCTTTAGGACATGCCTTATTTATGTCTCTAAAGTCAGTGCAAATACGAATGTCCCTAGTTGGCTTAGTCACTGGTACAAGATTCAATATCCAATCTGCATAGTCTATTGTCCTTATGAATCCTACATCTAGAAGTTTCTTAAGTTCTACCTTGACGAATAGAGCAATTTGCGGATGCATCTTCCTCAAATTTTGTTTGACTAGTATGATACCTACCTGTAATGGTAAATGATGCAATATTAGGTCTAGATCCAACCCAGGCATGTCAACATATGACCATGCAAAGTTTACTTGTCTCATTTTGAAGAAGTCCTTGAATTCATGTTGTTTTATTTCTATCAAAAAAGCTGTAAAATATACTATTCAAGGATTCTCTTTTGTACCTATGTTGACTGCAACAACTTCTTCCACTAGCATGGGTGACTTTTCTTGTGCAACAGGGAGAGTATTTAAACCTGTATCCTCGGGTGCCTCAGAGAGGTTTTTGCCCTCAGATACATCCTTTATTTTGACTTTTTCTTCATCCAAAGGCACCTCTCGGTTTTCACCTAGGGACTCATCATTTTTATTTTCATTTTCATTTTTGCTTTATTTTGACTAGACGTGTAAATAGACTCCTCGAAATATGCTTTATTGTCCAAGTCTATGGTAAAACCTACCTTATGATCCCCTCTAGGTATACCTTCTCTAAGTCCCATGAACTTAGCAATCGCTTCATCATTCTCAAATATGTCTATGATAGGTGTACCTTGTTGATCCCAGTCGATAAGTTCAGGATATACAAGGGGCATGTCATCATCGGAGTTTATAAGGGTAACTGTTGGCAAGGTGAATATGGAATGGTTGACATGGTTGTAGAATTTTTGGGATA
The DNA here is from genome assembly GCA_007115665.2 of Sequoiadendron giganteum. Classification (NCBI taxonomy): domain Eukaryota; kingdom Viridiplantae; phylum Streptophyta; class Pinopsida; order Cupressales; family Cupressaceae; genus Sequoiadendron; species Sequoiadendron giganteum. The sequence goes on along the minus strand of CM021109.1, from coordinate 560,268,855 downwards.
ACTCCTTCTTGTTCTTCCTCCTAGGGGTAGGTATACTCTGTTGTGGGACAATGGTGATGGAAAATTCATCAAAAGGTGGCTTGTTAGGTGCCCAAGATTCATGTTCAAGGGTTTCCCAATAATAGTTCTCTTGCCATTCTGCTTCAAACAAGTGTTTCTTAGGACAAGGACTAGACTGTTTCGGTACCGGTTTCACATTGAGGTCCAACTCTCCAAATAAGGCATCTATGTACATAGTACTAGTAGATGAGAGGGACTCCTATTCACCATCGCTTGAGTAAGGGGATTCATCATAGACTAGAGGTTTGTCGTAAATTGGAGGTGTATTGGAAACTAGGGGTTTTTCGTAAACTAGGGGAAATAATTCATGAGATGTATTGATGTCTGGGTAATCATTCACTTCCTCTTGAAACATTGATGAGGTACCAGGAAACCCAATTCGAAGCGGTTGACACCCTAGCCCTAGATATTTCGGTCATGGGTAGACAATAATTGGTTCTATCCTTCCATTTTGATATAGCCCTAACCCATTGTGCCCGTCATAGCCTTCCTTTTGCATTATCTTGAATCCTTTTCCATATTGGTCCTTGGCTATTTGAATAGACGGGGAGGGGTATTCGTGTTCTTCTTGATACAACCAAGATTCAACTTGATCCACTATTTCTTCACTTAACTCCCCCCATTTTGTCAATGTCGTTGTAGGGGGAACATGAAATATGACCATAGACTGTCTTCTATCTGCCATGGGTAGGCCATATTCCTTAGGTGGAATCAATTCAGTAACACAGTATGATGCCTTTATATTATATTCACCACAACCTTTGTCTTGGATCTCAAGTTTTGGAGTGGATGATGGTGGTTTGAATGAAATGTACTTGGTGAGACATGACGGGTCCACGTATTGGGATAAAGTGGATGATGAGGCCTCTTGATTAACATGCACTTATCATTGTGGAAGATCCCTTAGGCTTGTACAGTACTGGAATAGATCTGGATCACCATCAATGGTGATCTTTGTGCCATTATAGGGGAACTTGAGACATTGGTTGTATGTTGAAGGTACGGCTTTCATTGTGTGTATCCAAGGTCTACCTAACAACAGGTTGTATTGGAGGGTGAGATCCAAGTCTTGGAAGTTGGTGTTCATGATTGTTGGGCCAATTCGAATAGGGAGTGTGACAACTCCTTTGGATGATCTTTCCTCATCATCATAAGCCTTGATGACGATACTTTTAGAGGTATCTACACAGTCTTTCAAGAATCCTAATGCCTTAACCAATTTAAGGGTACACAGGTTCAAGCCTGCTCCTTCGTCTACCAAGACTCGTCGGACTTTTTTTTGATGGACAAAGACCTCAAGATGTAAGGGGTCATTGTAATCTGACTTTTTAGTTGAGTAGTCTTGTTGTGAAAATGTAGCATGATGTGAGTTGGTCAAATATCCCACCATTTCTTTGAAATGATTGACATCTAAATCTATAGGAACAATTGTATTCTATAGAGCTTTGTCAAGGATGGACAGATGCTGAGCTGATAAGGTCAACAATTCCAAGATAGATATTTGCGCGGGGGTTTTACTCAATTGATCGAGAAGGTTGTACTTGAACTTGGAACTTTGCGTAGATGGCTCAGAAGAAGGACCAGGAATAGTAATCTTAGTTCTGTGTGTGGTTATATTACATTATGGATGCTTCTTGATGGTGAAAGTATTGACATTCTTGTTTGCGGCTTGAAGGTGGTTTATGATCGTTCCTTTACCATAGTCATACTTGGTATTGTTATAGTTGGACGATGGATTATTCTGGGGTCCCGAATTGGAGGCTTTTCCTTTTGTGTGTTCATGTAATGGGTCCGTGAAGACCTTATGATCACTTTTCTTAGTGTTTTTCTACCCACCAACCTCTATAGTTCTATTTTCAACAAAGTCTTGTATGATGTTCTTTAATTGGCGACATTGTTGAAGGTTGTGCCCTTTTGTTCGATGATAGTCGCAGAAAGCATTATCAACCCACCATAAAGGTTTGAACTGTCCAAGATCATACTCTCTTGGTTCTAAAGGTTTGATAAGATTGTGTTTGACCAATTCTTTGAATACTACCTCGATTGGTTGCCCTAAAGGTGTAAATTCTCCCATTGGAAATCTCCTTTGTTGTGGCCTTTGTTGTTGTGAATTATGGACATAGTTAGCCATTTGATTAGGATTGTTCATCATGTCTGCTTGTTTATTGTATCATCTAAGGGAGATAACTGGTCTAGTATGTATGTGTTTAGCATCAACTATGCCATCATTCGTGACATTTTTGTTCCTAGACTAGAACTTGTTTCTATCATTCAACACATTTTGATGTCGGACAATTGGGCTCTTGCCTAGTACTTTGATTTTTCCTTTGTCAATAAGACCCTTTTCAAGGATGATCCCCTTCTGTACCAAGTCAATGAATGAAGTGCAACAGTGTACCCATAAGTCACCTCTCAGTTTGGGGTTGATGTTTTTGAGGAAGATAGTGACCTTTTTTTTTTTAGGTATTTCGATGGGACATCGTCTAGCTAAACTTCTCCATCTCTGGAAGAAAGTGATGAATGTCTCGCCATCTTCTTGTGTCATGTGGCACAAGGTTGCTATGGTTACTTTATTGTCTATGTTAAAGGAGAAATGTTCGACAAACTTTTCAGCCAATTCCACCCAGGTTCGTATACCGTATGGCAATTTGGAAAACCATTCCAATGCTATCCCTATGAGGGTTCGTGGAAATAGGCGTATCAAGTAAGTGGGGTCATACGATATGTCAATGCATGCTGTTGAGAATTATCTAATATGTTCTAAAGGATTCTTCCTCCCATTATACTTAGGCAAATTTGGTATAATGTATCCATGGGGGAAAGGTGTCATATAGAGTGCTTTGTCAAATGGGCATGGACATAGGTCTTGTGCTGATATAGTTCATTTGCCTGCCATAGACATGTCATCCATCTTTTGTTGTAGAGTCTCCATTTGGTTTTGAAGGATGTCAACTTGTGTCACGGAAATGGTGTTCATGTTATTTGGATCAATGTAGATGTTCTGATACACCATGTTGTGTGATGGGTTATGATTGGGCGAGGGAATATATCCTGTGAAAATATTCTGATTCGGGATAGGGATATTTCCTGTCTGAATGGTTTGAGTCGGTATAGGAATTCTTCCTGTCTGAATTGTCTGATTTGGAATAGGAATGCTTTCTATTTGGATTGTCTGACTTGATATAGGTATATTTTTGCCAACTTTTGTTCTATTACCAGTCATGTTGGTGCCAAAGGGGTTGGAGGAAGTTGCCCCCACAGTGAATTGTAAACCTTGTGTTATGTTAAAATGAGTTGTGTTTACAATTGATGATGTTTGTGTTGGTATATCGGTTGGTATCGCTGTGGTTATTTGAGGAATAGACACAGTATATGTCACAGTTTGTGCTGGTTGAGTTGACTGTGTTGTCAAAGAATGGACATCAAATCCTAGAGGTAGTGTGGCACCTTCTACTAGCAATTTTGCTAAGTAGCGTTGTGGATCGTTTAGCAAACACTCATCCATGAAGGATGCAAGCTCAGGATCTTGAGTTGCTGCATTTATGTCTTCTATGTAAATCTGCCCATGTGTGTCTCTAGTGACATGTTTTTCAAGTAAGGACTTGTGTGGAAATTTGCTACCCGATGGTTGGTTTTCGAACGAATTGATAAATTCATTGGGGTCTGTCATTGCTTTGTATTTCTTTTTGGACCTTGTTTCGACCATGGAAAAGTTGCTCAAAATGGGTAATGCAAACTGTGTCTAAAACTGATATGACCTATGTCTATGTTTTTTTCAATATTTTTGACAATAAGGATGTTGCTAAAGATCTACAATAATGTATGACTGGACGGACAATATGCAAAATTCTAAGTGAACTAATGACAAAAAATGAGCCTAAGATAGGTATAACCTACCACCTAATGGAATAAATGAATGCAAAATTTTATTTTTGACCAAGGAACCTAATTGTATGCCCAGGATAGTATGACAAGGTGAATTTTCCAAAGACAAGGAAAGTTATCTATTCAGTGATTTGCAATTTCCTAGGGATTACCTATATGCATGCAAATTAGGATGATTATGACTAAGACATTTACTGTGACCAAGATGTATATGACACCCAATGATGGTAGCTAAGATGTATATGACTCCTAATGATGGTAAACTAAGACGTATATGACGCCTAATGATGCAAGGTTTTTGAGAAAATTTAACCAGTTTCTAATCCAAGGTTGGTCCTAAAAACCTAAAGCAAAAAGTGACAAAGATGTTTCAGACTCAGCTCGCGGTTTTTAAAAAAAATTTGTTGACAGGAAAATGCAGTTCACCTAACAGTTGCGGTTTTTCCTCTAACAGATGTAGATTTTCTAATAGATGTAATTTTCTAACTAACAGATGCGATTTAACAGGACACATGTGGGTGTTTAACTGACAGATGCGGTTTACCATGACACATGTGGTTTTTGAACTAATAGATGTGGTTTGCATGCACACATGTGACTCATAATGTGACAATTGTGACTCATAATATGCAGACTTAAAAGTGAATTTTTTTTTTTGAAAGATAGATGCGGTGTTAACCCTAACAGATGCGACTCACTATGACACATGTGGCGTTTAAACTGACAATTGCGACTCTGTTTTTTGACAGTTGAATTTTTCTCGAAACTTGTTTGACTGAATTTGTTTGTTTGATCAAGATTTTGACGAATACAACAAAGAAAAAAAACATAGCAATCAATGTATCTTCCATTTTTGTGATGTAAGGATTGTTAAGACTCGAAAACATGTACAACCTAGGCTTTTAGGATAGTATTTTCTGAATTCTTACTTGGATTTCTCTAGCTACGCACATTCAAGGTGGATGACTAGTAGCTTGACCCCACTAGCTCCCCTCCATGGAACTCACTTATACGGGGCAGCCAAGCTACTATACCCATGAAACTCCCATGGCATACATGTCACCTCAACACAAGAACCATAAATTTGTAAGACGACTCATAGGTTATACACCTGCTGCGCCAACAAATAGATAGGATTTTTGTAACTCTACAAAAAGGTGTTTAATAAGGGCATTCCATTCATGGGACACTATCCAACATTGGAAAGAGTCCATTTCTATCCATCTCATTGGAATAGTGTGCGTGATTCTTGGGGTTTCCCCAAGAATCCACTTTTATATATCGGCTGGAAGTCGCTTGGCTTTAGCGTGCTACCGGTCTGAGTCATCTTGGGGTGATTACTTTTTCCCACCAAGATAGGCCCAAGTTCTAGAGTTAGCAACCATTTCTCTTACACCTAGGATTGCAAGACTGTGCAAGGGGAGAGGATACTTCAGTGTACTGAATCGTAAGGGTTTACAAATGTGTGTAAAGCACCAAACAAAGAAGACAGTGGTTCTTTTTATTCCAAATGATGATTTTCTATCTATCAAACAAAAAAATAATTTTAATCCCACATGATGATTATCTATCTACCAAAAAAAATCTTATTTAAATAAATTAACACAAAGGCATTAGGTCCTGCATGCAATTTATCAGTAGTTCAAGGTCTTTAGCTTTCGTCCTACAGAAAAATTGTCTTGGGTTTGTAAATGTCTTCAAAGCTTCATCCTACAAACACTATGTTATTCCCACTTAACACAATTGAAATCAACCATTAGCGAAAAATAAAAAACAACTTCAAAGGCGAAAATGAAAATATTGATGCACGGAAATCAATGAAAAAATGAAAAAGTTTTACTAGGTAGATGCAACTTTTTGAGCCACATATGCGGTTCGACTGTTGACAGGAAAATGCGGCTTGCAAAAATGTTGATAGGCAGATGCGGTTCGTGACTTCGTGGATGCAACTCATGATGATAGATGCGTCACTTTTTTTAATAGATGCGGCTCAAAAATATAGATGCGTCTTTTCCCATGACAAAAGATGTGCGCCGTACAGAAATCTGCAAAAAACATAAAACAAAAAATAGATGCGTGGATTTTGAAGTGGATTCACATCAGGTTCACCAAATGTAACATTAGAATAAATCTTGTGATAAGATCTGCAACTAGAAAAAACAATTTTCAATCCTAATCTAAATCAAAACTAATCTAAAATCTAACAATAAAGAACGAATATGAAAACATGATAAAAACTAAAAAAACTGAATTGATCTCACTGAATATGCATTCATCCCTTCAAATTATCTCCATTGCTCTTCTCCATTTTTCCTTTTTATTATTCTTGCCCTCAGATTTATTTGTTTGAATGCAAGTATAGCTGTGTTGAATGTCTAAGCAAAATATCGAAGAATGGTCTCTCTTCTCAAAAGTATGTGATTTCGGGAGAAGGAATAATGATTATGACAGGCCATTTTATAGATTTTGTGTTTTCGAACGATCGGCTCAGATTGAAAGAGAGTTCGATGGACAAGATTGATGAATGCCATGCGATGTGAGTTCTGTCAGATAGAACGTGAGTTAGAACATGAGTCAGGTCAGACTAAAAATAGAACAAGATCTTAATCTTCAGTTAAGAATGTTCGAAAATAGAAGAAATAGATTTTGAATGTTAAAGACAAAGTCAGAACTCGAAGATGAGGAATTTGAATGCATAATTAAATTAATTAATTAAATAAAAGATATTTAATTAATAAATGCATACATGCATATGAGTTAAAACTAGTTAATCGACTAGTTGTGACAGAGAGTTTTCCCTACAGAGATGATCAGCAGTTAAATTCAGAGATAACTCGAGAACTAAAAATAGATTTTGAGTCAAAAGGTGAGTGGACGATTAGATAACTGAATGATAGAGGAATGTGACATAAATGAATTAAATGTGAATTAAATTTTAATTTAATTCAACATTCAAAGATAGAAGATTTAATTAAATAAATAAAGATAATTTATTTAATTTAACTTTCGAAAAGGGTGGAATTGAATAATTAAATAATAAATATTTAATTATAGTTGAAAAGGGGGTTAAATGAATAATTAAATAAAGATATTTAATTATAGTTGACATATGATAAAAAAGAGGGTAATTAAATAATAAATTATTTAATTAAGAAGGAACAATTAATTAGTTAGCAACATAATTAAATAAATATAATTTATTTAATTAACCAAGTTGAATAAAGATTAATGATGAAGTAATGAATTAATTGGAAAGGAGTATTTAATTAATAGAGGAAATATGTGTTAGAAAGGGTAATTAAATAATTGAAATTATTTAATCATGACCATGGACTATAGAACATTATGTCAAATGTGTACTCGCAGGCCTAGACCAATTTTAGGTATCTACAATTTCCTCCTTTGAAGGCTTCAAGGACCTTCTCAACTCTCCCCCTTTCACACACATGTCTAAGATACATGTACTCACACTTCCATACTACTGATTGTCACAAACCAATCCATTTAGCAACTTTTCTTGCTGCTGTCCTCTCCAAGCCACTAGCCAGAATGCACTTGCACTCGCCTAGAGCTTGATGATTGCATCAATTCCCCTGGAAACCAAAACTCCAAACATATTTACACTGTACATATAGTTCCCTACTTGATTCCAAGTTTCCATGGTATCCTTGCCATAGGAATTCAAGTGGGGATCATTATTTACTAAACTAGCCTGAACCGGCAATGAGGCCAAGAACACCAAAAACTTGCAAAAAGATAACCAGTTGAATTTAAATGACTAATATAATTCTTCACATAGTAATTAAGTGACACAAATGAAAGACTCAAAGCATCAGATAGGTCCTTTCAATCCATTCTTGACTGGATGAAGGCTCAAAAATAGAAATTCAATGAAAACTTGCTCTTTTCCAAGTCACAAAATCTCCTTCTCAATTCTCAATTCGTACAATCAATCCTTCAACATAGGTATTAGTATTTTTTTGACCTTATATAACTTTCTCCCACATGCTAGAACCCTTGGGTCAGGCTTAGAGCATCATTAATTCCCTTTTTCAACTTTTAGGACAAATAGCCAAGACTACATTGACAAATTTGCCTAATTTCATCATTAAGGCTTCTCCAAACTTCAAGGCGCTAGACCACCCTACATTTTCCATAACACACACATCAAAAAAACTCTTGTGACTTTACATCATAGTCTTTATTCCCCTAGTGGTTTGCTAGAACCACCTACAAGTCAAAACAACAAGATCCTCCAAAAGACATTTAAGGTGCTCCTGCACCATGACCCTTAATGTGTGTGGTGTAAGCCTCTTGGATAAGCTTGGAATGGATAAGAGAAATATTGAACCTAACTCTTTCTCCATTTATGGGTTTGATAATGTAGGAAAACAACTGCTAGGCGTGATCTCATTACCTATTTCAATTGGAAAAATCACATTACAAACTCATCTCCATGTTATACCTAAAGACCTTTCATATAACCTTCATTTAGGTAGACCATGGATTCATAAGATGCAAGTGGTGCCTTTTAATATTCATCATGTAATGAAATATTTATATAACAATGAAGTGTGCACAATCAAAGTAGATCCTGAAGAAAGTTGTTTACACACTAAGAAAGATAAAGAAATCCCTTTGAAAAAATTGATACCAAGTTCAAAAGTGGAAATCATGCAAGAGGAAGAATACAAAGAAAATAACACTAAGGAAATCACAAGTCTATTTGATCATGATTGGGATTCTTTAGATTTTACACCTACATTTATGGGAGAGAAAAAGATCAAAACAAAAAAGGAAAAAAAAAGAAAAAAAATGGTAGTATTGTATTTTTAGAAAATGTGGATTAATTAAACAGTAGACTAACACACCAAGGAGACATTATATTAAAGAAAACTAATTAGAAAGCATGAATGCAAACTCTAATGACAACAACTTCTTCAAAATCGTCCCATTGTCCTCTATCTCCAAGGATTTGATTCAAGGTGATGGCTCTCATTTGTGTAAGCAACAACTTGTTGAAATGGTAGCTTAGGAGAATGAGATTAATTGAAAATGCATGTTCATGACTATATGATTTAAGCTATGAAATTGAAATTCTATGATGCTAGAATGTTGATAATACTAGAATGCAACTATAATAACTATGTATGAAATCTAGGATTCGAGGTCATCCTTTCAACTCATAAGAGGGTTTTATTTATAGATTTTTGAAGGCAAGAAATCCAGTTGGCGAGGATCAACGGTTGAGATTCAAACCTATTAAGATGAATGGTGAGAGATTGAGAAGTTGAGAAAAAGATGGAAGGTTGAGAGAAAGATGGGAGATGTTTCCTCAAACATTTCATTTTCCATTCAAAAAATGAAGGAAAGTTTCCATTTGTGCACTTCATTTATGAAGATTTAGTTGATAGTTGAGGAAAAATCCATAATTAAATAAATAAATTTATTTAATTACATGTGACAAAGAATCACTAAGTTTCCATAATTGAAATAAATAATATTTAATTATGTGTGAGAGATGATAAAAAGTGCTTTAATTAAATATATAAAATACTTAATATATGAAAAGAAGAAAGTTAGTAATTAAATACTTTTAGAATATTTAATTATGGAAGAAAAGAAGAAAGCTTTTAATAAATATTTTTAGAATATTTAATTATATGAAGAGAATAAAGAATTATAAAGAAAGCATTTAATTAAATATTGAAAATACTTAATTAAATGTGAAATGAAGAATATCATTTAAATTTGGAAGTTAAACTTGTGATAATTAATATAAATAAACTATGAAATCTATTTATTTAATTAAGAGTAAGATAGCAATAATTAATAAACTTATTTATTTAATTAAACTAGAAGAATTGGAAAAATGAACAATATAAATAAATAATTAAATTTATTTATATGTAGATGACTTAAGGATATTAATTAAATAATTCATATTTAATTAATTAATAGGTTTGGTTAACTGTGACCATTTTTAGATGTGTACATTTTGCCCCTCTTTGGAGTGATGTGTTTTACATATTGCTTCAAAGAATTTTGCCCCAAAATTTTTGAATTACTGATGCTATATACCCCTTTGAGAGATAAATCACATGATTTGAATGATAATGAGGATGTTTTGAAACAATTTTGATGATTTTCAAAGAGATTAGGCAATTTAACTCTCGAAACAACACTTTGCCTAGTAAAAATTTGAATATTTTCACATTTTTACCCCCTTAAAAGGTGGAAAAGGTGAAAAGTCTTTGTCATTTGAACAACAATCTTTGGTAATTTTCAGAGCTCTAAGAGAGATATTTGTGATGACGATCCATTATGAGCACCACAGATTTGAGCGAGCCCACCAGTATCAGAGACCAGCTGTGTACGAACCTCCGGTAAGTTGACTTGATCCTCTTCGTAAAAATTTTTGATTGTTTTTCGCATTTTTTGGAATTTTTAACGTCCTAGTTTAGCCAATAGGGTAGATAAATTCATGCATACAAAGTAGCACATAGGTGTGAAACACTCATGCATAGCGTAGAATGGTGCATAAGGTACCTGAAGTAGCGCATACGGAAATGTTGACTGCATAGGATGCTAGATTAGTGCATAGAGGAATTAGCACATAGAGTGATTGTTTTGGCGCATCTGATTGATAGAATAGTGCATAGGTGAATTAGCACATAAAAGGTTTGTTTTAGCACATAGACTAGATAGAATCGTGCATTGATAGAGTTGCGCATGGCAGCTCTGTTTTAGCGCATCCAAGATTTAAAGTTGTGCATACATGGTTTAGTGCATTGATGGCCTGTTTGAGCGCATCCATGGATTTTTCCTGAATTTGAAAGTTTGAAGGAACTATGATAATTTCTTGATGAGTGTTGCTAGATTAGCCAACTGATTTTATGCTTTTTAATAACATCAAGAATAGATTAGCTTGCTTTGAGAAACTTGTCTTCATGCATTAAGAACAAATAAGTCTCATAAATTTGCTTTCTCGTTTGAAAGTTAAATAGCAATGATAGATTTTCGTTCCCGATTGAAAGTCAAATAGATAGATATGGATTCATGTGACTGTTAAATTTTTTTCCATGTCATATGAAAAAAAAATAGTAGAAATGATAGATAGATTTGCTTCCATGCGATATGAAAAATAAAAGTGTTGATTTTATTGAGCTGATTACCCGTTGAATTTGTTCCCATGCGATATGATTTTTTTTTTTAGAAATGATAGATATATTTTCTTTCGCGATTGAAAGAAAAAAATAGATGAAAATTTTACTTACCTTCCTGCTTGAAGAAATAAATAAGATTTTATTTTATTTGATTGAACTTGCTTGATGTACTGGTTGATTGATATATCTATTGCTGATTGATTTGCATGATTGCTTGTAATGTTGTAAAGGAGGAATTTAACATCCTCCATATTAGAGAGAGATTTCCTCGTATGTGGGAGATGATTCCTCGACTATCACAGGACAATTTAGGGGTTATAGACCAGTGTGGTTTGAGTTCACTATTGAGGATATCGCGGTATCGGGTCAACAGGGTGTTGTTGTCTGCATTGGCTGAGAGATGGCACAACGAGCATAACAATTTTCATTTGTCGACAAGAGAGATTACCATGATGCCAGAGGACATATACAGGATTTTGGGTATTCCTGTATTTGGTGAGCTTGTGATCTATGATCACAAGGAGATTGGAGGGACCGATGCTTTGAGATGAGTCTTCCAGGATCCTCATGCTGGCGGGTATGAGATTGCCTAGAAGGATATGGTATCACGTTATGCCCCACTACCTTCGGTTTTAGCAGGTATGATCGGTGGTTTCCTTTGTCCTGATCGAAGGGAAAAGGGACTATTAGTCTATTGGGGTAGGATTCTAGAGGATATGCTTCTCGATTGGACTATATATGCATGGGGATCATGTATGCTTACCCATCTATACCATGATCTTCATCAGGTTATGTACACAGATGGGAAGAGTCTTTCCTTTGGAGTTACTCTTCTATAGATATTTGCATGGGAGCATTTTTCTATTACGCGTCCCATTGTTCGAAGAGATCATCCCCTTGGGTTTCCATATGTTTATTCCTACACCAGGCCCCTTGTTCAGCTGAGGTTGGGCAAGTTAGAGTATTAGCAATGCGTGTTAGATGATTTGGATATAGTCATCTAGATATCGTATGTAGACTATGATCCATTGGAGACATATGATATAGAGTTTCCCTATTGCATGAGATTGAGGTATTTGATTGGACACACCCCATACATTATTTAGATGTTCTTAGTCATGTGGGTCCTGAGGCAGCTTGGGTTAGTACAGATGATGTCGTAGGGTGTGGTACATTATGCCAGGCGTTGGGAGGATGTACCAAAGTGGGGTCCCATTGTGACAATTGAGGCAGCCCGAGCAGAGTATTTGGAGTATGGTGCAGGGATGATAGATGAGTATGGTGCATATTCTTACACGCATCCCTTTCTAAGGTTCACTAGCCCAGAGGAGCCTGCTCCATTATTGGGAGGACTAGTGATACAATGAGGGTGAGGGCAATCATAGGCATGGGTAGGAGTACAGGAGGCAACAACCATGGATATTCATGAGGAGGGAGATGAGGATGATGACTCTGGCAGCTAGGATAACATTAGTGATGATAGTGGGGATGATGGAGGTGGTGGGGGTGGAGGACAAATATTTTTCTTTGATGTTCCCTTAAGCAAGCGGCCACGGACATCAAGAGTAGTGGACCAGCCGAGTACTTCGGCTCAATAGATCATTATCAAGGCTCCCTCACAGGGACAGATTGATGTTTTGCAAGCAGAGGTTCAGACTCTTCAAAGTTAGTTAGGACAGGCACAGGTTGCACAACCAACACCTCCTGACCCACACATAGCTCAGCTGACAACCAAGAGAGATAGCTTCTGAGAGAGATGCATACAAGCTGAGGGGGTGGCCGAGAGACTCCTCAAATCATTTGAGAGAACCTCTATTGGAGAGGTTGTAGCAGAGGGACTATAGACTGCTCAGGAGGCCGAGTATTATAGGTTGAGGTACTTCGAGCTAGTACCACTCGAGAGGAGGATTTCCTTCACATAGTCGGGTACTCGGTCTCAGACCCACTCATGCAATCATTCTAGGAGTTCTACTAGGAGTGTGGGTCAGCAAGTCAGATAAGAGATCAGATCTTCAAGGAGCAAAGATCCATCGAGACCCACTACCTCATGAGGCAACAACAACCATGCTCTATGGCCAGATGCCCCTTAGTGATGAGCATTTTGACACATTTATTCCATTGTATTTGATATATATTTTTGAAGCATTTGATATCCTTATACTTTTGGACATTTTTTTTGATGGAATTTATGAGATTCAGTGGTGATTTGATTATGCACATGTTATGGATGATTTTGTGATTTATGTTTATGAATGCATATTTATTTCGGTATGCTATGTCGTGTATGATGATGCAATAATGATATGAAAATGATGATGGTTTATTTTATGTATGCTAATGTAATGATGATATGATGTAATCTAAATGATTTTCTTTCATGATGTATGATAATGTAGGATGTGTTGTGATGTAATGATTCTAACATGGTGATATATGATGCAAAAATGATTTTCCTTTATAATGGATGTAATGAATGCAATGAATGTTTGATGTAATGGCGAATTCTTTTATTGAGATGATATGATGTGATTATGAATGATTTAAATGGAAAATTATGATGAAATGAGATAAACGGATAAAGGATATGATGATGAAGATGTAATATTTAATGAATGATATGCACATGACATGGATAATGATGTAATATTTTAATAATGATAATTATTTAATTGGTGAACGAATGATATATGATGTAATGGAAATGAACATGATAACTTAAATGATGGTGTAAACTGAATGAAATGGATGCAACCTTATTATGAATGTGTGTGTGTGTGAGGAGATGTGTAATAAATGCAAATGTAAATGTTAATGTTATGATATAATAATGAATAATTAAAATAATTACCATGCATATGATATGAATATGATGAACGAACAATGAAATGATGATGCAAATATGCAAATGAAATGATAATGATAAAATGAATGATGGTGAAATGATGTGAAAGAATGATAATGAATTAAGATACCAAAAATGTCAAAATTAACTCAATTGTTTGTTTTGAAAAAATATATGAAACTGTTACCAACCTTCAAAAATATTCCTTATACAGCCTTCAAAATGAAAACCTAAATGAATCATGCAATCCTAGAATGCAGTGATGAACCATTCCCCTTTGTTGTCATTTCATGTTGTGTTTGATTTTCATCATTGATCCTTTTGATATGTTGAAAGTTAGTACAAGCATCAAAGGGTATGTTAGCACCTATGATGACCTGAGTACTACTTTCATGATTTTTGATATATCAAATTAATACAAGAATCGAGGTAGAATTGAACCAAGATGACTTGAGTATTGTTTGCATAAACAAACAAAAGTTAACCATTTTCCTATGCAAATGCTCAAATATCATCAATGATACATGGTAGAGCATGTCCCATGACCAATTTGCATAATACTAATGATTAGCTTATAGACATCAAGCAAAGAAAAATCATACTTCTTCCTTGTGATTAGTTTAGTACATCATTGAATCACTCCAAAGATATGATGTCATAAAATATCAACACAACAATTGCAACTTATTGCTTTAAGTTTATCATTCATTTTATTCAGATTAATATCATCCAATTTGTTTATATGTCAAAAACATCATACAACCTCATTGTTATTGGATAAGTTTTTTGTTTCTGATATTCTAATTCTTGACACATGCTGCTAATTACCTACTAGAAAGCTCCAAGAATCTAACTACCTCTCCCAATGACCTTGTACTTTGACTCTCACTAGACACAACTACTGCTAAGGATAACTTGAATTATCAAGCCATGATGAGATCCTTGTTGTTTCAAGGAGATTATGCAATGTATGATGTGAAAGTGATGGCTAGGAATGCATGTGATGCCAATGAAAAATGGATATGTAGAATGAATCCTAATAGATGAGAGAGCCAAATGAAATCACAAAAAATTCCTTTTTGCCACGTTTTCACCATTTATTTTGATTGCACTTTTTCTTGATTTTATGATGTTTTTATTATTTACCAAGATGCCTATTTGCCAAGTTTTCATCAAGACAACTATTTTTTTCTTCTATTTTGATTGTTTTGTATTTTTGCTCTTTTTAATTTTTTTTAATAATTTTTTTAGGACTTTTTATATTGTTTTTGATATTTTCAGGCATAAAAATTCTTCAAATGAATGTTTTTGGTTGGATATTTGAATAGGTCCCCTTCTGATGTTGACAAATGATATGCCCCCAATCCATATGCTATGATGATAACGAACGGGCCCAACCAATTAGGTTCGAACTTGCCTTTCTTTTCCCGATCCTGCAGATTTTGAGGGTTTTCTTTGAGAACCAAGTCATCCACTTGAAAAGTTTGTGGTTTGACTCTATGATTGTAGTTGTGGGACATAAATTGTTGATATCCCTTCAAATGATTAACTGCAGTTTGACACCGTTCATCAAGTAGTTCAAGCTCTTGTAACCTTGATACTCTATATTCTTCATCATTGATTAACCGCTTGAGTGATACTCAAAGTGAGGGAATCTTGACTTCTAGTGGTAGAATAGATTATGCTCCATAGAACAAAGCATAAGGAGTAGCACTTGTTGGTGTGTGAATGCTTGTTATGTATGCCCATAATTCTAGATTCAATTGGACATGCCAATCATGACCTGCTTCATTCACTATTTTCTTCAAAATATTTAGAATTGTTTTGTTTGACGCTTCATCTTGACCATTCCCTTGTGGTTAGTAAGGTGTAGAGAACTTGTGTTGGATGTGAAATATTTCACATGGATCATCAACATCCTAATTTTTAAAGGGTCTTCCATTGTTTGTGATAATGGAGTTGGGAATACCATATTGACAGATGATATAGTTCAAAATAAATGAAGAGATTTTTTTGCCAGTAACAGTTGTTAGGGGAACCACTTCAATCCATTTAGTGAAATACTCAGTGGCTGTAATGATGAATTTATGTCCATCAAAAGATGACAGGTGTATCTTGCTAACCAGATCTAATCCCCATTGAGAAAAAGGCCATGTTGTGGTGAAAGGTTGTAATTCCTAAGCAGGAGCATGAATGAGATTCCCATGAATGTGACATATTGCACATTTCTTCACAAAGATGAATGATTCTTTATCCATGGTTAGCCAGTAGTAACCTAATCTCATAATTTTCTTTGCTAAGGTTAGTCCACTTGAGTGTGTTCCACAAATTCCACCATGTACCTCTTGTAAGGCCTTTTCATATTCAGCACATTCAAGACATCTAAGGAGAGTACCACCAAGACCATGCTGGTATAAGATGTCAGCAATTAAGGTGTAATAGGATGATTGACAGATGAAATTTATTTTCTGATTCCTAGACAAGTCTAAAGGTAAAATAGTATCCTTTAGGTAAGTGTAAATTTGGTCATACAAGGGAAAATGAGAACTAGTGAGATGGAAAATGATTTGAGTTTCTAGATTGTCCAAGATGGGAGAAAACAATTGTTTCACCAGGAAATAGTACCTTTTTTAATTCTCTTTCAACTAGAGTAGAGAGGCAATTGTAGTCATAGCATCAGTTCTTTATTATCAATATGCGAAATCTATATGAACTTGGTATTAACAAATTATTTCTTGAAGTCATCCACCATTCTTTTGTAAGGTATCAACTTGTCATATTTAGTGTGATATTCGTCATTGATTTGATTTATGACAAGTTGTGAATCACCAAAAACTTGAAGTTCTGTGATTTTCCAGTCTACTGCAATTCTTATGCCAATTACTAATGCCTCATACTCAGCTATGTTGTTTGTGCAAGGAAACATTAGCCGATAGGATTTTGGAATTGTATGTCCTTGTGCTGTAATAGAAAGAATCCCTACTCCTGAACCATGTTGAGTGTAAGAACCGTCAAACTAGAGCGCCCATGACTGTTGGATCAGTACTGTGAATATGTCAACATCAGGAAAATCAATGTGTACATTGGGTGTTCTTCAGGTATTGGGGCTTTTGCTAATTGATTTGCAATTACCTGTCCCTTTATAGATTTTCGATCCAAATACTAAATATCAAATTAGCTTAGGATCATAACCCATTTAGCCAACCTACCAATTAAGGTTGCCTTACTTAGAAGATATTTGAGTGGGTCAATCGTAGCCACAAGCTTTACTATATGAGTTAGCATGTAGTGTTGTAACTCTTGAGAAGTGAACACCACTGCTAAGTAGGATTTTTCAATGAAGGTGTAATTTAGCTCATGATTTGTCAAGGTTCGACTAATGTAATAGATTGCTCATTCTTTTCCTGAGTTGTCTTCCTGTGCCAATAATGCTCCTAGGGACACTTCTATGGCAGATATATGTATTATGAGAGGCACACCTTGCACTGGTGGAATCAATACTGGTGGATTCATGAGATACTAATTTATCTGATCAAACGCTGCTTCACATTTTTCCTCCCACTTAAATGGAATATTCTTGTGTAAAAGGTTTGTAAATGGTAAAATTTTATCCCCGAGTTGACCAATGAATCTTTGAATGGATTGTAACCGTCCCTGCAAAGAGCATAGTTGACTAATGTTCCCTGGTGGTGGCATATCAAGAATTGCTTGTACCTTAGCTGGAACCACTTCAATTCCTTTATATGATACAATGTAACCTTATTGATTTCTAGATTTCACTCCAAAGACACATTTCTTTGGATTAAGTCTTACTTTGAATTGTTCCATTCTTTTAAAAAAATTAGATAAGATATCTATGTGTCCTTCCCTGGTTTAGACTTGGAAATAAGATCATCAACGTAATCCTACATGAATGTATGCATCATATCATGAAAAATTGTTGTCATTTCTCATTGGTATGTAGCTCCTACATTCTTCATCCTAAATGGCATTACATTCCAGCAATAGGTACCCCAAGGACATGTGAACATCCTTTTATCTTGATCCTCTGGTGAAATATTTATCTGGTTGTATCCTGAAAATCCATTGATTAATGAGTACATTGCATGTCGAGTAGTCAAATCAACAATCATATCTATATTTGGCAAGGGAAAGTCATCTTTAAGACATGCCTTGTTAAAATCCCTAAAATCTGTACAAATTCTAATCCTTCCATCTCGCTTTGAAATAGGTATGATATTGGAGATCCATTCCACATAGTCCATAGACCGAATGAATCCGACATCTAAAATCTTCTTTAATTCCTCTTTAACAAATAATGCAACATGTGGATGCATTTTTCTGAGTTTTCGTTTCACAAGTTTTCCCCCTGGCATAATAGATAGATGATGCATGATGAGATCTAGATCTAATCCCGGAATGTCCACATAGGACGATGTGAAACTGATTTGATTATTCTTGAGAAATTATGAGAATCCAGGTACTTCCTCTTCTATTAAAGATGCAGTAAGTTGTAAAAGTTTGGGCTGCTCTTTACTAGCTATATTGAGTTCCTCTGTTGGTTCGATTAGAATGGAAGACCTTTCTTGGTAATGTTCCAGGAGAGTGTCAATTTTCTCATCCTCTAGTGCCTTCAAAAGGTTTTCACCATTGGACACGCTTTTTAATTTTCTCTTTTCTTGATCTAATACTGCCTTTCTTAAGTTTTCACCATTAGATCTTTATTTTATGTTAATTATTTCATAGTTGAGAAACTTGGCACTTTCTTGTTGAAAGCTTTGATCCTATGATTCCCTGGTGGAACTTGTTTCTGGTTGGGATGAACAAAGAAATTTTATGATGGTTTCGTCATTAGGAAAATTTGGGACATCAATGGGTGCGATTTGTTCCCAATCAATGAGTTTTGGATGGACCAAAGGAAATGGATCATTAGGATGAGTAAGATCACTAGCCGTTAGGGTAATGATTCTATTGTTAATGTCATTATAGGGGAGGTCTATGATGGTATCCTCGTGTGAATGATCTGTCTCACTTTGAATCGAATCGGTCTCACTTGAGTCATGATTGCTTTGTAGAATGTAATCAAGTTGAGGCCTTGAGCTTTCCCCTTGTAAGAATACAGGTGTGAATTTGTGTAATACATCCACCCTTTTCTCTGAGATAGGAGTATCATCAAAGAAGTCATCCCATTCATATTCATTGGAGTTAGTGTCAGAATTGTTTGCTTGAATTCGTAGGATTGTTTCAGATAACTCCTCTTTAGACATTCTTTGTATTACTTCTTCCTTTGTCTCTTCACCATATCCTAACCCAGTCTTATCCTTTCGATGCATTGTTTTTAGATGGATAGGTTAACCAATACCCTCTTTTCTTTTCCCTATAGGGCCATTTCCTTCATAACCCATTTGTTGCATGATAGCATAACCTTTTGCATATTATTCTGTGGGTAACTTGACATGTAGTACTAATTCTTCTTCATCTTTATAGAGCCAATCAAGGATAGCTCTATCTTCCATTTCGTTTTCTTTGATAAATATCCCATTAAACTTGGTGATGGGAACTAAGGCTGAGGATAAAGTTGTTGTAGCCTATTGTATGGATGTTGATGGTTGACCATGGGATCTTGGAGATATGGGTAATTTAGAGAGAGATAAAGAATATTCTCCCACTCCATTATCTTTCAATTTTAGCTTGGTGCCAAATTTACTTATCATTTCACTTGCTTGTTCATTGTATTTGGAGGTAGAGATGGCCAAGGCCTCTCTATTATGTGGGACGAGTGTATCTTGAGTTGCTCTTAGGCTAGAGAAATTTTGACTGCTAATATGATCAACAAATATTGCTACTTCCTATCTATGATATGGAAAATTTAAGCATTAATGATAAGTAGATGGAACATCTTGCATGTCATGGATCCATGGATGACCCAAGAGTATGTTATAAGTTAGATCTTGATCTAGGACCTGACAAAAGGTATTCTTCAGAACAGGTCCCACTTTGATTGGTAGCATGATGAGGCCTTTGGAAGTCCTTTCCTCATCATCATAGGCCTTGATTGTAAATTTTCTTTATGGATCTATAGATTCTTCTGAATATCACAAAGCTAGGATCAATTTCAAAGTACAAATGTTTAATTCGACTACCCCATCTATAAGGACACATCTAATGTGGGCTTTGTGAACCATGACCTCAAAGTAGAGTGATGAATTATATAGATGGGTTATGGATGAGTTATCCTTTTCAGTAAAGGATAAACATGTGGTTGAGGACACGTGTCCCACCATGGCTTTAAATTTATTGATATCCAGATCAGGGGATACAGGTGTATCAACAAGTGCCTTTTCTAGAATGTCCTTATGTGGAGGTGATAACTTTAAAAGCTTTGAGATAAAAATTTGGGCTGATGTTTTTCATAGTTGATCAAGCAAATTGTATTGGATTGGAGGGGGAATTGCCACTTTAGATGAGCTTCCTTTGAAAATGAATTTTTCTTGTCCCCTTGTTGTAGCATTGACATCTCGATATTTTTGCTTATCCTTGATTCAAATAGCATTGATTTGTTGATCATCAGTATAAATATGATTGATAATTATGTCATGGACATAATTAACATTCTTTCTCTTGTCACCCAAAGATTCCCCTTTTTTATAATTGGGGAGAGGATCCTTGAATGCCTGGTGGCCATTATTGACATTATGTCCCTCAACCGTGATGGTATGGTTATCAATAAAATCCTAAACAATATTCTTCAACCCTTGGCAATTGTTTGTCTTATGACCTTTACACCTATGATAATCACAAAAGTGTGAGTCATTCCATGATGGTGGTTTAAATTAAGGATCACAGTCTCTTTTTGGTGGCAATGTAGTAGAATTTTGATTCAATAACTCTTTGAGAATGGATTCCAAAGTTTGGCCCAAGGGAGTGAAACTCCATCGATTTGAAAAATATGAAGATCTGGGCACATTTGAATTTTGATTATTTCCAAAATTATTTCCACGATTGTTAGTCACATTCCCTTGATTGGAAACATTGCCTTGGGTGGTAGAATTTCCAACATTATTTCTATTTTGAACACCTGACACATTAAGGATGATAGGATTTGCATTTATGTTGTTAGCATCTACTACCCCATCATTCACAACATTTTTATTTTGAGTCCCAAATCATGACTTGTCATTGTTGTTGTAAGAACTTGAACCCTCTTTATCAATTTCCAAAACTCCACGCTTGATTAAGGCACCTTCAATAGTAATCATGTTCTCAACCATTTTTTCAAATGATTGAGGACAGTGAAGGTTTAGTTTGTAACTCATCTCTTGATTCAAACTATCGATAAAGATCTCCATCTTTTATGTTTTAGGAACAAGGTGAGAGTATCTATCAAACACCCTTCTCCACCTTTGATAAAATGTGGTGAAATATTCCATTACTTTTTTTTTCACCTTACAAAGATCAAGCATGGTTATCTGGTGTTGGATGTTGTAGGAGTATTGTGATATAAATTTTTTTATTAACTCCTCAAAGGTTTTGATGGGGGGAATGATATTTGAAAGCCACTCTGTGGATTTTCCACCCATAATTTGTGGAAACAATCGCATTAAGTAGGTATCTTCATGAGTGAATTCTAAGCTCATATTTCAGAAATCCCTCACATGTTCAATGGAGTCAGTTTTCCCATTATACCTATCAAATTTAGGGATCTTGCAATGTTTTGGAAAAGGAATCATTTGAAGACTCCTATCAAATGGATATAGACATATGTCATCCAAAACACACTTCTTTGTTGCACCCCCTTCCATTTCTTTTATTTTCCCTTGTAATTCTTTGATCTATTGAGTAAGGGTGCTAAAATCATGAGGAGGAGTTTCAGGATTTTATTTAATCCCCTCTGTGTCAAAATCAATAGGTAACTTAGCTCCTTGATTAGCTAATGAAAGGAAATATCTTTCCTTGTTTCGTTCTAAAATCCTTTCCATAAGAGTATGGAATAGGAGATCTTTCTCTGCTTCTTGGAGCTTTTCTTCTGTTATCTCTTTAGTATTTGAATTATGATAGGGGATCTCTTCCCTCTCACTATTATCACCCATTTTGCTTACTGTACTTTCTCTTTCATCTTTTTCTATGTGCTTTTGAGATCTTGTGACAACATGCATAAGCTTTACTCAAATTCTACTAACCTTGATCAAAAGAATGAAATAGTGCAATGTTTGATGGATATGAAAGTCAAGATATGAAGATTCTATGACTTAAAAGATTTTTAATCTTTAGCTCGTGATTCCTTGATTGAAAGAATGAAAATCTTATTTGTGGGAATTAAACCAAAGATCAAAAATAAGATGATTTTGCACTTTGTGAGGTTTGATCATAGCTTTGTAAAAAAAAAAAAAATTGGATTTGATGAATGCCTAATGTGCTTGAGTTCTCTATTGCAGAATTTCATTGGGATGAGTAGCGTACAAAATTGTAGTTTGGGGAATATAAGAAGAATGAATACGCTGACTATGGTTGTGCCTTTGAGAAAGGGCTCTTCATTGAAAGAAGGCTCGTGAGTATAAAGGTTCTACAACATAATCGCCAGTGAAACCTCGAATATAATCGTGATATCGGTGAATAAAGGTCTTGTGTTCAAGAAAGACCTTTCGAATTTGGTATAGAAATTTCCTCTTCTTCAGTAACTTCTTATAACTGAGATATTTCTTTTGCTTTCTAATCTTTCTTTCTAGAGACTTCTTGGAAAAAGTTACAGACTTCCAAACTTTGAGCATGAAAAATACTAGACTAAGAAGACTGATTTTTGAATGTCAGAAAATTACCTAGGTTTGGAAAACACATGTGTCAAAATAGAGCATGAATGCACCAAAACAGAGCACAGATGTGCCGAAACAAAGCATAGATGCACCGAAATAGAGCATACATGCGCTGAAATAGAGCAGCGATGCACCAAAATAGAGAACAAATGCACCCAAACAAAGCAACGATGCACCAAAATAGAGCAGCAATGTGCCGAAATAGAGCAGCAATGTGCCGAAACAGAGCAGCAATGCGTCGAAATAGACCAGGGATGCACTAAATTATCCCTTTAGAATTTTGAGACATACATGTTTGGAAATTTTGATAGTTTTGGATGATCTTAATCTGATTTAAATGTAAGAAAAAACATAGCATAGAGAAGCAGACAATTGTTTTCTTAATCCTAAAATCTAAACAAAGAGTGTATGTTCTTGAGATTTTCATAGGTTTTAAACAAGATAATCATTCCAAGCAGACTCACTCTTAGTTGTCAAATAGGTCATCATAGAAATCACAACCCACAGCTTAAAATCGCGTCAACTCACACAACCATGTCACCCCCTAGAGGGTGCCTGTGTTTTTGTCTTTTCTAGGTGTGTACTCAAGGTGACAAAAGTGGATACCGAATCCCTTGAGCAAACAATCTGTGGCAATTCTATGGTGAGTATCTTGGGGGCAGATTCTTCCCTCCCCTTGCACCATGATTAAAATGATGTTTGGATACTGACATAGCTAGATTTCTACACTATGGTTCGTAGTCAAGGTTTTCGTTCAACGTGGCAATAGATAAACTCCCTTAGAAGACCTCCCAATCTTTAGAACAAAGATTTTGGGGACAGTTATCTTGCACACTTCTATCAAATTATGGACTTTCCCTGAATTCGCTTTTGATTATAGTGGGTTGGAAAACCTGGCTTTGGTTGTTCCCACTTAGGTCATTCCTCTTGGGTGAGTACTTTTTCCCACAAGAGCAAGCCCTCTAAAGGATGTAATAAAGCATAAACATTACAGGAAAATGAAAAAGGCACTTTGGTATTCTAGTCACCCGATTAAGGGGAGAGCATAGACCTATTGCCACAGACAAAGCAAACAATATTCTTTTTATAGTACCAAATGATAGTGATCTAAACTAAGTGAAGATTTTGCGTCATAATAGGCATGGGGTTCATTTTAACTATAAAAATAGTGTGTGGTGACTACCCTAGGATTGATAGATTCCAAATTTTAAATTTCTATCCCAGGATTGGTTCATTTTTCTTAAAAACTGAAATGAAAATTTTTGTCTGCGGATCGCGTTGGAATCAAAAAAACTATTTACAAACCCCCTGTATGCACTAGGACAGACCCCCAATGCACCAAAATAGTTACTAAATGCGCTAAAAGATCAATTCGAGATGCACCGAAACAGTACTTGAATGCGTCGACATAATCCTTGAATGCACCGTAATAGTTTGTCTATGCTCCGAAAGAAAGCTAATATGCGCCAAAGTACAAGTCTAGTCCGTCACCTATCAGAAAATTCTCTGCAATAAAAAATAATTAAAATGGGGGGATGCCACGTGGTGGGCGCCAAAAATGTGGACTAATTAAATAGTACAATAACACACCAAGGATACATTATATTAAAGAAAACTAATTAGAAAGCATGAATGCAAACTCTAATGACAATTTTTTTTTCAAATTTGTCCCATTGTCTTTTATCTCCAAGGATTTGATTAAAGGTGATGGCTCTCAGTTGTGTAAGCAATTGCTTGTTGAAATGGAAGCTTAGGAGAATGAGATTAATTGAAAACGCATGTTCATGACTATATGATTTAAGCTATGAAATTGAAATGCTATGATGCTAGAATGTTGATAATACTAGAATGCAACTATAATAACTATGTATGAAATCTAGGATTCGAGGTTGTCCTTTCAACTCATAAGAGGGTTGTATTTATAGATTTTTGAAGGCAAGAAATCCAGTTGGCAAGTATCGACAATTGAGATTCAAACCTGTTAAAATGAACGGTGAGAGATCGAGAAGTTGAGAAAAAGATGGAAGGTTGAGAGAAAGATGGAAGATGTTTCCTCAAACACAACCTTTTCCATTCAATAATGAAGGAAAGTTTCCATTTGTGCACTTCATTATGAACATTTAGTTGATAGTTGAAGAAAAATCAATAATTAAATAAATAAATTTATTTAATTACATGTGACAAAGAATCACAAGTTTTCATAATTAAAATAAATAATATTTAATTATGTGTGAGAGATGATAAAAAGTGCTTTAATTAAATATATAAATCACTTAACTAAATATGAAAAGAAGAAAGTTTATAATTAAAAAAAAATTAGAATATTTAATTATGGAAGAAAAGAAAAAATATTTTAATTAAATATTTTTAGAATATTTAATTATATAAAGAGAATAAAGAATTGGAAAGAAAGTATTTAATTAAATATTGAAAATATTTAATTAAATGTGAAATGAAGAATATCATTTAAATTTAGAATTTAAACTTGTGATAATTAATATAAATAAATTGTGAAATCTATTTATTTAATTAAGAGGAAGATAGAAATAATTAAATAAACTTATTTGTTTAATTAAACTAGAAGAATTGGAAAAATGAACAATATAAATAAATAATTATTTTTATTTATATGTAGATGACTTAAGGATATTAATTAAAAGATTCATATTTAATTAATTAACAGGTTTGGTTAACTGTGACCATTTTCAGATGTGTACATTTTGCCCCTCTTTGAAGTGACGTGTTTTACGTATTGCTTCAAATAATTTAACCCTAGAATTTCAGAAATACTGATGCTATATGCCCCCTCGAGAGATAAATCGCATGATTTGAATGATAATGAGGATGTTTTGACATGATTTTGATGATTTTCAAAGAGATTAGGCAATTTAACTCTCGAAACAACACTTTGCCTAGTAAAAATTTGAATATTTTCACATTTTTACCCCCTTAAAAGGCGAAAAAGTTAAAAAGTCTTTGTCATTTGAACAGTAAACTTTGGTAATTTTCAGAGCTCTGAGAGAGATATTTGTGATTCCAATCCATTATGAGTGCCACAGATTTGAGTGAGCCCACCAGTATCAAAGACCAGCAGCGTACAAACCTCTGATAAGTCGACCTAATCCTCTTCGTAAAAAATTTTGATTGTTTTTCGCATTTTTTGGATTTTTTTAAATTTTCACGTCCTGGTTTAGTGCATACGAACCATAGTATAGCGCATAGGGTAGATAAAGTTACACATAAAATTTAGCGCATAGGTGTGAAACATTCGTGCATAGAGTATAATAGTGCATAGGGTAACTGAAGTAGCGCATATGAAAATGTTGCCTACGTAGGATGCTAGATTAGCGCATAGGGGAATTAGCGCATAGAGTGACTATTTTGGCGCATCTGGTTGATAGAATAGCATATAGGTTAATTAGCGCATAGGTCATTTTTAGCGCATAGACTAGATATAATCAAACATTGATGGAGTTGTGCATGGAAACTATGTTTTAGCACATCTAGGGTTTAAAGTTGCACATACATGGTTTCGAGCATTGATGGCTTGTTTTGGCGCATCCATGGATTTTTCCCGAATTTTAAAGTTTGAATAAACTATGGTAAGTGTTTGATGAGTGTTGCTAGATTAGCCAACTGATTTTATGCTTTTGAATAGCATCAAGAATAGATTAGCTTGCTTTGAGAAACTTGTCTTTGTGCATGAAGAACAAATAGGTCTGATAAATTTACTTTCCCATTTGAAAGTCAAATAGTAATGATAGATTTTCTTTCCCGATTGAAAATCAAATAGATAGATATGGAGTCATGTGATTGTTATATTTATTTCCATGCGATATGAAAAACAAATAGTAGAAATGATAGATAGATTTGCTTCCATGTGATATGAAAAAAAAAGAAGTGTTGATTTGATTGAGCTAATTACCCGTTGAATTTGTTCCCATGTGATATGAAAAACTTATTGTAGAAATGATAGATAGATTTGTTTTCATGATTGAAAGAAAAAAATAGATAAAAAATTTACTTGCCTTCCTACTTGAAGAAATAAATAAGATTTGATTTGATTTGATTGAACTTTCTTGATGTACTGATTGATTGATATATCTGTTGTTGATTGATTTGCATGATTGCTTGTAATGTTGTAAAGGAGGAATTTAACCTCCTCCATATTAGAGAGAGATTTCCTTGTATGTTGGAGATGATTCCTCAACTAGAATAGGATGATTTGAGTTCACTATTGAGGATGCCACAGTATCAAGTCAACATGGTGTTGTTGACTGTGTTGGCTAAGAGCTGGCACAATGAGCATAACAATTTTCATCTGCCAACAAGAGAGATTACCATGATGCCAGAGGATGTATACAGGATTTTGGGTATTCCTGTAGTTGGTGAGTTTGTGATCGATGATCACAAGGAGATTGGAGGGACCAATGCTTTGAGACAAGTCTTCTAGGATCCTCATGCCGACGGGTATGAGTTTTCCTTGAAGGATATGGTATTGAGTTATGCCCCACTGCCTTTGGTTTTAGCAAGTATAATTGGTGGTTTCCTTTGTCTTGATCATAGGGAAAAGAGACTATCATTTCGTTGGGGTAGGATTCTGGAGGATATGCTTCTCCATCAAACAAGATGTGCATGGGGATCATGTATTCTTACCCATCTATACCATGATCTTCATCAGGTCATGTACATAGATGGGAAGAGTCTCTCCCGTGGAGTTACTCTTCTACATATATTTACATGGGATCATTTTGCTATTACGCGTCCCATTGTTCAGAGAGATCATCCCCTTGGGTTTCCATATGTTTATTCCTACACCAGGCCCCTTGTTCAGCCGAGGCTGGGCAAGTTAGAGTATTGGTGGCATGTGTTAGATGATTTGGATACAGTCATCTGGAGACTGTATGTAGATTGTGATCCATGGGAGACGGACGATATATAGTTGCCCTATTTTACGAGATCCATGTATTTGATTGGATGCACCCCATACATTATTGAGTGGTTCTTACTCATGTGGGTCATGAGATAGCTTGGGTTAGTACAGATGATGTCACAGGGTGTGGCACATTATACTAGGTACTAAGAGGATGTACTAGAGTGGGGTCCCATTCTGACAATTAAGGCAGCTTGAGCAGAGTATTTGGAGTTGTAGCCATATCAGTCGGCTATACATCTGGAGGTTACAAATGTAGGGATGACAGACAAGTATGATGCATATTTTTGCATGCATCCCTTCCCAAGGTTCACCACCATAGAGGAGCCTGCACCATTATTGGGAGGACCAGTGGTACAACAAGGGTGAGGGCAGGCACATGCATAGGTAGGAGTATAGGAGGCAGTGGCCATGGATATTGATGAGGAGGGAGATGAGGAGGATGACTCTAGCAGCCTGGATGACAACAATGATGACAGTGGGAATGATGGATGTGGTGGGGGTGGAGGACAAAGATTTTTCTTTGATGTTCCCTTCAGGACGCGACCACGGACATCGAGAGTAGTAGACCAGCTGAGTACTTCAACGCAACGGATCATTATCAGGGATCCCTCACAGGGATAGGTTGATGTTTTTCAAGCAGAGGTTTAGACTCTTCGAATTCAATTAGCATAGGCTCAGGGGATGATCAATCAGCTGCAGGCATAGGTTGCACAACCACCACCTCCTAACCCACAAATAGCTCAGCTCACAGTCGAGAGAGAAAACTTATGAGAGAGATGCATACAGGCTGAGGGGGTGGTCAAGAGACTCCTCAAATCAGTTGAGAGCACCTTTATTGGAGAGGTTGTAGCGGAGGGACTAGAGACTACTCAGGAGGTTGAGTATTATAGGATGAGGTACTTCAAGGCAGTACCACTTGAGAGGAGGATTGCCTTCACACAATCGGGTACTCGGTCTCGAACCCATTCATGCAGTCATTCCAAGAGTGCTACTAGGAGTTTGGGTCAGCCAGTCAAATCAGAGATCAGACCTTCTGGGAGCAGAGATTCATCAAGACCCACTACCTCAAGAGGCAACAATAGCCATGCTCTGTGACCAAATGCCCCTCAGCGATGAGAATTTTGACATGTTTATTCCATTGTATTTGATATATCTTTTTGAAACATTTGATATCCTTGTACTTTTGGAAATTTTTTTTGATGAGATTTATGAGATGCAGTGGTGATTTGATTATGCACGTATTATGGATGATGTTATGATGTATGTTTATGAATGCATGTTTATTTTAGTATGCTATGTCATGTATGATGATGCAATAATGATATGAAAATGATGATGGTTTATTTTATGTATGTTGATGTAATGATGATATGATGTAATCTAAATGATTTTATTTCATGATGTATGATAATGCAAGATGTGTTGTGATGGAATGATTCTAACATGGTGATATATGATGCAAAAATGATTTTACTTTATAATGGATGTAATGAATGCAATGGATACTTGATGTAATGGTGAATGCTTTTATTGAGATGATATGATGTGATGATGAATTATTTAAATAGAAAATTATGATGAAATGAGATAAACAGATAAAGGATATGATGATGAAAATGTAATATTTAATGAATGATATGCACATGACATGGATAATGATGTAATTGGTGAATGAATGATATATGATGTAATCGAAATGAACATGATAACTTAAATGATGGTGTAAAATGAATGAAATGGATGCAAACTTATTATGAATGTGTGTGTGAGGAGATGTGTAATAAATAAAAATGTAAATGTTAATGTTATGATATAATAATGAATGATTAAAATAATTACCATGCATATAATATGAATATGATGAACAAACAATGAAATGATGATGAAAATATGCAAATGCAATGATAATGATAAAATGAATGATGGTGAAATGATGTGAAAGAATTATAATGGAATAAGATACCACAAATGTCCAAATTTACTCAATTATTTATTTTGAAAAGATATATGAAACTGTTACCAACCTTCAAAAATATTCCTTATACAACCTTCAAAATGCAAACCTAAATCAATCATGCAGCCCTAGAATGTAGTGATGAACCATTCTCCTTTGTTCTCATTTCATGTTGTGTTGGATTTTCATCATTGAGCCTTTTGATATGTTGAAAGTTAGTACAAGAATAAAAGGGTATGTTAACACCTATGATGACCTGAGTACAACTTTCATGATTTTTGATATAGCAAATTAATACAAGAATTGAGGTATAATTAAACAAAGATGACCTGAGTATTATTTGCATAAACAGAAAAAAGTTAACCATTTTCCTATGCAAATTCTGAAATGTCATCAATGATACATTGTAGAGCACATCCCATGACCAATTTGCATAATACTAATGATTAGCTTACAGACAACAAGCAAAGAAAAATCATACTTCTTCCTTGTGATTCTAGTTTAGTACATCATTGAATCACTCCAAATACATGATGTCATCAAATATCAACACAACAATTACAACTTATTGCTTTAAGTTTATCATTCATTTTATTTAGATTAAGATCATCCAATTTGTTTATCTGTCAAAATAGTCACACAACCTCATTGTAATTGGACAAGTTTGTAGTTTATGATATTCTGATTCTTGACACATGCTACTAATTACCTGCTAGAAAGCTCCAAGAAGCAAATTACCTCTCCCAGTGACCTTGTACTTTGACTCTCATTAGACACAACTACTGCTAAGGATAACTCGAATCATCAAGCCATGATGAGATCCTTGTTGTTTCAAGGAGATTATGCAATGTATGATGTGAATGTGATGGCTAGGCATGCATGTGATGCCAATGAAAAATGGATATGCAGAATGAATCCTAATAGATGAGAGAGCCAAACGAAATCACAAATAATGCATGTATTTCAGGTTTTCACCATTTATTTTTATTGCACTTTTTCCTAATTTTATGATATTTTTGTTTGTTACCAAGACGTCTATTTGCTAGGTTTTCATCAAGGCAATGATTTTTTTGGTAATTTTTCCATGAATTTTTATATTTTTCTAATATTTTCAGGCATAAAAATTCTTCAAATGAGTGTTTTTTGTTGGATCTTTGAATAGGTCCCCTTTTGATGTTAAAAACTGATATGCCCCCGATTCATATGTTGCGATGATAATGAATAGGCCCAACCAATTAGGTTCGAACTTGCCTTTATTTTATCCATCCTACTAATTTCAAGGGTTTTCTTTGAGAACCAAGTCACCCACTTGAAAATTTTGTGGTTTGACTCTGTGATTGTAGTTATGGGACATAACTTGCTGATATCCCTTCAAATGATTAACTGCAGTTTGACACCGTTCATCAAGTAGTTCTAGCTCTTTTAACCTTGATACTCTATAGTCTTCATCATTTATTAACCCGTTGAGTGATACTCGAAGTGAGAGAATCTCGACTTCTAGTGGTAGAATAGCTTCTGCTAGTTAAGGTTGCCCTACTTAGAAGATCTTTGAGTGAGTCAATCTTAGCTGCAAGCTTTAGTGTATGAGTTAGCATGTAGTGTTGTAACTTTTGAGAAGTGAACACCACTGCTAAGTAGGATTTTTCAATGAAGGTGTAATTTAGCTGATGACTTTTCAAGGGTCGACTAATGTAATAGATTGTTCGTTCTTTTCTTAAGTTGTCTTCCTATGCTAATAATTCTTCTAGGGACACTTTCGTGGAAGAAATATATAATATGAGAGGTGCACCTTGCACTGGTGGAATCAATACTAGTGGATTCATGAGATACTACTTTATCTATCAAAGGATGGTTCACATTTGTCCTCCCACTTAAATTTAATATTCTTGTGTAAAAGGTGTGTAAATGGTAAACTTATATTTGCCAGTTGAGCAATGAATCTTCAAATGGATTGTAACCATCCCTGCAAAGAGCGTAGTTGACTAATGTTCCTTGGTAGTGTCATATAAATAATTTCTTGTACCTTAGCTAGATCCACTTCAATTCCTTTTTTTGATACAATTTAACCTAATAGCTTTCCAGATTTCACTCCAAAGATACATTTCTTTGGATTAAGTCTTACTTGGAATTTTTCCATTCTTTTAAAAAAATTAGATAAGATATCTATGTGTCCTTGCCTGGTGTTAGACTTGAGAAGAAGATCATTAATGTAATCCTCCATGAATGTATGCATCATATCATGAAAAATTGTTGTCATTTCTTGTTAGTATGTAGCTCCTACATTCTTCAGCCCAATTGGCATTATGTTCCAGCAATAGGTACCCCAAGGATATGTGAACGTTCTTTTATCTAGTTTTATCTTAAAATCCATCCATTAATGAGTACATTGCATGTCTAGTAGTCAAATCAACAATCATATCTATATTTGGCAAGTGGAAGTCATCTTTAGGATATGCCTTGTTCAAATCCTTGAAATTTGTATAAATTCTAATCCTTCAGTTTAGCTTTGAAATAGGTACAATATTGGAGATCCATTCCGCATAGCCCATAGACCGAATGAATCCAACATATAAAGGCTTCTTTAATTTCTCTTTAACTAATAATGCAACATGTGGATGCATTTTTATGAGTTTTTGCTTCAAAAGTTTTGCCCCTGGCTTAATATATAGATGATGCATGATGAGATCTGGATCTAATCTCGACATGTCTGCATGGGACCATGCGAAACTGATTTGATTATTTTTGAGAAATTTTGTGAATCTAGGTACTTCCTCTTCTATTAGAGATACGACAAGTTGTAAAAATTTGGGCTGCTCTCTAGTACCTATATTGAGTGCCTATGTTGGTTCGATTAGAATGGAAGACATTTCTTCATAATGTTTCAGGAGAGTGTCAATTTTCTCATCCTCTAGTGCCTTTGGAATGTTTTCACCATTGGATACGCTTTTATTTTTTCTCTTTTCTTGATCTAATACTGCCTTTGTTAGGTTTTCACCATTAGATCTTTCTTTTATGTTATTTATTTCATAACTGAGAAACTTGGCACTTTCCTATTGAAAGCTTTGATCTTGTGATTCCCTGGTGCAACTTTTTTCTAGTTGGGATGAACAAAGAAAGTTTATGATAGTTTTGTCATTAGGAAAATTTGGGACATCAATGGGTGTGATTTGTTCCCTATCAATGAGTTTGGGATGGACCAAAGGAAATGGATTATTAGGATGAGTAAGGTCACTGGATGTTAGGGTCATGATGCTATTGTTAGCATCATTATAGGGGAGGTCTAGTATCGTATCCTCCTATGAATGATCTGTCTCACTTTGAATGGAATCGATCTCACTTGAGTCATGATTTATTTGTAGAACGTAATCAAGTGGAGGCCTTGAGCTTTCCCCTTGTAAGAATGAAATTGTGAATCTATGTATTACATCCACCCTTTTCTTTAAGATAGGAGTATCATCAAAGAAGTCGTCCCATTGATTTTCATTGGATTCAGTGTCAGAATTGTTTTCTTGAATTCGTAGGATTGTTTCAGATAACTCCACTTTAGAAATTCTTTGTATTACTTCCTCCTTTGTGTCTTAACCATATCCTAACCTAGTCTTATCCTTTTGGTGCATTTTTTTCAGTTGGATAGGTTCAACAATAAGCTCTTTTCTCTTACCTATAGGGCCATTTCTTTCATAACCCATTTGTTGCATGATAACATAACCTTTTCCATATTATTTTGTGGGTAACTTGACATGTAGTACTGATTCTTCTTCATCTTTATAGAGCCAATCAAGGATAGCTCTATCTTCCATTTCAATTTATTTGATAAATATCCCATTAAACTTGGTGATGGGAACTGAAGTTGAGGCTAAAGTTGTTGTATCCTGTTGTATGGATGTTGATGGTTGGCCATGGGATCTTGAAGATATGGGTAATTTAGAGAGAGATAAAGAATATTCTCTCACTGCATTATCTTTCAATTTTATCTTGGTTCCAAATTTACTTATCATTTCACTTGCTTGTTCATTGTATTTAGAGGTAGAGATGGCCAAGGCCTCTCTATTATGTGGGACGAGTGTATCCTGAGTTGCTCTTAGGTTAGAGCAAGTTTGACTCCTAATGTGATCAACAGGTATTGTTACTTCTTTTCCATCATATGGAAACTTCAAGCATTGATGATAAGTAGATGGAACAACCTACATGTCATGGATCCATGGATGACCCAAGAGTATGTTATAAGTTAGATCCTGATCTAGGACCTGACAAAAGGTATTCTTCACAATAGGTCCCACTTTGATTGGTAGCATGATGAGGCCTTTGGAAGTCCTTTCCTCATCATCATAGGCCTTGATTGTAATTTTTCTTTGTGGATCTATAGATTCTTCTAAATATCCCAAAGCTAGGATCAATTTCAAAGTACAAATGTTTAATTCGGCTCCCCATCTATAAGGACACATCTTATGCGGGCTTTGTGAATCATGACCTCAAAGTAGAGTGATGAATTATGTAGATGGGTTATGGATGAGTTATCCTTTTCAGTAAAGGATAAACATGCGGTTGAGGACACGTGTCCCACCATGGCTTTAAATTTATTGATATCAAGATCAGGGGATACAGTTGTATCAACAATTGTCTTTTCCAGAATGTCCTTATGCGTAGGTGATAACTTTAAAAGCTCCGAGATAAAAATTTGGGCTGATGTTTTTCATAGTTGATCAACCAAATTTTATTGACTTGGAAGGGGGAATTTTTGCTTTAGATGAGCTTCCTTTGACAATGATTTTGGACTATCCCCTTCTTGTAGCATTGAATTCTCGATATTATTGCTTACCCTTGATTTAGATAGCATTGATTTGTTAGTATAAATATGATTGATAATGATGCCATGAACATAATTAACATTCTTGCTCTTGTCACCCAAAGATTCCCCTTTTTAATAATTGGGGAGAGGATCCTTGAATGCGTGATGGTCATTATTGACATTATGTCCCTCAACCATGATGCTATGGTTATCAATCAAATCTTGAACAATATTGTTCAACCCTTGGCAATTGTTTGTCTTATGACCTTTACACCTATGATAATCACAAAAATGTGAGTCACTCCATGATGGTGGTTTAACTCAAGGCTCTTAATATCTTTGTGATGGCAATTTAATAGCATTTTCATTCAATAAATCTTTGAGAATGGATTCTAAAAATTGGCCCAAGGCAGTGAAACTCTATTGATTGAAAAAATATGAAGATCTGGGCACATTTGAATTTTGATTATTGCTAAAATTATTTCCATGATTTTTAGTCACATTGCCTTGGGTGCTAGAATTTCTAGAATTATTGCTATGTTGAACATCTGACACATTAAGGATGGTAGGCTTCACATTTATGTTGTTAGCATCTACTACCCCATCATTCACAACATTTTTATTTCTAGTACAAAATCGTGACTTGTCATTGTTGTACAAATTTCAACCCTCTTTATCAATTTTCAGAACTCCATGCTTGATTAAAGCACTTCAATAGTAATCACGTTTTCAATCAGTTTTTCAAATGATTGAGGACAGTGAAGGTTTAGTCTGTAACTCATCTCTTGATTCAGACTATCAATAAAGATCTCCATCTTTTATGTTTCAGGAACAGGGCAAGAGTATCTAGCAAACACCCTTCTCCACCTTTGTAAAAATGTATTGAAATATTCCCCTACTTTTTGTTTCACCTTACAAAGATCAAGCATGGTTATCTAGTGTTGGATGTTGTAGGAGTATTGTGATGTAAATTTGTTTATTAACTCCTCAAAGGTTTTGATGGGGGGAGTGATCTTTGAAAGCCACTCCATGGATTGTCCACCCAAACTTCATGGAAACAATTGCATTAAGTAGGTATCTTCATGAGTGAATTCTAAGCTCATATTTCAAAAATCCCTCACATGTTCAATGGGGTTATTTTTCCCATTATACCTATCAAATTTAGGGATCTCGCAAAGTTTTGGAAAATGAATCATTTGAAGACTCCTATCAAATGGATAAGGACATATGTCATCCAAAACATACTTCTTTATTGCACCCTGTTGCATTTCTTTTATTTTCCCTTGTAATTCTTTGTTCTGTTGAGTAAGTGCACTAAAATCATTAGGAGGAGTTTAAAGATTTTCTTTAATCTCCTCTGTGTCAAAATTAGTAGGTAACTTAGCTCCTTGATTATCTAATGAAAGGAAATATCTTTCCTTGTTTTGTTCTAAAATCCTTTCCATAAGAGTATGGAATAGGGGATCTTTCTCTGCTTCTTGGAGATCTTCTTTCATTGTCTCTTTAGTATATGAATTATGACAAGGGATCTCTTCCATCTCACTATTAGCACTCATTTTGCATACTGTACTTTCTCTTTCATCTTTTTCTATGTGCATTCAAGATCTCATGACAACTGGCATAAGATTTACTCAAATTATACTAGCCTTGATCAAAAGAATGAAATAGTGTAATGTTTGATGGATATGAAAGTCAAGATAAAATGAAGATTCTATGACATAAAATATTTTTAATATTTAGCTCGTGATTCCTTGATTGAAAGGATGAAAATCCTATTTGAGAGAATTA
Source organism: Sequoiadendron giganteum (assembly GCA_007115665.2). NCBI lineage: Eukaryota > Viridiplantae > Streptophyta > Pinopsida > Cupressales > Cupressaceae > Sequoiadendron > Sequoiadendron giganteum. Next base: position 560,232,625 of record CM021109.1, on the reverse strand, counting down.
AACCAAAGATCAAAAATAAAGATGATTTTGCATTTTGTGAGGTTTGATCATAGCTTTGTAAAAAAAAAAAAATTGGATTTGATGAATGCCTAATGTGCTTGAGTTCTCTATTGCAAAATTTGATTGGGAGGAGTAGCGTCCAAAATTGTAGTTTGGAGAATATAAGAAGAATGCATATGCTGACTATGGTTTTGCCTTTGAGAAAGGGCTCTTCTTTGAAAGAAGGCTCGTGAGTATAAAGGTTCTATAGTATAATTGTCAGTGAAACTTCTAATGTAGTCATGATATCAATGAATAAAGGTCTTGTGTTCAAGCAAGACCTTTCGACTTTGGTATAGAAATTTCCTCTTCTTCAATAACTTCTCATAACTGAGAGATTTCTTTGGATTTCTAATCTTTCTTTCTAGAGACTTCTTGGAAAAATTTGTAGACTTACAAAATCTGAGCATGGAAAAGACTAGATTGAGAAGACCGATTTCTAAATGTCAGAAAATTACCTAGGTTCCGAAAACACATGCACTAAAACATAGCATGAATGTGCCAAAAAATACTTCCTATGCGCCAAAACAGAGCACAGATGCACTGAAATTGAGCATAGATGTGTCAAAACAGAGCATAGATGCACTGAAATAGAGCATAGATGAGCCGAAACAGAGCAGCAATGCGCCAAAATAGATAACAACTGTGCTGAAATAGAGCAATGATGCATCGAATTAGAGCAGTGATGTGCAGAAATAGAGCAACAATGTGCTGAAATAGACCAGAGATGCACTAAATTATCCATTTAGACTTCTGAGATAGACATGTTTGGACAGTTTGATATTTTTGGATGATCTTAATCTAATTTAAATGTGAAAAAAAACACATCATAGAGAAGCAGACAGTTGTTTTGTTAATCCTAAAATCTAAACAAAGAGTGTATGTTCTTGAGATTTTCATAGGTTTTAAACAAGATAATCATTCCAAGAAGACTCACTCTTAGTTTTCAAATAGGTCATCATAGAAATTGTAGCCCACAACTTAAAATCATGTCGACTCACACAACCATGTCACCCCCTAGAGGGCGCCTGTGTTTTTGTTTTTTCTAGGTCTATACTCAAGGTGACTTAAGTGGATACTGAATCCCCTGAGAAAACAATCCATGGCGATTATATGGTGATTGTGTTGGGGGCAGATTCTTCCCTCCCCTTGCACTGTGATTAAAATGATGTTTGGATACTAACACATCTGGCTTTCTACACTATGGTTCATAGTCAAGGTTTTTGTTCGGCACGGAAATAGATAAACTCCCTCAGAAGACCTCCCAATCTTTAGAAAAAATATTTTGGGGATGGTTATCTTGCACACTGCTGTCGAATTGTGGACTTTCCCCGAATTAGCTTTTGATTATAGTGGGTTGGAAAACTTGGCTTTGGTTGTTCCCACTTAGGTCGTTCCTCTTGGGTGAGTAATTTTTCCCATAAGATTAGGCCCTCTAAAGGATGTAATAAAGCATAAACATTGAAGGAAAATGAAAAAGGCACTTTGGTATTCTAGTCGCCCAGTTAAGAGGAGAGCATAGATCTATTGCCACAGACAAAGAAAACAATGTTCTTTTTATAGCACCAAATGAAAGTGATCTAAACTAAGTGAATATTTTGTTTCACAATAGGCATGGGATTCATTTTAATTGCAAGAATAGTGTGTGGTGACTACCCTAGGATTGATAGATTCCCAATTTTAAATTTCTATCCAAAGGTTGGTTCATTTTTCTTAAAAATTGAAATGAATTTTTTTGTCCGCAGATGGCATCGAAATAAAAAAAATTGTTTACAAACCCCCTGTATGTGCTAGGACAGACCCCCAATGCACCAAAAAATTTACTAAATGCACTAAAATATCAATCTGAGATGCACTGAAATAGTCCCTGAATGCGACGAAACAGTCCTTGAATGCGCTAATACAAACCTTGAATGGATCAAAATAGTTCGTCTATGCACCAAAAGAAATCTTGTATGCGCCAAACTGCAACTCTAGTCCATCACCTGCCATAAAATTCTCTGCAATAAAGAAGTTGAAAATGGGGGAATGCCCCGTAGTGGGTGCCCAAAATGTGTCGTTAGAAAATGTGGATTAATTAAATAGTAGACTAACACACCAAGGAGACATTATATAAAAGAAAACTAATTAGAAAGCATGAATTCAAACTCTAATGACAACAAATTCTTCAAATTCATCCCATTGTCCTCTATCTCAAAGGATTTGATTAAAGGTGTTGGCTCTTAGTTGTGTAAGCAACAACTTGTTGAAATGGCAGCTTAGGAGAATGAGATTAATTGAAAATGCATGTTCATGACTATATGATTTAAGCTATGAAATTGAAATGCTATGATGCTAGAATGTTGATAATACTAGAATGCAACTATAATAACTATGTATGAAATCTAGGATTCGAGGTCATCCTTTCAACTCATAAGAGGGTTGTATTTATAGATTTTTGAAGGCGAGAAATCTAGTTGGTGAGGATCGATGGTTGAGATTCAAACCTATTAAGATGAACAGTGAGAGATTGAGAAGTTGAGAAAAAGATGGAAGGTTGAGAGAAAGTTGGGAGATGTTTCCTCAAACACAACCTTTTCCATTCAAAAATGAAGGAAATTTGCCATTTGTGCACTTCATTTATGAATATTTAGTTGACAGTTGAGGAAAAATCCATAACTAAATTAAGAATAAGAAGTTTCCATAATTAAAATAAATAATATTTAATTATGTGTGAGAGATGATAAAAAGCGCTTTAATTAGATATATAAAATACTTAATTAAATACGAAAAGATGAAATTTTCTAATTAAATACTTTTAGAATATTTAATTATGGAAGAAAAGAAGAAAGCTTTTAATTAAATATTTTTAGAATATTTAATTATATGAAGAGAATAAAGAATTAGAAAGAAAGTGTTTAATTAAATATTGGAAATATTTAATTAAATGTGAAATGAAGAATATCATTTAAATTTAGAATTTAAACTTGTGATAATTAATATAAATAATTTTGAAATCTATTTATTTAATTAAGAGGAAGATAGCAATAATTAAATAAACTTATTTATTTAATTAAAATAGAAGAATTGGAAAAATGAAAAATATAAATAAATAATTAAATTTATTTATATGTAGATGACTTAAGGATATTAATTAAATAATTCATAGTTAATTAATTATTAGGTTATGTTAACCATGAGCATTTTTAGATGTGTACAAGTATTATACACACAAAACTCAAAATACCCTTAACAAGAATCTACTTCATCCACTCTAGAAGAGGACATAAGTTATACAACAAACTTTGATGAAGTTGAATATGAACAACCACCAAATCCGAAAGAGATGGAAATACTTTATGGAAGAGGTTATGATCTCTTTAAACCACTTGGTTATAGAAAAAGGATGTGGCATGAAAGAACAAGGAATCTACATTTTTATAGAGCCTAACACACAAGAAACTAAAATCAATCTTGGATATTATCCTTCTTGTTGAAAACTTAGAATAGTGAGAGGGGGTTGAATCAGTATTCCATTAAACCATTTGATCACAATCCATCCAATTAAAAAAACACATCCAATGGTAATAATAAAAAAAATCATGAATCAATCACAAGATCACATAACACATGAACACCAATATTTTTACATGGAAAAACCAAAAAGGGAGAAACCATGGCAAGGATTAGATCACAATATATTGCAACCAGTTATAAGATATTACAAAAGGCTCACTACTAGGACACAATGTCCAATAGGACTCACAACCACATAAATAATGATAGATAGAAGATGGAATGGCCACATAACCAAGATATGAAGTGATACAAAATGCACCTTTCTTGTGTTGAATTCAGTTCCTTTGAATCTCAATTTATCGACTCTATGCACTTTATCATATATAGAATAAAAATCACTACTATGCTTCATAGAAACTCAATATTCACAATATATCTATTTTTAAAATAATACACATAAAAATTTCAAATGCTCACATCACGTCACTTATACAACCTCAAAAATGTCTTACATATCTAATCAATTCATATGCATACATTAAATAGGTCCACCTAATTATATGTAGCCCTAAATTAAATCAAAATTACCTTTTCGGCTCCACACTTCAACCAAAAAATCATCGTGCTTAAACCAAAATGTGAAATACTCAATTTAGGTCGGCATGGACCTTAAATAGATCTCAATAAAATCCACATTACATATTTAATCACTGCAATAGACAACAAGCACTAGGTTGGCCGAGAAATAGACCTAATCACAAAATATGCTAACTAATCAACACGAGTGATCAATCTAACAACCTAATCATGCACCATCTGGAATATACAGTGTACTTGGTTATTTTAAAGAACCAACCTAATCTTCAAAGAATCCTATGGAATTGTCGATTCCAATCCTTAGCAATTTGAATGGATTGGCCAACAAACGAGTGAAATCAGTAATGCTTTACTCATGCATTTCGGGATTTGCAAGACCCAATAGGGTGATCCCTCAATGCAGTTAAAGACCTCTACACCTAATGATTGAGTATATTTCAAATAATATATGAATTCTCATATAATAGATCAATAAATGGAATATATCAAGAATTTGGCTACTCCTTTACAACACAACATTTAGAACATGAGAATGGAAGAACTTAACATAAAATAGTAACAATTGTAGTTCATTTGAAAGTTTAATTATAAGATTTGATTTGTTGGTTGAATCACCAAGAATATATATCATGAATAGACAACTCAAATTAGTGCCTTAACCTCAGAAATAGAGTCAATCTCAACATAAATATAATTGGATAACAGAATAATACATAGCATTATAAAGCTTTGATAACAATGCATTACATCATTTCAACATTGCATCCTAAACCAAAACTTCTTATAAAGATCTTGATACTCAAATTACATGAACCTCTAGCTTCATCCAAGAAATTTCATTAATTCTTTGAATTAAAAACAAGGACAAAACCATACATCCATTGGAACTCAATAAAGACTAACAAAACAATCCTTCATCATTTTATTAATAACCCATGCATTGGGTACAATAAGAGATAAATAACTTTGAATTTGTACCATTTTATATTTAATTGCTATTACTTTTATTGAAAATTAAATTTGCATATTGAAAAGACTCAAAAACCTAAGAAAAAGCTCTAAAATGTTATATGTCTTCTCATTACAATAATTATCTTCATGATCAATTAGCAACCAACCCATACTTCTGGTCTTGAATTCCTTCTTATAGAAATGAAGGATCAAACAAGCACGAGCTTGAAAGTACATGTGTCATGTTCTTATTGGACTATTACAATGAATATTCCCCATTGTAGCTATATTTTCAATTCAAAAGGAGGTAAATGTCACATGGGACAAAAACCATTTACATTTTTCAATGAAGATTTTGTCCCTCCTTCCAAAAGGGTCCTTTTTTATTATAGAATTTCATCCATGTGATTTCAAAATTTTATCCACATACACCAAGCTTGAATGAAATAAAATAATAAAGTGAAGAGAGAGAAAAATGACAAAGTTACCTCCACATCTACACCCTAGTCAACAATTTCAAATTAGGGATAAAATATTATTCTATCCATACTTTATCAAATGCTTAATCTATATTGGTTCCAAGCCATGCACACTTTTTCTCCCAACTGCTATTCACCATTGTTGTAGACCAAAAGACAAAAAATGTAGTGACCATCCCATAAAATTAGCTCAATCCTCTAGGACATCAAGGTACTTATCTTTCCATGATTGGAGTTTTCTCTTCTAAGGGCCAATTGAAAATAATAACACTACTGTCCTTTAACCTATATGGAGCATATTTGGTGAAAAATTGATTTTCTTCTTTATCAAACAACTCCAAGGAAATTGCTTCTTGAGAAAGCATGTCCATTTTTTTATTTAACATGATCATATCAGTCCCTTAACATATTAGGTCTACTTTGTTTGAAATTACCTTATTTTCCTACTTTCTCCAATACCATAGAGATTTGATTTCACAATTATCATTCAATATATTAGGATGGAGACCATGATTAATTTCATCAAAAATATTAACCAGCTTCCTTATTTTAGCCTCCAAAGGTTCAATCTTTCCCTAGAATTATTGAATTCCATTTATAATTTTGAGAGTGGGTTGGATTTTTTTAGGCTTATTCACATCATGTTTGGATTTCACATCCATTAGCCTCAAATCTTGGAGTCTAGGGATCCATTTCTCCATAATTAGGATTTCCACCTCTTTGTATCTATCAAAATTCCTTACAACATCAACCATGGAGGAATAATAAACATGGATGCTAATTAATCTCTTATCAACTCTATTCAAATGCTCTAATATTGTAGTCACAATTATCAAGTTGCTGACAAAAATCATCCTATCACGTTGGTCGCACCTTTCTTCATTTTCCTTTAGCTTTTCAAGTAATTATTATTTACTAAGTTCTTCTTCCTATTGTGCACCATATGTGATTGGTTCTTCAACTTATATGGGCACATTTCCCATGAAGAACTTGTTGGAGGGATGAGAGCAGATGGTGTTGGCTCTTGTGATGTATAAGAAGATGTAGTGTCTACTTGCATTGGCTCAATGGGTTACATATTTTTCATCATATCTTTCAATTGGAAAGTCCATTATTTTTTGTTGGCCCTTGCCATATTGAACCAAAAATTCATTGTACATTTTTCTAAATTTCTCCTTTTTTGGTGTCACAGATTCCGCCATTGCCTTTTTCAATTGTGCAACATTCAGTGGCATAGTGGTAGCTTAAATAATAGAGGTATCAAATACCCTCTTTATAATTAGACCCCCTCTATAGTCTAGAAATGGTTCTGCAACTTTTAGATTTTTGTTGTTGGGAGCTAGGGCCAAGATAGATAATGTATCCCACTGCTCACTAAATGCAGATCCTTGTAGTGTAACTATTTCTTCCTCCTCAAAATTGTATAGGATTATAGAATACCTCTTCACTGTGTCAAAGGCTATTGTAGAGGCTAGGACCCACTCTAGTAGTAGAAGAATACCACTTTTCTTCACCAACTCTCTACCCTCTTGTGTAGTTATTACTTTGAAGCTTTCTTTCATCCCCTTTATTACTTGATCTTGAGTTACCCTATCAGGAAATTCTAGGTGGAAGATCCTCTTATTGGAAATTTTATTAACATATTCATCTATTTTGGCTCTCCAAGAAAATTCTAAGAATAAGAGACTTGAAAAAATGATTCATCATCCATGAATTTTGTACAAGCTTCCTCTCAAACATCATCTCTATTATTCATTCATGTGAGGTCTAACTTTCTCAATATTAGGCCCAATTTTTGAGGTACCATCTCCCTAAGAGGAGAAGACATTCCTTGATGCATCTTGTTGAACATCCAAAATACTAAGAAGGGGGTGAATCGGCATTCCACATTAAAATATATTTAAATAATATCTCAATTATGATTGGATCAACAAGAAGAAACATAAAAAAATCAATACAACCATACACATGAACACCAATATTTTTTCGTGGAAAACCCAATGAGGGAAAAACCACAATGAGGGTTAACTCATAATACATTATATTCGAATACAAAATATTATGGGGCTCATGGCTAGGACTCACTATCCTTAAAAGGCTCACAACCTGAGTACCAATGATGGATAACCACCAAGATAAAATGCTAGTGGCTCACTTCCAATAGGTTTAACTAATAGAATACACCTTCAATGTGTAGGGTTCGGTTCCAATAAAGCTCAGAATATGAAGTATTGTCTCACACAACAGTCGCTCAAAAAACCTACACTAACCACAACTGATAAAGTATTAAATCTTAGATCTTCACAGACCTTCTCCTCTTCACATTTCACATGCACTCCATGTATTCACATTCACCACACATTCTCTCATCCCATTCCTCGAAATACCTTATATATATACAAGAATATCTTAATCATCGATTAGGTCAGCCTAATTAGATGAAAAAAAAAAATCAAAAATTTCTTTGCTGCCACCATATATTATTTAGGCATTTTATCCATCTAGTACATTATACCATGTCAACTAAAATCTATACATCATAACTAGTCTTCATATAGTATTGCATATTTTGATTCAGCCAAGACTATAACACAATTCTCCAAACCAAAAAATAATCCTTAAATAAAACACCTTTTGTATCTAAGAATACATTAATTTCCCATCATACTACCAACATAGAGACTATCCACAAATTTTTCAACATACAAATTTTTACCTTAAATGAATGTGGAGTACATCTTATCGTATTCCAAGCAAGGAACAATAGTAGAATACATAGGAACTCTATCAAAGATCACTTTCTACTCACAAAAAAAGACATCTCAAGATCCAAGATATAGTTGTCTAAATGAGTCAAGGAAAAATGGTTAAGAGAATAGAGTCATATCATATCTTGAAATAAATTCTGGACTCAAATACCAATACATTGATTCATCACAAGAGGATATTACAAATAGACAACAACAACCAGTAAACTAGGTAGACTTCATATAGTTATCACCATATTGACATCAATGGGAACATAAGAAAAACCAACACAAACATTCCATACTTAGTGCTCATGTTGCAAGTCTCCCAACACATATGTAATTTAGTGACCAATATCTCATCATCAAAATGATAATCATAATCCACCTAGCCACTTGATTCAAAATTTTGTCTTTTAGGAGGTGGCTGCCATGGTGGTGAGGCTTTCCTAGGTGGTGAATCAATATCAATAATTTTTGGAGCAATTGACCTAGGACGAGATGGTGGTGGAATTTGATGTACTGGTGGAGGGACTATTTGTTCCTTGTGTTGAGAAGAGGTGGTCGTTGAGTCATTTTTCTTCACTATTTCCTTCCTCCTTTTGAAAACAATTACTTTCTTTGGGGGCTGAGAGGGTAGTATATCTCCTATCATAGGGGTATCCCCTTCAAATTGTTCCTCTACTACAACAACCTTCCCCTTATCTTTAATCAATCTCTCTTCTTTTAACTATCCAACCACTTAACAAGAATTGATAGCCCTTAGATTGCAACTCCCTTCCTAGTTTATTAAAATAAATCTATTTTATCTTCCTCTCATCTTATTTTTGAAAGTCAAAAATATTTCTTATCATGTCCTCTATGAAGTAGAAATTGTGAAAAAACTTGGAGCTTTTCATTTTGAATTTTAGCCATACCATAAATCCCTTAGGATCAAGGTTTCTTTCTCTCACCCTCTTCATTTCCAAATTTTTGAGTATATCATTGATTTTCTTCCATCCTCTTTTTATCATGATGAAATTAGAGACACAAGTGTATGTAGGGAAAAAGGTTCCCTTACCTTGATCTTTCAAATGATTGTTCTCCACATCACCTAATTGCCACATTACTTCTAGAAATTAGTTATTTCTACCACATCTATTGGTAGTATAAGAGATGAAATAGTTGTGCCATAAACCCTCAAAATTATGTAGCTAGGGTAAGGGATAACATCTCCAAAATTTTGTTCAATCTTCACATTTGGCCTCTATTCCTTGGGTCCCAAAAAATCAAGTAGGGTAGCTGAGATTCTTGGCATATTTAGAATCAAAACTCTCCTCATCTTGGAAGGAAAAATATTTTCAAACACCGCATAACCGAATTTGTTGTCCTTTTTATCAAGGAGTCTAGTCTAGCATTGGATAAGTAGATCCATATCACCTTCCTTCTTGTCCAATGCCATGTCTTTTCAAAAATATGTAGCTCCTTTGAATAAAAATAGATGCATGAAAAGAGAGTACCAATAGAACATCACTCATCATGACCATTCTTCAATTTAACCAAGCCCTCATGAATCTTTTCAGCCAAGTATACTCGATAGTCATTAAGTGTGCAGCCATATACATCTCAACCATTGGCATACCTATAGATGGGTCATAACCAATTATCTAACACAAAGAATAAAATATCCTCTAGAAATAAGAAACAAAATAATTGATGCGGAATGGCTCCTTATCAGATGGGCCTAGAACAATTATCTCTTGACCTTTGATTGATGCTAGATAACAAAGGTATGTCTCACCTGCTTATATTTTTCCCTGAGTTCCTTCTCATCAATTCTCATCATATTCTCACTCCATTCAGTCAGGTTTAAAGACCTCAGTAATCTCTTTTCTGGTAACCTTCACCATTTCAATTCCATCATATGTTCTTACAACCATTGTGATTGGGTCATAATTTGTAGCCACTACCTTTAGTAGGTCAACATCCATGTAGACATTCAACACTATCAACTTTCCCATATCCAAATTCTAGGGGTTTCCCAAAGGAATACCATATTTTCGATTTCCAAACCAAAAACTAAATTGTGCCCATCCAGTGTATGGAAATGTGGCATCTTTAATGGTGCATTGTTTGTCTATGATCCCCTCTACAATTTTTGTACCTCAAAATAGCAATTGACCCTTAGGATTCTCAAAGGTAGAGGGTTTCAATGGGTGAGTCAAATCTTGAACTAGAGGTATAACTAGAGGTTTCAATCCAAAAGGTTGTTCTTTAGATGTAGATGCTTCTAATTTTGGTGCCATGATTTTAGGTTTTGTGCAAACTAGGGTTTCCTTTCAACATAATATAAGTTCACTGTTAGTGTAATTAATTATTATTACACTAGCATAAGTTAACTTAGGTTTTAATTACTCATATTAGTCCTAAGTTGCATTTAATCATTTAATAAAGTTGTTGAGATAAGATTCCCTTCGAGAAGATGAGTTGTCTTTTCTAGAACTTATCTTCATCTTATTATCATTCCCTAGGTAGTTGGTTAGGGTTTCTTATTGTCACATGAAGTGTGATTTGAACACTTGGCAACATCCTTTGCATTTTAGGTTTATCACTTGCCTATATAATTAGACATATGTACTCTTTGAAAATCATTTGATAGATCATAATAGAATCTTTATTTTGAATGCCATTATCATACTTTCTTTGTGGTTCAATATTTCTTCCTGGCAAAGGTCCTCCATTGAAGATTGTATTACAGCTTCATCAAAGACACCTATCCATCCATCATTCCAACATGGTATCAGAGCTATTCCAGTAAAGGTTCATCCCAAGATCAAAAAAATTTTGCTAGTGAGATTCTTTGGCAAGCAAGGGTTTGTTGCGAGCCATTTTTTATTGGAGCCATAATCATATTTGCTTCAAAAATCCAATTTTCACTCATTTGCAGGAAAATTGTTTTCTAGGTTTTGTAGCCAGCGTCAAAATCTGAAATGGGTATCTCTTAGATTTTGCATATCTTACAAAGATATCAAGAAAATCGTAGTCTAAAAAGCATCGGGCGTCATTTTTATCCTGGATGAAGATTAAAAAAAATCAATTTTTCATCTTTTGCTTGTTGGATCAAGAAACGATTTCTGGGTTTTATTTCTAGCATCAAAATATTTCTAGGTTTTTATTTTTGTCTACAAATAGTGAGTAGATTTTCCAAAACTCAAATTATAAATAAACGTTTTTGCTAGAAAACTCATTTCCTGCAAGCTAAATTCAGTTTTTATTTTTTATTTTTTATTTTTTATTTGAGAGTATATATTGCTGTTTTATGTCATGGATACACATAATATTGCACCCCTTACTCCATTCAACTATTTTGGTTGGAAAAAACAAATGGAGATTCACTTGAAACATAAAGGGTTGTACAAGGTAACCATGGGCACATAAATTGAACCTATAGGTGCTGCTGAAAAGAGAAAGTGGTTTAATAGGTGTGATGAAGCTTATGGTACATTATGTCTATCTCTTTCTTTTGATTTTCTTTTTCACATTGAGTCTTGCACTACACCCCATGCGGTTTGGACTACTTTGCAGTCTTTGTTTGGGAAGCACGATACTATGAGAGGGTTTTAGTTAGAGAATGAGCTTATTGGCTTAAATCGTAGGATTTTGACAACATCCAAGGGTTTTTCACCAAACTCAAGTCTCTTAGATTGCAGTTGTCACAGAGTGGTGTTCAGAAATAAGAATCTTAGTTGATATTGTCCATTCTTTCTAAGCTTGGACCAAATTATTCAATTTTTGTTTCTACCTTTCATGCTACTAGGGATGCACTTGGTACTAGATTTACTATGCCTTCTTTTGATGATTTTGCATCTTCTCTCACTCAATAGCAGGCCAAGTTGGCCAATATGGGCAAGTTGAAGCCCTCTTCATCACAAACACTTATTGCATCACAGGAGCTCAGAGATCAGAAGGCTTCTACAGGAAAAGGAATGAAACAAAAACAAAAGGATTTGAAATCTTATGAGCAGTAGAAGAAGTCCTCAGATTCATCATCCTCTTCTAAGGGGAAATCATTTAGGAAGGAGAAGGGCCCATGTGCATATTGCAAGAGAGAAGGACATGCAGAACATAATTGCTACAAGGACATTGATGAGCTAAAGAATCTTCTTCAGAAACATCTAATTGATTTTCCTTCTAGGATGTCTACATCATCTCCTTCCCCTCCTTCTTCTTCTTCTTCTTTAGTACAACATGATAGGGGCACAACTGGTTTACATAATTCATCGGATATGAAGGTACATGCTTTTTGTGCTTCTTCGAGTCTTGGATCAGGGAGATGGCTTCTAGATTTAGGAGCATCTCATCATATGGATTCTACATAGTCTATGTTCACTTCCTTTGAGTCTCACACTATGTCTCCTATTTTGATGGGAACCAATACCTACATGAGTGTTATAGGGAAGGGATCTATTATTTTTGGGGACAACACTTTTCAGGATGTCTTGTGTGTTCCTCATTTGACGAACAACCTTATTTCTATATACCATATCACACATGGAGGCAATGAGAGGTTTGTGGAGTTCACACCTGATTCAGTTATCATCAGAGAATTTGAGAGTAGAGCAATTATTGCTACTAGGGTGGTGGATCACTCATCTTGGTTGTATTCCTTTGCAAATTTTTATACTAATGGTGTTTTTGTTCCTACAACTGTTCATCACACTTCTAGTGTGAATCATCATCAGAGGAGACATTTGGCTACTTGAACGTTGGAGTTCTCACTTTAGATCCTACTCTTGAGCCATCCATTCCATCTCCTTCACCTACTGTTGCAGTTGTTGATACTTCTATGACTACAAGTGTAGTTTCTTCTATTTCAGTGCAGTAGGATCCAGTTGATCATCCATCTTTGGAGGTTCTTATTCATTCTTCACCCACTTTGACTTCTTCATTTGTTGAGGTCACACCTCCTTCTATGGAGACATCATGAGCTACACCTACTTCACCTTCAGAGATTGCTTTCATTTGGCCTCTTCCCTCTCACTTCTTTCAGGAGATGTAGTTTCTCTAGTTCTTTTGGGGCTACTTCATTCTAGGGGGATCTGTGGTCTCTTTCTTCCTCTCTTCTGGGGGGTTTATTTCATGTATCTTTGTGATGGATGGTGTCCTCGGGGGGTCTTATGGAGTCCTCCATCCTTCATCACTTAGTTTCTGTTTGCATTCTATTTTGGGGAGAAGTTTTGTTCCCACTAGGTTTTCTCCTTTACCTCGGTTAGTTTAGTTTGCATTGCATTTGTACTTGGGTACCTAAAATGGCCATCAACCGGGACCCATCATCATCATTTCATTTTTTATTTCCTCCCTAAGTTTCACTTATGGGGGTGTGTTAGTGTAATTAATTAATTATTACACTAGCATAAGTTAACTTAGTTTTTAATTAATCATATTAGTCCTAAGTTGCATTTAATCATCTAATAAAGTTGTTGAGATAAGATTCCCTTTTAGAAGATGAGTTGTCTTTTCTAGAACTTATCTCCATCTTATTATCATTCCCTAGGTAGTTTGTTAGGGTTTCTTGTTGTCACATGAAGTGTGATTTGAACACTTGGCAACATCCTTTGAATTTTATGTTTAGCACTTGCCTATGTAATCAAGCATATGTACTCTTTCTAAATCATCTGATAGATCATAATAGAATCTTTATTTTGAATACCATTATCATACTTTCTTTGTGGTTGAATATTTCATCTTGACAAAGGTCCTCCATTGAAGATTGTATTGCAGCTTCTTCAAGGAAACCTGTGCATCCATCATTCCAACATTCACAACTAGGGTATGTGTTTGATGTAATGCAATAACAAGACTGGATGAGCTAGTCATTCAAATTGAATGTCAAACCTTAAAATAAATACATGCAGAGCTAAAACCCTACTAATAGAATGAAAGATCAAGCAAATTTTAGCAAGTTTTAAGCAATTGAGAAGCATGGTATCAATTTAACTTACTATTTTATAGTCACTTTGTAAGCACTAATTCTAGTCTTTGAATGAGCTCAAAAATTGTAGCAAAGACTCCTTAGATGTGTTGAATGCTTTAACAATCTGTAATTATGCTTTAAAGCAAGTTTTTATGGATTTATGGAAGATAAATTATGGTAATTCAACATCATATCTTCCAAAACTGTTCGCTCGCATGAACCAAAATGACTCATTTTATTGAGTCAAAACTAACTTTGAATTCTATCCATTGATTGTGCAATGATATGGCTTGAAAAATAATCTAGATTAAGTCAAAGATGTTTGAAAAATCTGAATGTAGACTTCCATTTCCATCGACCAACTAGAATATGCCAAGTGGAATTTTCCTCCAAGTCACCTATAGGATCCACCATATTAATGAGGACTATGAATATCCATGTATTAGCTTCCCCACTTCCCTATTAGGTTTAACCCATGTCTAGATTTCAACAGCAACAAGGTAGTGAATGGTCTAGATTGATTATGGAACCTCCCATTTGGAAGTACTTTATATTTAAGACCATCCACCTATGTGTATAACCTTTATAGCTAATGAATGGTTCAAACTAAAAGATCTTGTCAAATCTTAAACCATGTGCTTAAAAGAGCCTTTTAGTAACAGAAAAATTAGTGCCTCCATCCTTATGCCAAAATATTTCATAAATATTTCATTCCTTTATATAGTTCTTTTGGTGGTGCAGATCATGCCAAGTGGTACCTCCCTACTTCCCCGTTGAGGGATGGGAGATGAAGGTGGGTCTCCCGCAAGCTATTGGGGAATGGCCAAGATTGACCCATGTTAGCTTATCTCAACTTTCAATCTCATCATACTAAATGTTTGCTACCTTTGAATTTTAATGGGTCCCTCTAACATATGTGACACATGACACCCATCCACTAGCCCACCCAAATATTTTAATGAAAATAAAAACCAAATGGGGGTATAAGGAGTGGTCAAGATGCATTCTCATAGATCTAATGACATAAATAAAAGGATTATATTTACACATCAATAATTATTAGTACTTAAAATTGGGATGATTAGGCTAATTAGAGATGGGAACATAAATTTATGACCCAAATATTAGACCAAAGATTACATTTAAGACAAATTTAGAATAAGGAATATGGAAATTATTAAAACAATTGTAACCCACATAATATGAAGCACCATTTTAAAAGGATCTAACAAGTAACAACCGAGAGAATTAGGTTAAAGGGGGAGGTAGGCAAAGTGACTTAATGGTATAGTTCATAACTAATGTGATCGGGAATGGGTGATTGTAAGTCAACAAAAAATTAGAATGTTGGAAAGGAAATTGACACTTAGAGTTTTTGATAGGGTTTATGACACACTAAAACCTTAGAGTAAAGAAAAAATTGAAACCTTAAGCCATGAGATTAGTTCCAAGCTAGGAAAATAAACCAAATTTTGCAAAAAAATATTAGTGGAACAAAATAATTTTAGGGGTTCCACCAGTACTGACACCTATAAGAAATCTCCCAAAATTTCAAAGTATGATTCTTATCATTGGAGGAGAGAAAACTAGTTTACACATACCCAATTGCATTGAACATAGCCAAAAAACCTGTATACCAAACTACTGTCACTTGTATCTTTCAAACTATACATCCAAACCAATTGAAATCTTGAATACATTTGTAAATTATAGTTAGGAGCAACATAATATCACCATATAAGATCTTATCATATGAGAGAGCATGGAAAAAATACTAGATCAGAGTATCTCCATTATCAAATCAATTTTATTTGCTAGATTCATTTAGATATCAACAAACAATTTTGACATCAATGACAACATTAAGGAGCTCCTTTTTCATTCTTTCAACAATCTCCCCCTTTTTCATTGATGGAAACATGTTCCAAAAATGAGTCTCTTCAAAAAATTGAAACTTTCTCCAAAAACTCCAACCAACTCCCCCTTTGACATCAAGGATAGAGGGTGTGATAGTAACACACATGTGAAATCCCCCTTAGATGTATATGTACAAGGAAATAACTTAAATGAATATACTAACTCCCCCTTAGGGAGTTGAGCCAAAATCTTGAACCATCTTCATGTACAATGAAAAGTTGACAAACTGAAGAAAATAAAGAATATACAAGTAAAAATGTGTTTAACTAGAGGTGGAGGACCCTTCAAGTTTGTTGAGAATAGCTTTCCAAGCAAACTTTTCTTGATTCCATTTTTTCTTGGATGCTACAAGCGATCTATACAATGATTCCAACGAGAAACAAAGTCTTAACCTCATCTTCACATTATTGAACATCCTTCATGCTTTCTTCACTTTCCTATGTGCTAATGCACATCTCTCTTGCATCTCCAATAGAATATTCTCTACAAACCTTATTTTGAATTCATTTTCAACATTTTCTTTCAAACTAGAGGTTTACTCCTTAAGAGAATCTACCAACAACTTAATATTTTCAATAAAAGTTAAATAATTGTCAACTGAAGAATTGGGGGTAGCATCCTAAAAGGTATTTATTGCTTCATTTATCAACTTAGTTCCCTTCTTATGAGTTTCAATGATTTCCTTCCTTCCAAAATCATGAAAAACATCTCCAAGATTAAACTTCTGAATAGGTGATATCTTCTCCAAATCTACACTTCCTTGATGCATAGGGAGTTATAACAACTGAGGAGGTACATCATGTTGAAATCTTATTTTCCTTGAAAAAGGATCCTTAAGAGGATTGTCAGAGGAATATTTTCTAGAGAGATTAGGTAATCCCATGGTCTTTCATACTTGTTTTTCATTCTTTGTCTCAAAGTATTCTTCATTATCTTCTTTTCCTTCTTCACTAGAGGCTTTGTCCTTTTGTTCATCAACACCCTCCTTCTTGTCATCATATTTTTTATCATCCTTCTCTTTCTCCTTCATTACCCTTCCCTACACCCTCATCCTATCTATTAATGTCATCCTTAGTCCCATTTATATCATTCTTTTCCTTTTCTTGCTTTGCACTTTGTTTTTCATCATCATCAGTGGGCTTATCAATATCTTCTAGAGGAATAGAAGTCTTTGGGGTAGCTTGTGTTTCATTAAGCAATGGTGGGGATGACACAACATTATTTTTATCATCAACCACTGGTTTTTCTTCTTTGATACGATCACCTTCAAATTTCTCTTCCATGACCTCTTTAAATACTAACATGTTTGAATGAAGAGGAAGATTTTCTTTTGTATCACTAATATTTTCCTCAATTTTTCTTGGGCTATTCAAGATGTGTAAGAATTCAGCATACCAAGTTTCTCAGCATTATCTTTGACCTTATCTAATGTTTCCTACTTCAACTTTTCCACCTGATCCTTTTCATTTCCCATAAGACTTTCAACCCTTTTCTTAACTTTGAAACTTTGAACTGCTTTCATTTCCCATAAGGATCAGGTGGAAAACATAATTTCTATCAATGTAGCTTTATCATCTTCAAATAAGGAGAACATAATTTCCTCCAATGAATCAAGTGTCTTTTTTTCTTCTACTTCAATGGCCTCCTGTCTTCTTTCTATTAAAGCATCCCAAATAATTCTAGGAACCTTTTTCTTAATATTCCTCATATAAGATTCCAAAACAATGGTATATTTGATAATGGCTTCAATGATTGTGTTCCTATCATTTGCATCAAATTCTTCATACAATTGGTTTGTAGCTTCTAGCATATTATCATATTGCAACATATTGTTAACTAAAACATCCAATTTCATGGGAGTGCATGTCCATACTGGAGGATACTTTTTCTTCTTTTTCTTCTACTCCAATGGACTTTCCTTTTTCTTCTTCCCTTTCTTCTTCTCAGGATTTTCATGAATATGTAAAGTAAAGGCTTCCTTTTCTCTTTCAGGTTCTTCTTCCTCTAATGTATCCACAAAATCCACTTTTGTTTCTTATCTTTGGTGCTTGCCTCTTGTGAAGCACCTTCACTGCTCTCTATAGCACTACTTATTTTTCTTCTTTTTATTCATTGCTCATGCTCCAATCCTAGCTCGATTTCTTCCTCAACAACTGTGTTCATGTTCTTTTCTCTAAAATATTTCTATTTCTTTCTCCTCATGGTGGTCATAGGGGTTTCTACTAGACGCACATTCTTTCTCTTGCTTGTTCTTGTGCTAGGTTATCTTAGAGTGGTTATTTCTTCAATTACTAGAGCACTGGGCTCCATATTCTTTCCTTTACCAATAGTTGTAGTAGCTCCGAAGGAATTATGTAGAGGTTACAATGGAAGCTATTATTTCAAATATCTTGGGTCTAGAGGACTCACCTACAACATTGGATTCTCTTTCTCTAGCCTCCCTAATTTTCTCATTTATGTATCCCTCCCTTGTTTCTCATTCCTCTACTATTTTTTGTTCTTTTCTCTTGATCTTAGATTTATTCAATTCCATGTGTACCTCTAATGAATTTTATTCACATTTCCCATACCTTGCTTATGAGGGGTCCTTATTACTTTTAAGAAATATGTCCACATATCCAAAAAATTCATAGCCAAGAGGCATAATCCATAAAATCCTTGGTTCCATAGCCTCAATAATGCATTCATCAAATGTAATAAGAAAAAATATGTCCTTTGCATATTTTTCCACAAATTTTTGGGGAATTATTTCTCTTTCATGCATCTTCTTTTGAAAGACTACAAAAAATGCAATTAAGGTATCATCTTGAGCCAGTGTGTTGTATAACTTGTGCATGTAGTCTAGAATCTGATTTTTCACTGGTCTTATTTTTCTTCTTATCCCATATGACATTATTTCTTCTAGGAATCTCTCTCATGAAGTAAAAAAACTAACATACAACCAAAGTTCCAAACTTAAATGCATACCTTTTTTTCCCTTGTCAACTTTAGATTCTCAAGAATTTTTTAGAGAAACTCACATAGATCCAATTCCTTTCCAATTACCACCATTTCATGTGCAACGTTGATAGCTATGGCTAAAAATAAATTTTATCTATTTGTAAATTAGTTCTTATGACATATCATCATGGAAGCATATCTCATAGTAGGGTTTTGAATAGGTTTAGTTGTTAAAGCTCTTTTATCATAAGTGGGACCGATAAGTTACATAACAACCTCATTCTTAATAGACTTAAGTATTGATACGGGTCTGATATCACACAACCCTATAACATCCTTAATTAAATTCTTGGTTATAAGTCTAGGAATATCAATCCATAGGAAATTATCATGTAATCTACTTAGTGCTAACCTCACAATTTTTTCATAACAATTGAAATTAGGAAACTAGTTCTGAACATCTAGCTTCTTCCTCACAAGGTTAACATATTCCAATTTCACAAGGTAGTTGTATCCATTAAGCTCATTTATCCAAAGTTCTATGATTTTTAGGTTATCATATTCTTACAACCTTCCATGTATGTATGTCATATTATGTTCCATAGGGAAAAACATAAATGGAACTCTCAAAAAAGCACTGATAGGGTCATTATCAAACACTTTCATTCGATATCTCTTAAATTTATGTCTAGGTTTCTCAATGATGTGAAAAATAGTTGGGTTAGCCATTTTAGCCTTAATCCAATAAAAAATTCTTAAGGAAACAATTCTACTTTAAACCCACAAAGCACAGTAAGTTGTAAATACCTCTTTATGCACACAATGGGAACTAGAGTTTAAGTCTTTACACCAAATTCACTTTAAATTTATTTCAAATATATTTCATCTCAATCTTCTTTCTTCGAATGTGTAAATGTGATTTAAATTGACTAGGTATCTCACTTTCAATATTTTCAGTCTGCCCTAATTCCATATTAAATGCTTCAAATTCCATAAAGCTGATAAATTTTTTATTGATAAATAGTAAACCCTAAAACACTCTGCATTTCTTTCGTCATGTACAATTTCTACTGATTTCTCCTCCAAAATCTTATGCATGTTACTTTTCACCACATATCTTTGTGTCAATCCTTAACACCTAATATTTCTAGGGGGGTTATTTGATTTTTCTATTATTGTTCCTCCTAATTCAATGCCTAGGTTTAATTTTCAAGAGAATTATCTACACTTGAGGGAGGTACAGATTCATTTCTAGTTCTTGATTGTTATTTGTTCTCAGGCTCCCCTTTCTTTCTCCAAATCTTTTCCATTTCATTTTTCACTTCATTTGGATCAATTTTCTTCACTGGTTCATTTCCCTTTTTCAAATTAGTCTATCTTTCATTCTTACTTCTGCAAAATTTTGAAATGTGTCTAGGTTTGTTGTAACTATAGCATACAACATTTTCTAGACTAGACTGACTTCTATTCAATATAATTCTACACTAGTTATATTTGTTTCCAAATACATTGCATGTATCATACTAACCATTGAAATATTGAACCATTATACTAGAATAATATCTATTCATCATCTTATTTTGACACTCAATAGATCTACATCCAAATTTGTTGCATGCAAAACACTGTCTAGTGAAGGATCCAATATTCGGATCCATTCGACTTCTACACTCTATTTATTTATGTCCAAATTTATTACAAGAAAATAATACCATTAAAATATGGGTACCTTTGAGAATTTGGTTGTCTAATAGGGGGTCTTCTAGCATTGCTTCTTTGATTTTGGATTTTTTTTGCATTACCTTAAGTCTTCTCTTTATTGTCAACCTTGTTTGAATCTAGTTATCCTTTGAGATTTCTCCTTCTTAAATTCCTAAACCTCCTTTATGTTTAGATGGTTTCTACACTACAATTATTTCATCAAGCATTCTAGAAATTGTTTTGAATTTTTCCTCATGAACTCTTAATTTTTCTAGATCTAATCTTAGATTCACCACTTCTTGTTCAACTCTTGTGTATTCATCAATATTTCCTTTTACCATTGCATTCAAACAATACTCAATTCTTCTCTTTTCTTCCACTTGCACTTTCAGTCTTGAGATGTCTTCATTTTCTTGCCTCAATTTTTCATTAACTTCCTTATGTCTTTCTCTGAATTTATTTATTTTTTCTCTCAAATTTTTGATGCATTCATTTTCTTCCTTGAGATTTTCCTTTAGATCTTTGTTTTTTCCTTCAACTTTGTCACGATCTTCAAGAGAAACTTTGAGTTATTCTTTATCATTCATGCAATCACTTTCAATAGTAGGATTTAGAACCTCTTTATCAACCATGTATTCAACCTCCAAGATCTTTCTCAAGTTGTTAGGCTTCTTAGAAGGATCCAAGATTTGATACCAATTTTTGAACACCTAGCATACTAAGAGGGGGTGAATCAATATTCCACTAAACCATTTGATCACAATTCATCCAATTAACAAAACACATCTAATAGTAATAATGAAAAAAAGCATGAAACAATCACAAGATCACATAAGAAATGAACACCAATATTTTCACTTGGAAAACCTAAAAAGGGGAAAAAATGGTGACGATTATCTCACAATATATTATAACCGATTATAAGATATTACAAAAGGATCACTACCAAGACACATTGTCCAATAGGGATCACAACCATAGAAATAAGGATAGATATAAGATAGAGTGGCAACACATCAGGATGTGAATTGATACAAAATGTACCTTTCTTGTGTTGAATTCAATTCCTCTAAATCTCATTATATTGACTCTACACACTTTATCAGATACAAAATACAAATCACTTCTCTTCTTTACATTCACTCAATATTCATAATATATTTTTTGTTATTTGGATCATACACATATAAAATTTGCATACTCGAATCATGTCACTTTTACAAATTCAAAAATTTCTTACATATATACTCAATTCATTTGCATACATCAATTAGCTTGGCCTAATTAGATGTAGCCCTAAATTAAATAAAAATTGTCTTGTTAGCTCCACACTTGAACCAAAACATGCAATACTCAATTTAGGTTAGCTAAATCTCAGTAACATCCACATTACATATTTAATCACTAAAATAGACAACAAGCACTAGGTTGGCCGAGATATAGACCTAATCATAAAATATGCTAAATAATCAACAGTAGCTATCAATTTAACCACATAATCATGCACCATTTGGAATATACAATGGACTGATACTTGTAAATAATATTCCAAAATTGAAAAGTCTTATTATTATCACCGTAGGAGCACATATGGTTTACACATACCCAATTACATTGAACATGGCCAAAAAATATGTATGTCAAACTATTATCACTTGTATCTTTCAAACTATACATCCAAACCAACTAAAATATTGAATATAAATGTAAATTATAGTGAGGAACAACATACTATCACTTCATAATAAGATCTTATCATATGAGAGAGTGTGGACCAAAATACTATATCAAAATATCTCTATTAATGAATTAGCTCTATTCACCGGATTAGTGTATATATCAACAACCAATTTTGACATCAATGACAACAAATTAAGGGGCTCCTTCTTAATTCTTTCAAAACTTCTATGATAACAAAAGAGACAAAAAGAAGTTCACTCAACATCAATACTATCATGTGTAGTTCTTCTAAGATAGCTCTCACTTTAAATCATCTTGAATTGATGGATACAACATGTGATGAGTCATTGTAATACTTTGAAGATGATGAATCCTAAAAATATAAGTTAGGATTTTATGATTGTAGACACTCAAAATAGGTTTATTAACATCATTTCTTCTATATCCGTCCTCTTTTCTCTTAATTAATTTAATTAGCCTAGATAATTAATTAATTACATCATTTTCATCCATTAACCCAATTAATTCAATCAAGTTAATTCACCCCTTTCACACTAGCACTTCATCTTATTAGGTTAAATAGATAAAAAAAATAAGTTTAATCTCCTAAGTCATCTTTTTTTTCTTGATCGATAATAGTATATTTTATTAATTATGCAAATAAAAGGATTTACAAAAGTGTAACCAAAGTTACCATCAAAAAGCATCTATAACCCCAAAAACACCAGAAAAACAACTAATCGAGCCCAAATTATAACAAAACCCATCTCGCCATCAAGAGATAGAAGAAACCACACATGCATATATACTTCCACCAAAAGGCCAAACTCAACTACCCAAATTGTCATTCGTAGCAATCTATACCACTCGCCATAAAACCATCCACCACCCAAAACAAAGTAGCCACTAAATGCTACCAATTTGATGAAGAGGCCAACACCAAACAATAGGATCATAACCGCTACGGAAGAATCCATTCGTGCGCATATCAAAAGATCCACAATGGTTGAAAAAATGTGCACCAGCCACAAATCCTCATTTCCCGATCCGCCCCCTGACTCGCACAAAACAAAAACCTATCAACTTATGCTCCACTAACTAGTATGCCTCCCAACCCGATCTTGATGAACACCACCCATTTTCTATGAACGTTTGTTCCAAGGGAAAGCTAGCGAGATTCCCACCTCCTCCTAATTGGGATCAAATTCATGCCTCCTTAACACAAATTTTAGGTTTTCCCATGCCACAAGCATCTCCATCCTATAAGAATCTTTATCTATCCTCCTGGAACCTCACAAATGGAATGAATCCCGAATCCTCGACATCCTCCATGTCTTCAAAATCTTCTAAAATACCATATCCCACCCCTAGAACATCCCACTCCAAGAAGGATTCCATTCACAATAATAGTTCTTTATCAAAGAGGGAATACATTCCCATCTGATAACCCCAATCTCTTTACTTAATTCCAAACCCCATGAAAAGATCATAGAATAAATGTCGACATTCAACCTTCCCAAAATCTCTAGCACTAACTCAATAACATCATCAAAAGGCCATTTAAACACGATCTTAAGCCAAAAATTTGAGACATGCCCAAAAAAATCCTTTTCCTGCAACTTAGTGTTAATTGAATACATTTCTTCCATCATTCCAAAGTAGTGTCAACCAAGCACCCGACCTCACTAAATAATCAGGGTACACGCTACACCACCTAGCCTTCCTTAAAAATCCTTCAACACGTGCTAGGTATCATTACCTGAACCACCCCAAATGAGCTTCATTAAAACAAAAATTTCTGCCTCTGCCACAAAAGATTATGCAATCTCAATTTTGATGATGAAATAACATCCCACATTACCCAAGTACAACCACCAAATTAAAAAACTATCAGAGACAGCCTTTCATACCCATCTCCTATCATTTCACTGAAATCATACAATAGACAATTAAGACACCGAGGCTAGCTATTATATCCATAATTCAAAATGAAATAAAAACATACTCCACCAGGCCATGACCACCAAGGAAAACTTTAGAGGTGAATCTTTGCCAATTGGAAAATAATTGAAATCAGGACCTCTAGAAATGTTGAATAGTACAAGCTAAAAATGATGCTGAATCACTAGTTTTTTACAAAAACAAAAATGTCTCGATTAATTCACCTATGTATTATATTTTAAATGATAAGTCATTAGATATGATTCGCCATAAATTTTTACTATAATAAAAAATATCGATTATATTCACCTATAATATTATATTCCAACCATTAATTTTGGGGAAATATCGCCACATTAATAAATTACCATTTTGTTTCAAAGACATTTTAGCTTTGAATAAGGATTTTATTTATTGCCATCAAATCATCACTTAACTTTTTAATCAAATGACAACATGTTGATTCTACGGCCTAATACGCACATGCCTTTTAAAAGGCTTGTTGAGGCCCAAATATTTTTTTGGGCCTCAATAAGGCTTTTAAAAGGCATGTGTGAATTATGTCACAAAATCAAACTACAACCATCTGATTAAAAAGCTAAATTTCTAATTGATGGAAACATTTACACTTTTCATTTATTCTTTCTTTTAAAGTGATATTTTTTTAAAAACACTTAATTTGTGTGTTATCCAATGCATTTTTAATAGTGAATTTATGCTTGGTGGCGAGGGGATTTTCCCCTCAACCCTACTTTATCCCTGGACCTTGTGAGGGGGTGTTTCCCACTCAACCCCCACAAGGATCATTTCCCCTTGACCCCGTCAGTGGCTGCCGATCTCGGGCCCCTACTTCAATATTACAAAAAACAAAAAAAATATGGGGGAATTGCACAGACCAATTATGAAATTTTTTAAAGGAGATATTCTCCATTGGAATTAATATTTTTAGTGAATATTCACTAGGATTCACCAATGTGATTATTACTTTTACCAATTATTCATTAAGATTCACCAAGATTTTACAGACTTTTTTAATAATGTGCATAGATTCGCCAAAAAAAATAATATATTTTTTAAATATAAGGAAATATTTTCCAAGATTTAACACCTTGGCCGAGGAGGGGGGGGGGGTTCTTAAATTTATCCCTGGTGACCACTATAAAATGGCCAACACACTCACCAGCCCTCCAACACCAAATACACCATACCCCTCACCAAACTTCATCCCCTAAATCCACTTGTCTAAAATCTTCTAAATGTGAATCACCCACACTGGCAAAAGAAACCACCTATTTTGAAAGACAATCAGCTTCATAATTTCCCACTCTATGGATATGACTCACTTTAAAATCTTCAAACCATTCTATCTCATCTAAAATGGCTCTTATTAGACCCTGATTTGCACCCCTATTAGCAATTCCCTAGGTAATGATCACATAATCACCTTCAAGATGTAATTTTTGAATTCCATTGCACAAGCCAAACCAACACCAAGAAACACTGCTTTAGTCTCAACAACATTAATAGTCCCTTCATCAAGCCTTTTCACCCCTAAGGCCACAAGATTCCCCTTCCAATCTCTAATTAAAACTCCAGCCCTTGAAGGACCAGGGTTTCCTTTAGAAGCCTTGTCAAAATTCACCTTATGTCGTCCAAAAGAAGGACTCTCCCAATGAACAATTTTATTTACAAATTTCTCATCCACTTCAACAACAATTTGATGAGCCATTATCTTTATTTTTGTCTGTTCACTTTGCACTATTTTATCATCTAAGGTATAAGGAAGCTTTAAATCCAAGGCCTATGAAGTAGCAGTGCTTACCACCTCCTCTATCGAGACATCAATCCCACTCAACAATCTCTTCAAATCCTCCTTCTCCAAAAAATTCTCTTATTCCCCTCTTTCCAAATCTCCCACACCACTATAGATGGATTGCATAATAATATACTTCAAAGAAGATATTTTCTATGGGGGGAAGGCCAGTTCTCAAAGCTTTCTTTGAGAGTCCTCTAAAGTGGACCATGCCATCCAAGATTCCTCCTCAAATTCTCCCAACACTCTTCATCTATTTTGCATTCGAAGAGAAAATGATCCACTGATTCTTTAGCTTCATCACACAAAACACACTTCGATGGCCCAACAAAACTAATTATCTTTCACCTTTCCCCTATCAAGATCCTTCCCTTGATTGCAAGCCAAGAAAAGGTGCCTACTTTCTGTAAGAAATTCCTACTCCAGCATAGATTCTTGGCCCAAAAGATATCCCCATATTGATCATCCAAAAGCTGGTAGCCAATTTTAATAGAGCAGCACCCATTCGAAGATCCACACCACACTACTTTTTCCTCAACATCAAATAAAAAAACCTTCCTATCCTAAAAGATTGATTTCATCCCTTCTATTTTTTGGCTAGATAAACCCTTACCTTCAACCTCCTTCCACACCCATTCTCTGCCAAAAGGACCCATTTTTTGCTCCACATAATCATGCACCTTAACACCCCATTTTTTAATAATAAGAGCTCTAAGATCCTAAAAGCCTACATTTTAACTCAAAGAAGGTTTCCCATCCCAAGAATCATCCCAGAATCTAGCTTTCTGACCATTCCCAATTTTCCATGAAATATGGTTTGTTATGACCAGTCTACAGGAGATTATGAGATTCCAAATAAAAAAACCTTTAGGGGGTTCCTAATAGTAAAGATCCTATGATCTTTAGAAAAATCCAAATATTTGGCCTTTAGAATTTTAACCCATAATAGATTTGGTCTTGAATAAATGTTCCAAACTAACTTCGCACCAAGAGCTTCATTCATCACTTGCCAATTTCTCAAACCAACCCCTCTGATCTCTTTTGATTGACAAATCTTATTCCAAGCTAAGAGAGGAATTTTATCCTACTCACTAGAACCATTCCAAAAAAAATTGCATTTGTTGGCCAATAGTAGTTATCACTTTCTTAAGGAGTTTCAAACACATCATAGAATACATCAAAATCAATGAAATAACATATTTCAATTTTAAAAGCCTCCTTGTAGCCGTTAGCCATTTACTCTTCCACCCATCCAGCCTTTTCAAACAAGCATCGACCAATTATTTCCAAATGTTAGACTTATTAGCCCCCCAAAAAAGGGGAATACCAAGATAAATACCTGGAAGATTCCCATATTTCATTCCAAGAATTTTGCAGAACTCTATCTAATTTTGAATGGGACTATTGAAAAACAAAATTTCTGATTTGCACCAATTGATGCACTGCCCCAAAGCATTGCCATATACATCCATAGTTTCCTTCATCACTCGAGCCTCTCAAAAAAATTCTTCACCTAGCAAAAAGGTATCATCAGAAAATTGGAAATACGAAAGAGGATAAATACCATCATCAAATTTTATTCCTTTCCATTGGCCATTGAATCATTTATTAGTAATAATGTAATACCCCTCTGTTTTGTTTCTTGCTCAAGTTGCTTTATGTTATGTTTGCTTGTAGTTACTTTGATACTGGATACATTTTGTTATAATGTTTTGATCGCTACTATTGAGCGACAACTATTATTGTGGGATTTAGTTATCTAATTATTGTTTTACATGCATTATGGATTAATGATGTTGTAGAGTTAACATGAAATGTTATTATGAGATTATCAGAATTATGATGGAAGTGTCAGTTTCGATGAGTGTATTGGTGAAGAAGACAGGTTCACATCACTCGCTTACGAGTGCCTACAAATCCGTAATTCCTTCTTCACGGTGTGTATTATATGTTGAATATATTGTATGATATTGTTTACTTGGTTGCAAGATTGTAGGCACATGACATCGACTCCACTTGATTTCACAGGTTTGAGCATGTCGATCCAATGGTTAAATTGAACAGGAGATAGTAGCTAGGTAACATGTGTCAAGTTTACACCCTAGCCTTAGTGTGTTGTCAGTTGTGTGTGTCGAGTCATTGTCTGTCTTGCTTTAATGTTATTTAATTCTGAAGAATTCTTGATTTGGAAATAGATATTTAGAATAATTGCATTCAAATCATGTTGATGGTTATTTAATTTAAATAATGCAATATGGATAAAAGTTTATATTTAAATTAATTAATTATATTTAAATTATTTAATTAATTAAATTTAATCCAAGGGGGTTGAGTTTAGTTATTAAATAATTAAATTAATTAATTAAACGTGATGCAAGAGAATGAAAGGAAATAAAAGAATTAAAATTAATTTTAGAATTTAATTTCAACGTGTGGGAATTAAATTAGAAATTGTAATTAAATGTTTATTTGGAAAATTAGTTGCAACTTTGGAAATTAATTTATTATTTGAAATTGCATTTTAAATTGAAAGTGGGTTTTTGAAAAGTGAAATTGAAATTGAAATTTGAAATTGAAATTGAAATTGAAATATCTAATTTGCATGTAATGTGAATTAGGGTTGTAAATATTGAAATTGAAATTAAAATTGAAATTGAAATTGAAATATCTAATTTGCATGTAATGTAAATTAAGATTGAATTAGGTATTTTTGATTTATAAAGAATACATGTTTTAATTTTAGGGCAGAAAGTTTTTAGAAAAATACATTTTTACAGCAGGGAAGAAATTTTGGAAAATTTGCACAAGGGTTTGAAGAAAGTTTGATTGTAGAATTGATTGAAGGAAATATTGTTTCCATTTGTTGGGTTTTGGATTGGATTCATTGGAGGATTGAAAAAAATTCAGGAAATCCTTAGAGGAGGCTTGCATCAGAAATTCATCTCTTCCTATAGCTTCTTGTACCAGGTTTTCCTCTTTGTGTTTTATTGTTCTTGATTATTTTTCTTTAAAATAGTAATGATTAAATATTTGTTTGTTAAATCTATTTTAGAAAATAAATTTGATATAAGAAGAAAAGAATTAAACAAATTTACAGCCTTTGCTTGTGAAAATTTTTGAGTGAAAATTGTGAAAACCTTAGTTGAATTTAAATTATTTGGGAAAATCGATTTTGTTGTTATTGAAATCAAACATAGAGATTGGACAATGCATTTAGAATGTTTTTAGAAAATGAAACCGTCTGTTTATTATTAAAAATCAGATTTTAAAATCTGCAATATAGTTATATTTTCATGGTAAAATGGTCTGGTTGCGTCGCCTATAACTTCACTTTCACAAACTGAGTTGTCAAGAAATTTAAAGGGTTTTTGCATTATGAAATTTTCTTATTCGTGTAAAAAAATCGTAAATACCCAGATAGTAGTTTTTGAGTTATGCTTGAAACATTAGACTGTTGTTAAGTTATTTTCCCATGGCTGTTCTGAAAATAAAATAATAATAAATTGATATTTATAAATATTAATATTTTATGTATTGTTATTATAATATTGAAATATTATTTAATAATATTTTATATTATAATTTATAATATTAAAGTATTATATTTATTTATATTATTTTAAATAAAATTTGTATATTGGATTAGTGGAATTAAAATTATAAACGTATGAGAAATTATTGTTATTTTAAAATAGCATGTTAAAGTTTAATTGAAGGAGTTAAATATTTGATTTAAAGAATGCATAATTTAAAATTTAATTGTGAGGAACAATCTGTTAGTATATTAAAGTCACTAAATGTTTTAAATAGAATATTGAATGAGACGTAAGATTTGGTTAGGAAATAGAAAGAGTTTACTTGCATGGATTTGTGTCGATTTAAAAGTAAATTAAGAAGTTGTTTTATTGATGAGGCAATCAATTATGTTATTTATTAATTTCTATTTAGATTAATTGAATCATTGTGATTGGATTATGAAAGAAATATGGATTTAGTATATCCAAAAGTAGTATCTTCCTCATGATTATCTTAAAGGATCTAATTCTCTGTGTTCGGTAAAGGGGAGTAAGTTTATTTGTTTTAGATTTCCAATAATAAAAAGGGAAATAGGGGTTATGATTATTTTAAATGATCTAGTTATCGTGTCTTTGACTTTGTCAACACTACCTATTGAATGAGTATGGATTTAGGAAATCCAAATATTAGATTTGATTGATGACTTGAATGCTTTTGTTGCTATGTCGTCAAGTGGCATTGTTGGTTTTGGGATTTAGTGTTGGTCCTAAATTATAAGTCTTCCAGAAGATCTTAGAGGATAAGGGTTGTTGAATCTTTATGCCATCCAGTTGTTTTCCCTTGGGTAGTGCATGGCGTCTTTTCAATTTTACCCGATTTTCACGAATGGGGATGTTTGCACCTCCTTGGTTTAGGAGCGGATTATGGGATCCGTGTCTCCTTGTATGGAGTTACCTTGTTATGTGGTTTCATCTTGTTGCCTCCTATGGAAGGAGTGGATTATGTGTTGTTGCCTCCAAGATGTTTGGAGTGAGATCTTTTGTACCTCTTGTGAAAGGAGTGGACTATGTGATTATTGCCTCCAAGATGTTTGGAGTGAGTTTCTATTATTTGTATCCTCCTTGTGTTGGAGTGGATTATGATTCCTAGTTGGTATGCCTTTGTTTTCCCTTGGTGGATTGTTTGGGTGTGTGTTGTCCATTAGAAGAGTGGGTTTTGTTAGGGGACGGAGCCCAAAGTGGTAAACCAGGTAACTTTCAAAAGTGAGTTAATCAAGTGATAATTAAAATAATGTACTTAGATGATTAGGACTAAATTCTCACTAATCAAGATAATTTAATCCTCACTCATAGACACAAGGGCTTGTTTAGTCTTGGGATGAGTGAGAAGGCCTGTAATGGCAAGATCAACTATCTTGTCCTTGCGAGAGGTAGTTGATTCCGCATGAGTGAGTATGAGTGCCGGTATTCAGTTGAGGCCACCAGGATTACTTTTGCCAGAGCCTATGAAGAATGCCCAGAGGAAATCTCATGACAAACCTTGCGATGACACTCTATCTAGGACAACTCTTGTTAATTGTTTTATGTGTATGGTTCTGTGAACATACTTGATCTATTTTATGTCTGGAAGCAATGTGATCTATGTCAGTGATGTTGGAGTTGTACTTATATTGTATTGTATTTGATTTGTACTTGTATTGTACTTGAGTTGTACTTGATTCATACTTGTATGGTGAATGAGTTGTACTTGTTAATTCATTTGGTTGGTTATAACAGTATGAGTCAGTTTGAGTCTGCCTTTGGTTAGAGGTAGTAGAATCTTTGTCCATGTTACTTTGTTACTATCTCCTAGCATGGGGGGTGGGCCTTCGGGTACCACATTGGTTGGGTGGAACATGCACCAAAACCGTTGGGTCCCCATCTATCTTCAGTACTTGGTGGCGAGACATTCAGATGGACAGCTCGTGGTTCTTGTTATATTATCTTGCATTGTAATATTTCATTTTGTATAAGTTATCTACCCTTCTTTTGTTATGAGGTGAAGTTATGTAATTGTAATACATTTGTACTAGTGTCTCATTCTGGGAATGAGTGATGTAACTATTGGATTAAGTTAATGTTTATTAGATTGTATCTTGGTTGATTATCTTATTATGTTATGTGGTATTCTTATGATGTATGATGTTTATTTCATAAAGTTTATAAGGCTATGGTTATATGTAATATGTATGTGTGGGTTTAAGTAATCCTAACCTTGTAGCCTTAGAGGTTGTTGTGAACTAGTAAGTGAATGTTTATGTTAAATGCACTTTATAAATAAAAAAATTAGTTCGCTTAAGACGTTAATTGCAACTTCCTTTAAGGTTACTTGGCGGGGCATTACAAATAAGCCTCCTTAACACCTCAACTAGAATAATAAAAAGAAAAGGAGATATAGGATCTCCTTTTCTAATCATTTTTCTAGACTCAAACAACCTTGTGGACTCCCATTCACCAAAATAGGGAAACGAGGGGTGCATATGCAAATCTTAATCCAAGTAACCCAAGCATTTAAAAAACCAAATTTCTCCAGGACTTTCAGAAAAAAACCTCTATTAACCTCATCATAAGCCCTTTTAATGTCTAACTTGACCATTCTTCTTTCAGTTTTTCTAGATGGATGGAGTGAATGGTTTCATGGGCTACAATGATACCTTAAAAAATGGACCTATTAGGAGAGAAACCCTTTGCTCCACATAAATGATAGACTCTAAAACCTTCTTCAATCTGTTAGCAATGACTTTAGAGATGATCTTATATATTGTGTTACATAAGGATATTGGTCTAAAGTCCTCAAAAGACATCGTAACCTGCTTTTTTGGGAGTAAAGTAATAAATGTGTTATTGAAATCCTTTAGAATAAAACCATCCCTTCAAGATTCCCCAACAACCTCCCAAATGTCACGAGAAAAAAATTTCCCATAATTTTTGGAAAAATATTGTTGGGAAGCCATCAGGGTCTGGAGCTTTATCACCACCCATCTCAAAAAAATCCTTCTTAACTTCACTTAGAGTAATAGTTCCCATGAGAAAATTATTCTGAGCATCAGAAGTACATATAGGAATAATATTTAAAATATTAGGACCAAATTGCACCCCAGCTGATCTATCAAAAAAAGATTCGAAAACATAGTTAACCATAACTTTATTGAACTCATCAACATTATTCCTCAAAATACCAAAAAAATCCTTGATATAAAAAATTCTATTACAAGATCTTCGCACCTTAATAGAGTGATGAAAAGGTTTTGTATTTTAGTCCCCATCTTTTAACCAGGTTTCTCTCAATTTTTCCCACCAATAAATCTCTTCCCTGGCTAAGGTTTCAAAATATTCTTTATTAAGGCTCGTTTCAAAAGAAAAATCCTCCTCATTCATTCCATTCATAATTAATTTGGAGTGAAGGGTTTTCAAAACCTCTTCCAATCTAAATTTCTCAACAAAGATATTCCTAAAGGACTCCCTATTCCACCTCTTGAGCTACTCCTTAAGAAATTGGATTCTTTTAAAGAAAATAAAAGCTTTGTTACCACTTCGATTAGGAGCATTTCTCCACCAACCCACCACCAAGTCCTTGAAACCATCATCTCAGAATCACATAACTTCAAACTTGAAAGTGCACCAATCTAGAGTGACCTCTCCTTGAATTCTCAAACCAATGGGATAGTGATCAAAACTAGTTATAGAAACAATTTCTACCTCATGGGTCCAATGATGGTTGGCCCAATTCCCATCCAGAAAAAAATGTTCCAACCTTTGAGCAATATTGAGAAAGCCACTCCTTTGATAGTCCAAGTGAAATCACCATTTTTAAAATGAAATTCAAAAAGGCCATTTCTAATAACAAAGTTACTAAAATATTGTTGATTCAAACCAGCACAATAGACACCTCCCATTTTATCAAATGGCCTTATTTCACAAAAAACCGCCAACCTTCGCAGTTTTTATTTTTATCTTTGCAGTTGTGAATTAACTTTAAATTTCTCACAACCTTCGATGTGTGCCACATGGATTCCTCTGAAATCTTTTTTCTTTTCATATCACTTTTATTTTTCCGGTCTTCGTCTACGCAACGTGTGGCTTTCTCTGGCTGCTTTCCGAGTTGGGCCCACCTTGCAATTTCTAACCTTCGGCATGTGCCACATGGTTCCCTCTTGGATTTTTTCTAGGCCTCGTCTACTCGATGCGTGGCAATTCTTTGTGTGTTGGTTATCTTAGAATTTTTTTTGTGCCTTTTGTACCCACTTGATGCTATGTTTTCTTCTGTGGTGTTGTGTGTTCGTTTATGTTGTATGGTTTTCTATTCCCTACAATGGAATTGTTGGCGTGCTCTTGGGAAATAATTTTTTTCAGTGGTGGCTCAAGGTGATCTAGGGCGTCGATGTTTTCTCATGGATTTCTTTCTCTCTGGTTATTCAGGAGGTGGAATGGCCTATTTAGGCAGTCATTGTTCTCTCTTTTAGGTTGTTGTTAAGTTGCTAAAAGCTCCCAATCACTGGGAAAATCCTTTGTAATAATTTTATTAAACTTTAAGATTATAGACTATGCCAATCAATTTTTCCTTTCTATTTTTCATGTATTTAGTAAGACTGTTAGTCTGTTCTATTATTTTTCTACAATGTATGAATGCCTGCTCTTTAGCTTTGGTGATCTTTCATAGCTAAATAAATATAGATCATGTTTCTTGAATCCTCTATGTTGGCTAAAGTAATGTTAGATTATGCTATACAAATTAGACGATATTTGTTATGTTTAAAGTTCTTTTGAGAAAATTTACTTAATTAACAAAATTTTAGTGGTTCGGACCTTTGCATCCTGCACTATGCTCTGGTAAAATTTTCTATGATTTTGGTGCATCACCTGTAGCTTAGTTTTCATGTTTTTTTTAATTTCTAACCTTTCACCTCCCCCACTAAACGAAGAACCGACTTTGATAAAACCTCGGAGGTCACGTAGCTAGGGCACTATGTCCCACAATAGCTAAGTTTTCCATAAGATTGCTACTACCTACAAAATATTGCGTCAACAGGCCTCAAAAAAATATTAAAATCACCACCCAAAATGAACATCCTATCCTCTATAACTCCTAGGATTGCAGAAAGATCATTCCAAAGAACCTTTTTTAGAATAAATTTAATCGAACCATAAACATTTAAGATTGAGAATTTAACACCAAGTTCTTTGGAGTTCAGAATCAATCATTTCCAATTTCTATCTTGCTAGAAAATCTAAACTTCTACCACTGAATAATTTCATAAAACACCAACACCCTTTGAAGCACCCACTGCTCTAGAAAGAAAACAATTCCATCTGCTAAAACACCTTTTGAAGGAATCAAAATCACACTCCTTAATTTATGTTTCTTGAAGTAACACCAAATCAGGCCTTGTTTTATCCAAACATCTTTTGATCAAATGCATTTTGTCAATGGCATTACAGACCCTAACATTCTGCGATAAGATTTTCATGGTTGTCAGGAATAGGAATAACCTTTTCGCGATCTCAATTTACTTTGACCAGCAATATTACCAACCAAATCCAATCTCATTTGATTGGTTTTAGGTCCCCATCTCTTTTTCTCTGCAACCTTCACTTTTGGATTAGAGGCAGATATTTGTTCAAGTGTCATTTTTACCACAACCACTAAAATTTCTTGCATGCCAAGTAAATCTTCCCCACCCTCCTCCTCATTAGAGACCAAGTTTGAATCAGATTCTTCCATGTTTCCCTCACTATCTCTTACTCCTTCAAACTAACTCTCAAGTTTTAAAATGGGAGAAATGGTAATGTCCTTGAAGATGACTTCATCCTCATCAGCCACATGAATCACACCATGAGAGGTAGAGACTGCATGATTGTCCCATGCTTACTACTTGGAACATCAGAGTCCTCAAAATCACCAGGTTTCTCACCTCAATTAGAGACAATTATGACAACACTACCATTCATAAAAGGGGAAATAAAAAGCTCAAGATTAACTGGTTCAACCCTCTCTTTCCCTTTCCCTATCTATCAAAGGGAAATAGGAAAAGACACATTATCCAAAGCAAGACCTTCATTAACCTCTCAACAACAAACACCGCCCATGTTTTTAAAACTTTCATTAGAATTCACCACATGGGAATCAACCAAAATGTTTTATTTTTCTACACACACAGCCCCCTTTGAATCCAACTCTAGACTACCTTTCAACTCGGATACATTTTCAAAGAGTAAGTCCATATTTTTTTTCTGAGCCCTCAGCTCAAAACCATAAAAAAATGAATCATCTAAAGAGGTCTAATTTAGATTCCCTCCCAGAAGCCCCCAAACCTGTTGATTCAATTGGGCTTCTCCATCAATGGATTCTCACATACTTACCAACTCATTCACTAATTTTTTTTGAGCTAAGACTTTCCCCTTATCCATGTTTGGAAAAAAACCTTCATAGTGCTCTTTCTAAGGACACGATGTAGATGAAACCATTTCATCATCCACCTCCATTGATTCACGCCAACTTGCCTCCCTAGTCTTTAATTCTAGGAACTTGTGAAGACGATGAATAGATTTCCAAAAAAATAACACCCTAGGAAACATATTGAAATCATATGTATCCACCATTTCCTTTGCCTTCACAAACACTCCTATTTTGTTTCCAAATTTTTAGGGTATCTTGACCCCAATACTCCTATGGTAAACTCATCAGCTTAATCCAAACAAACACTTCTTTGAGTACAAAAAAGTTAGGGTTGAATTTAGGAACCTTATCCATAATATGAAAACCCTTTCCCTCCAATAGGAAATGGCCATTGTCCAAGATCCAATCCTTGTCCTTCGTCATTTAACACAACACCGGATAAAAATAATTCTCAAGGGTTTTTGAGGCCATAGGTTTTACCCCAATGAGCATCACACTAAGCCCTAATTTTTTAGAAGGTCGACCAATTTCTCCCCCACTTCATAAAAAAGGCATGAGATTTAAGATAGTTTATAGAATCGTTCCATTCCTTACTCTCTAGTAATAATGAAACCATTGAGGCATGATTAGGGTTTAACTTGCTAGAGATCTCCTATCAATTTTGTTTTTTAATCCTCCAAAACGTTACCTGCACTTGGGCAATGTCCACCTTTTCTATTAGTGTCACCAACCTGAATCTTCCAACATTTTGAACAACATTCCAATCCTTACCACTGGCTATCTTGACAACCCTGGGCCTAGCATTCTGATTAACCAAAGCCTTCCATGCCCCATAACTTCCATTCCTTGTGTTTTTTCCCATTTCTACCCCTTCAATTATTGAAAGGCCATCTGGGTTGTGGGCCTCCTTAATACTCTAGACCCTAGTGCTACTGAAAACCTTGAGAGTGTCATTGCTCTGACATGAATTTTCAAGGAGTATTAAGTCATCTTATTTAATTAAATAAACCTCACTTAATTAAATATAATTTCACCCCTCCCCTATTTATTAAATCATCTAATTTAATAAATATCTCTAATTCCTCTAATCCCTAATTACATAAATTAAACTAATTTTCCTCTAATCAAGGGAATATACCCATAGAATATTCTTTATCCTTTTGGAACAATTACAAATTTATTTTAATTTTTAAATTAACCTTTATCCTAATCCAAGGGAATATTCTAAGAAATATTCCCTCTCTTCCAATCGACTCACTTCACTTGAAAAAAAAGTTATCCCATTTACCTACTAAGAAATTTACCTTTGACTTATGTGAGTAGATCAAAAGTGTGTTTGTTTGAGGTAAATGTGAACCCTTTATCATTTCCTTGATCCATGTGAACTTTCATTTCCATCCATTAATGAGAATCCTTGATCCATGCCTCCTCTCTTGCTCATCCTCAACCGTTGATTAAGCTTTTTGATCTCAACCCTCCATTCCTTATTTGCTCTCCTATAAATAGGTCACTATTTGGAGACAAATAGGAGGAATCACTCAGATAAATCTTATATTGTTAAATTAAATCACATCCATATTCTCAATTTGCACACATTTTACTTATTTTCAATTTATTTTAGTTGTGTAATAGCTTAGAGAATCAATTAATGGCTCCCATGCATCTATCTTAGTTTGCAAATAAATTAGAGTTTCATATTTTAGTACCATTTCAGCTTAAATTAGCTTAGATTAGCTTAGCATTAGATTAGCAATTACATAATTAGATCATTTATGGCATAAATCATGGTAACTTAGTTGGACTCACATTCATTTTTATCATAATCTAGGTTTTCAGATGCCAAACACCATGGTTTCATTGATTATCTTTCATAGAATTGACTGAAACAAGCTCACTATTACATGATTGGGAAAGGGTCATCAATCCACATCAATGCAACAATAATTCCACAACATGATAAATTTTAATAGATTAGAGTAGATGTTTTCTTTAAATATTTCATAAATCGAGCATGTTAGGTTTCCTGATAAAATATTTACTTTCAATTTTGATTGTTTGATCTTGTTGAGACTCGAGAACTCATGGCTCCATTATGATTCAATTGTTCATGGATCAAGAATAATTAAGCCCATACTAGTATCCTCACATCGACACTCTAGCTCTAGAAGGAGGGAAAACCGATCATTTAACTATTTTTTAGCTCAAAATCCATGTCCATGTTATTTTACAAGTCACAACGACACTCAAACCACAAACAACAATTATATTTCAACAACGTCGTCATATAGCCATGCTCAGGTTAGTTAAAATAGCAACACATATTTAATTTGGAGATGTTAGTTTAAATATAGTGACACTTATTTAAATTTAAAGTATCATGAAATGAAAATGGAAACACTTAAAATCACCAAACCAATGCTTTCAAATTACAAATAGAAACACCATCATTAGGAGTGATTCCCATCCAAATAGTGGTGCTATCATGCTCATAAGTCTTACTGCAGAGAAACGCACATTTTCACCAAAGCGACGCCCACATTTCAAATCGTGACGCTATTGTGTGCAGTGATGCCCAACTCTGGTAAGAGGTTTAATGATTTCTTGTCAACATGTGCTTTAATTTTTTGACTTTATCTAAATGCTAACATATCAGTAACTTCTCATTTTTTATTTTTATACTAATTGATTTTGTAGATTTGGAGAAAATCTACGAAAATGTTTACCCCAACTTGTTGGGTCATAACTTTCTACTCGGTGGTCAAAATTTGAATCAATTTGTACCATCGAAAAGTTCAAAATCTAGTGCCTTTGATAGTCAATATTTAAGTACCGATGCAAGTTTCAACCCAAAATTTCCCTCTCAAGGGCTTCGCGAACGTGATTTATTACAACATAGAAAAATATGAAAAAATAATTGAAAATTTTTATTTTCATTTTTTCTTAGTTTTAGTTATTATAACAGTGTTTTGACACTTGTGGGGAAATTATAGCCCACCATATGGTGCTTTGGTTTATGTTTTAGGACTACTAAATTTCCATTGGGTTTTAAAAATTATGATCTTATAGCCAACTAGCTTTCAATTAGGCTAAAAAATCATTTTCAAAGTTGGTTAAAACTGAACCCTCACATCATCATTTTACTTTGGGCTTAGAATTGAACAAGGCAATCATATTTCATTTCTTGCTTAAAATTAACTCATCATTTCTTTGAAGGGTTAAAATTTACAACTGTTTGTTGTGTTTTTGTGGTTTAAAATATTCTTAGTGGATGCATATGCAATTCTCTCACACCATTTCACAACCTTGAGAAATAAAAACATTCTCTAACACTTTTCAAAATCACCTCCATCTTTCATTTGGATTTAACATTGAACAAACCATGTGAATGTGAGACAAAGGCATAGTGTGTGTTCTCTCTTTATTCATGGGAATGAAGATGATCGAACTATGGATGTACTTCCTCGCTATTATTTACCTTTAGAGGGCTTGCCTTGGTGGAAAAACTAAACACCCTAAGGGAAAAACCCAAGTAGTAATGAGCATAAGCTAGGCTCTTCTGAACAACTATATAAATTTGTGGTTGCAACGAAAGTTTGTGATCAACAGGCTGATGTATGATAGCTCTCCCCAAATATCTTTATGATTCATAAAGCCCTTGTTCTAAGGGTTGGGAGACCTCTTGAGATAGTTTATAATTGTGTCCTCTACACTACATGCCCTTATTATGAAACCTTGTGTAGTAGCCAAAAATACCTTAATATTTGTTGATATCAGGAGGTTGGACCTCTATAGCCATCCCACATACTAATGGTTCTTAGAAGATGATATCAATTAGATTTGCACCCTGAGGGATATGAAATTCAGCAATCTAATGACACATGGAAAATTTCTTCAGATGTGGGTGATCTGAACGAAGAAGGAATCTCCAAAGTGAGTTGGTTCTATGTATGATGATCCTATTCTAAAATATTTTTTGGGAAAAGGGATGGAGAATAAATAAAATTAAAATATATGAATTAAAATTATTTTTGGTACTTTATAATAACCTAATGATGACTTTGGTTTTTTCCTCACAAATAGCTTTCAGAAAACAAAAATTTATCACAACCTCTCATGAACAATTACACAAATAATTTGCATGAAGATTTGATTTTCAAATAAATGTAACCTATTGTTAGATTAATAATTTATTATACTTAATTAATTATATCATACTGGTTAATTAATTAAGTCACTTATTCCTTTAGTTGCTTAAGCTAAACTTAGGCAATTAATAATTGATTAATTATTAAGTTTGTACCCTAGGGTTTCATTTAGGGTTTCTATTTTAGGATTTCTTGATCTTCTTCATAAGGATTGATCTCTTTGTAATAATTGATTCTCAATAATGTAGTTTTACTTTGAGGTTTACAGAAAATCTTCTTTGGTTCTTCATGTCTTTTGTATGTGATAGGTGATTGCATGCAGGTGATCTTAGTTTCTAACATGGTATCAGAGCTCTAGACCTACAGTTGCATGTTCGTGATCTAAAGATATGGCCTTTCAATGAGTTTCAAGTGCAAGGGTTTCCACAAGCATCTTTTTGCAAAATCTGGGGGTAGCCAATTTTTTGGGCCACTTTAGGCTCAAATGAAGGTCACCATTGTGTTTGCAGTGGCCAAAAATCCTAAGAATGCCTCTTGTTTGGTCAATTTCTGAGAAGTTAGATTTTGAGGCAAATACATTTTGCTAGGAAGGTCATGTGGCCTCACCAACATGCATTCTGAGGCTCATTTTTAAAAAAAAATTAAAAGAATTGATTTTTAAAAAAATAAATCTGCATTGCCTGCATAGAGGGAGGCGCCACCCAGTGGTCACCGGCCCACCACCATCGTTGGTGGCTCCACCTTGTACCACTGCCAGCTCTGCCCAACCCCCGTGGGCCCCTCAACAACTCTACCCCAATCATATGGATGATCGGGGACCGTCCACAAGGCCCTCAAGGCTCCAACACCAGTCATCGTGGTCCTATGGAGGACCAAGGGCTCAGCCCCAGCCCCCTACCCATCGTCTTTTGTCACATGGGTGACCAGGGGCCCAATTTTTTTTGCAGGGTGGCCCAATTTTTGCAGCGATAGCCAAATGGCCCTAAAATTTAAGCTTGTGAGCTGCTGACATCAGCATGACATCATCATCTATATGGCCCTCTTTGCCCTCTCTTAGCCCTGATTTTCCCTAAAGGAGCAGTTTTTTTCTTTTTGGCATAGCTTGGGCATACTATATCAAAATCGGGCACACAAGATATCGCCAGAAAGTTGGTTCCAAGAACTTTCTTATGGTATAGTTTATTTTATAGTACTTTTATGTCTTAATGCATTTATTTCTGTTTGAAGTTAGATTTTTATTTTATGCTTCTGAGCTCGTAACTTTTTGCCACAATCTCCAATTTTTGCTATCTTTGTGGCATTGGAAAGGTATTGAGGAGATCTATGTTTCTACCCATGCACTTTTTTTTGTATATATCCTAGGTTTATTGTTAATCCATATTTGGCCCGATGGGTGTGTTGGAGATTACTTGGATGTTTTGGTAGTTGGGAGAGTGCACCTTGCATCTTGGCACTTCATTTAAGTATCACTTTCATTCAATAATCGACTGCTACTTCATAGATTCTAGGGTTGTTCCAATTTGGAGTTTTCAAGTGTTTCATGGCATCGGATTTGTTGTTGCATCATTATGATTCCAATATAGTTTCTTGTAGATATAAGTATCTTTCCTTTCCAAATTGCGGTTTGAGTGTTACTCTACAGTGTTCTTCTAGTGCTTCTTTGCAGCATGTCATCTCAATGTAGGGGGGTTTTTCCCACTATGTTTTCCTTCTCTACCTCTTTCTTGCATTTGTAAATAGGTACCTGATCAGGCCTAGTTTTCAGGACCCATCCTTGCTTGCATGCATCTTCTTCCAGTGTTTTAGCTTCTTCCTAAGTTC
This sequence comes from Sequoiadendron giganteum, assembly GCA_007115665.2. NCBI lineage: Eukaryota > Viridiplantae > Streptophyta > Pinopsida > Cupressales > Cupressaceae > Sequoiadendron > Sequoiadendron giganteum. The sequence goes on along the minus strand of CM021109.1, from coordinate 560,190,452 downwards.
ATCTTAAGGGGGGGTGTTAGAGTAATAAGTTATTATAATTAATTAATTATATCATACTTGTTAATTAATTCACTTATTCCTTTAGTTGCTTAAGCTAAACTTAGGCACATTAATAATTGATTAATTATTAAGTGTGCACACTAGGGTTTCATTTAGGGTTTCCCTTTTAGGGTTTCTTGATCTCCTTCATAAGGATTGATCTCTTTGTAATAATTGATTCTCAATAATGCATTTTTACTTTGAGGTTTACAAAACATCTTATTTGGTTCTTCATGTCTTTTGCAGGTGATCTTGGTTTCTAACACTTGTATCTTTGGACATTTTTGCATCAAAATTATAGTCTTAGGACATATCAAGGATTCTATAAATAGAAATCACAACATAACATCAAACTAAAACTAAAAGTAGACACGAAAATGAGAAGTAGGAATGTTGTTTTATTCAACTTTAGGACTATGCCAAAATCTGAAACTGAGTGCAAGGAAGTTTACAAGCTCAAAAATGTGTAATATGAAGAAACTAGAATCTGAACTGGAAAACCCTAAGTTTTCCTCAAAGATATATCCATCAGAACCCTAATCCAAGCTCAAAGAAAAAGCTCTAGGAAAGGCATCTAGAACTACCCAATAAGCTTGCACAAAAGTGAAAAAACACACTTTTTGCATGCACATACTGTTAGGCCTCTCAAAATAGGCCAAATCTATTTTAAAAGCAAAAAAACATCTTATCTCTCCAATATGAAGTCCAAATCCGACCGAAAGAAGATCACTCAAAAAATAAGCTAAAAATAGCAAAAAATCAAAGAAATTTACAAAATATCGCTTTAATCTTGCCTTAAAATAACTTGCAGATTTTATATTCTCACAATTAGATCTATTTTAGCAATTAAAGATTTTGGAAAATATTTTGCAAAAATACAACTTATATCTCCAACACAATCTTGATTTTCTTAAAAATGATAAAATATATGATGAATATCTCTTATCCATATCTCCTTTTCTTTGAAAACAAATCCCCAATCTATAATTGATTTCTAAAAATCAATCAAAACAAATAATAGGAATGAATATTAAATTTATTTATTTATTTATTTTTAAATTAATAAAAAAAAAAAATAAGACATATGTAAATTAAAAGAAAAGCATTTATTGACCACCATGGTTATTTGTTGGGAATTAAACACAATATTTCAAAATGCATAAGGCATCGAAATCGGCCTTCACTTTGAATTGGGACTTAGAGATAAATGTTTCTAAAGAAATGCTTAAATCATGGCATAAAGTGATCAACCCCCATGGTGCATTTTGACTTAGATAATTATCAAATCATAACTAAAGAAAAATATGACCTAAGTTGAATTAGGTTTGATAGTGAAACCAAAAGAAAAACTTAAAATAATTTCATTTCATTATTGGTTTTGAGAGCGAACACTGCAAGAGGTGCCACCATACTTAGGATTTGAACTCCGAGACCCCATTCAAGCTCTCTTCTCCTTGATTCTCCACCAGATTCAGCCTCTGCTACTCATGGTAAGTTTGACCTATTATTTCATTTGATCCATTTCTCCTTTCAATGAGAAAAAGGCCTCACTAGTCGTGGCTATGAGATGATTATCTGATTCTTTTACTTCATTTTTTGTGCTTTGTATGTTTTTTCATCCTTGGTCACCATTGGAAAGAGCTTGACCTTGTGTTTGAGAGATCCTTGAGAGAGTCTAGCCATGGAATACCTTGCTTCATAGGCATGCATGGTAAGTTCATCACTTCTCTTGAAATCATGGAACATTCTTTCTCCAAATCAGAAATCTTATAAAATATTTATACTCTGTAAAAGATCAAAATTCTCACTTGTAATACTTGTAGGCCATTACATAGGCCGCACGATTTCATGTAGAAAAAATTGGCTCTTCTAGGAATTTTTCACTACACCTCACATCTTTTATCTTCGGACTTTGATTTAAATACAACATACTCGAATTGGTTTGCATAATTTTAGTGGTTTTGTAACTGAGAAATCCTCCTCCATTTGGTCGTGCCATGAAAGCACAATGGGTGCTTATATTCTGCATTTAAATGTAAAACCCCATGTGGGTATTCCTGGAAATAGTAAAACGTAACTACATAACTACATTTGCATTTCTATTTTATATACTCAAATGGGTATTTTAGTATTCCTATTTTTAGCTCAAAACCCAAAATGGGTATTTGTTAATTCTAAAGAAAACATTCATTTTGTCCTTATGCTGAATACCCCATGTGGGTTTTCAAAAAATTGTAAGAACTTCATTCTGATAAGAAACCCCAATATGGGTATTCAAGAAAAATGGAAAAACTATGTCTCTAGAATAAATTTACTAATCCTTTCATTTTAAATTTGAATCCTCCTATGGATATCCTTTATTTTAAGCACAAAACTGGATCCTTTGTCAAAAACCAAATGTGGGTATCCATCATTTTGAATAAAACTGCATTTAAATAAAAATGCTCATATGGGTATTCTAGAAACCATAATAAATCTGTATTTGAATTTAAACCCATCATGTGGTTTTTCCATTTTCTGAAAGAAATTGCTTATTTTTTATTCTTGATTAAAATCAACATGGTATTGGGTAAATAATAAAAAAACCAAATCAAAATTGAACATTTGATAGTTCTAGAAACCCTATAAAATTTGTGCAAAATAGCTTTCTAACTTGGAAAAGATCCCACATATTTGTATTCTTTGTTTAGTTGTAGCTCCAATAAAATTGTAGACTTTACCTATTTTTAGGGCTAACTCCATGCCTTTGAAAAATATCATTTGGATTTTAAGCACTGTAACACCATTCTTGATCATATTCGATGCATTCCCCATTTGTTTGATGTACTTGAGCTTTCGTGTTCAGAGTAACAATCACAGGAATAACAGATTATAAGGAAGAAACTATTAAAAAATGTTCTATATGCTTCTCCATGGCTCACACACTTCATAATGTTTTCACAAAACTGAACCTCTGCAAATACTTCCATGCTTCTATTGCTCATTAGTGCTTTATTGATAAGGCATTATGTATGCTTGTTCACTATCACTGTCATGAGATGAAAGACTATTGCTCCAAAAAAGAACAATATGAAACAACATAAAATAAAGTGAACAGACTTAAGGTAGCAAATGCAATTAAAATGATAGCAATATTTAACTTCCAAAAAGAGAAATGATAGTTTTCACAAGTATTGAATCAGTTAAATCTATTGTTCATCCATAATTCTCATTTTAAGACCCAAATTTGATTCCTAGGAATGAACAATAGGTCTACCGCTTTGATAATTGAAAAACCTCTTTATTCCTTCATGTATGGCTCAAATGAGCATGATAATTGTTCCTTCTTTCTCATCCCACTTGTAATGTATAAGGGGCAGCATGCCGAGCTCTACCCTTGTGGGAGCCCATTTTTTCCCACATGCTTGGTCTTCGAAAGATAATCAGCTACATGACTTTTCCTATACCTGCACAAGAAAACAAACAACATTAGCATAAAAAAATGTATGATGATGTTTTTTTCTCTTTTCAGTTCATGTTTATGTTCCTTCCTTTAGGTTATTCCATGCATTTCGAAGAGTGGATTATATAATTGTTGGTAGAGCTTGTAGTATAGCTCATATCCAAAGCTCTTAATTGACACCCATCTCAATCTCTTGCAGGCACACACAGGAGTGGAAGTAGGATGGAGCAAGCAACAACGTCTCAACCAAAGATGAAGAATCACGCAATGATGGATATGTCTTCTTCTATTTTCTTTCTCATTTCTTTTTAGCTTCAACTATAAAATTTACCTTCCGCAATGAATAGAATCAACTAAAACCATGACTTGTGTGGATATTTTATTTTTTTCCTTGATTTCCATTCTGAAATAAAAGCATTAAAATGCAAAGTTGTACCATCATTTGTATTCTTGCAATCAAATGAACATATGTAATGTGAATCATTTCATAAAATAAATGAAAGCATTATGTTATGCTTTATCATTTGTATATTCAGTTATGTACTCCATTTGATTTTTTTTGCAAAACACATGAATAATACTTATGAAATCCAGTCTTCTGAAGAACACTTGCATAACTATCACTTGATAAATGATAAATAAGGTGCAAAAAACACTTAAGCATATGCGGAAATAACTGTATTTTTAGTTTCAAATATAACAATATTTAAACCAACTCCACCAATTGAGCTGTAACGAAAAATTGGTAACATTTTGGCGATTTCCGCTAAATTCTTGCCAACTAAGCATAGATCAATTGACTTTGAAAAATCCATTGGGCATGGAGTCAAATCTTCCCATTCATGAAACTCAAAAATTTGAACAACAATACTTCAAACATCAGCAAAACAAAACAAAACAATGCTGAAAGAAAACTAAGAGGCCTTGATGGCCAACAGAACATGCGCAACAATGCTTAGGGAAAGAAACCACTAAAACAAAATGTGTGTAACACACTTATTGCAGCAACTACTCTACTTATTTACAAAATAGAACTTATCTCATGGGAAATGTTTGAGGTGGATCCCATTAATTGGGATAGACAACACCTCTCCAATCACCTTAGAAATATGGAAAGCATTGTGTTCTTTTCATTCCTGTCCCAGATTGCATTGAATTTGAAATATCCTTCAGGTCTACTCCTATATTCATTCCACTTGAAGACTAGATCACCAATAATGAACTCTCGTGGTCTTGCCCTCTTATCAAAAGATCTCTTCATTTGAGCTTGATGTATCTCAAGTTGTTTTAATTCTTCCCTTCTAGTTTCCTCAAGCTCTACTAACTATGCAAATCTCACTTCAAGAGGCTACTCATTCAGCAATTCCAGCTCTTTAACGAAACTCGGAGTAGGAAATTCAATAGAAACAAGTAATTTAGCCTCTTTTCCATAAGTAAATAAGGAGAACAACTAGTGGCCCTTTTAGGAGTCACCCTGTTAGCTCAAAGGGCTAACGTAAGCTTTTCATGCCATATTTGTTTATTATCCTCAACTGTCTTCTTGATTATATGAATCAAATTCTTATTTGTACATTTTTCCTGACCATTGCCCTGTGGATAATAATTAGAGGATGTGTTCAATTAAATATTATTCCTAACTGGCCAATAAAAATCCTTAAACCAATAAAATCAAAACCATTGTCAGAGATTATTGAATCCGGAGTACCAAATATTGACACTAAATCTTGATAGAAATTAAGCACATAAGTCTCATTTGCTTCTTTCAAAGCAACAACTTCAGTCCACTTAGTAAAGTAGTTTATTGCAGTAAGGATCTACTTATGACCCATGCTCAAAGGTGGGTTGATTGGCCCAATAAAACATAAGCCCCACTTATCAAAGGGTTGTTCCACTTGAATCGAATGCAGAGGCAACACTGCAAGCTTCTATTTCCCTAAAAATAGAGCACACTTTTCATATTTTTGGACCCAAGAAATAGCATCGTTGCATAGATTTGGCCAATAATAACCAGTTTGCATAATTTTTAGTGTTTTTCTTGTAACAAAGTGGCCTCTTGAAGGCCCATCATGAAATTATACTAAAAGATTATCAACTCGGTCAGGCTCAATGCATCTTAATAAAACACCTTGAAAATATCTTCTATATAGAACACCATCAATAATTGTAAAATGAATAGACTTTAATCTGTAATACATCCTTTTTTATCTGTCTAAACCTTCATGACACTCACCAATTTGCAAATAATACATCATTTGATGCACCCAGGTAGCAGCAGGAATTAGAAATATAGCTGCATCATCATTGTTTAGCACTGTACCAACCTTTTCAATTTCTTCTAAGCTACTTCCCACTGCATTTTTTGAAATCTATTCACACAAACCCTTACCTCTGACAAGCTTGTTTATTTTAATATCAATATCAAACTCCATAACCTTGGTTATCCAACCAACACGCTTATCATTAATTTCACGGTTCAACAATAAATCTTTAACAGTTGAATGTGAAATGAGAAAGTGAATTTTTGTATTTGACAACATATGTCTAGAATTTTTTAGGCTTCTTACAATAGAAAAAACATGCTTCTCGACAAATGAATACTTCACCTCATAATCATGTAATACCTGGCTGAAAAAAGCTACAGGTTGCTCCAAAGCTTCATCATTCTGTTGGGAAAGCATAGCAGAAATAGTATCAACTCCTCCAAATGCATAAAGAATGAAATCTCTATTGTACATTGGATTAATGAGGGTAGGGGCAGCTATGAGAGCTTCCTTTATTTGATCAAAGCTTCTTTTACCTTCTTTGGTCCAAGTGAAGGGCATATTCTTTTTAAGCATAGAAGTGAGAGGTTGCAAAAAAGTTGCAATATTTGGTATGAACCTCCTCACAAAATTTATTCTTCCAAGAAATATTTGCAATCCTTTCTTGTGATCCGGCAATGGAAAATCAATAATTATAGAGATTCTTCTAGAGTCTATGGAAATACCTTGCTTTGAAATAATGTGTCCAAGGAGCTTACCTTCATGTATAGAAAATATACACTTATTCAGATTGAGAGACAATCCTAACTCTCTCCATCTTTGATTTTTTTTTCTAAATGATAAAGATGTTTGTTATCATTTCTGGAAAAAATAGTAATATCATCTAAATATACCAGAATGAACTTGTTCATGAGGCCGTGAAAGGCCATGTCCATCGCTCACTGAAAATTTTCTCCAGTGTTTGATAAGCTGAAAGGCATCCTTTTATAGGCCATCTTTCCCAACTTAGTTGTGAATGTTGTTTTGAATTGATCCTATTGCTTTACCAGAATCTAGTTGTAACATGAGTAACCATCAAGCAAATAAAATCTATTAGAACCAAAAAATACTTGCAAAATTTGCTCCATGGAAGGGAGTGGGTAGTGGTCTTTTAGTGAAGCTTTATTTAAATCTCAGAAATCGACACACAATCTAATTTCCCCACTTTTCTTCCTAACTGGAACTAGGTTTGAAACCCAAGAAGTATGCTTGATGGGAAAAATAATACCACTCTCAATTAACTCATTCAACTTTGCTTTCATAAGGTGTTCTAATTTGGGATTAAGAGACCTTTATTTATGCCTTACTAGTTTTGCAGCAAGTTCTAATTCAATACTATGTTGGGCTACTTCTGGGTCAAACTCTTTCAAATCCTTATACTCCCAAGAAAAAATATCACTAAATTTTTGACATAATAGAATAAATGCTTGTTGTTCCTCTTTATTACATACCTTTCCCAGCTTGAGAAACTTGCCTTTGAAGACTTCAATTTCTTCATAGTGTTCATCTTTAACAATCAGCCTACACTTGTCTTTCCACACTTGGTCAGCTAAGCTCAACGTAGATTCCAAGGTCACCAAACCCTTTGGCAGCTTGTTGGTCTTCAACTATATAATCTGGTTATCATACTGTTGCTACCACTTTTAATGGTTTCCATCTACAAACTTAGCTTCAGCAATTAAAAAATTACAATTTTCTCATCGCTGTCAAAAACTTTCCAAATCATATTATTGTCAGGCACTAAAGGTCTAACCACTATTTTTACATATTGACATGCCTCTACTTTGTGAATTTCATTTGGAATATCAAATTGGGTTCCTATGGCATCGAGCTTATCTACATGCTTATTTTCACTTCTAGGAACTGAAACAATGTTAAAAGCATCAAAATCTTCCATTAAATCCCATACACGATGCTTATATTTCTTAAGCAAGTCATTTTTTGTAGAATTTAGATTTTTGAACTGATTTACTATTAACTCTTAGTCACCATAAAATTGCAAGAGTTTGATATCGCTCTTCCGAGCCCATTCAAGGCTATGCACCAAAGCTTCGTAGTCAGTTGTATTATTTGAATAGTTGAAAAAAATCTGCAAGCTGAAAAGTATGTATCACCCTCTAGTGAAATCAACATAGCCCCACCCACAACACCTATACTACTTCTCAAACCATCAAAGTAAATATTCCAAAGCTCATTTCCTACTTTTATAGATTGTTCCTCCTCTTTGCAAAGATTAGGCATATCAAAATCTGGTTCATGAATCAATTAGACTCCTAATCCCATCTCCTCTATGTGCTAAAAATGATCAAGCTCGTGATCTTCGGTTGCCCATTCATCTAGATTCATATTTTCTATAGGGGTGTTGCAATTTGAGGTCATGATTTTCTCCTCCAGTGCAAGGGTGGCATAGGGATCAGCATTTATAGGATTAAGGGAATATGGTTTGATATGGTTTTTGGATAGAGGCTCAGACTTTATGGTTACTTTCATACCATACCTTTTTCTAAAAAACAAATGAGACAAATTAGAGGACAAAAACCCACTCAGCTTCGCTGTAAAATCCCTTGAGAGGAAAATGGTGAAGTACGGTGGTAAATCGATAACATAAATATCTCGATGAATAGCAAAGCTCAGGGAAGCATGTAAGGTAAGTGCCAAGTTCCTGATTATACCAACAGTTGTAACAATGGACCCATGTAGTTGAACTACACCTTTCTATGGGTTAGGCTCATAAACAAGACCTAGCTTATTGGCTAAACTCTTAGGTATGATTGAACTACTGGCACCAAAATCAATCATGCAATTATAAACAATCTTATCACCAATAATTAGACTTAAGTAAAATGGGAGAGGCTTTACCTCTTTATTTTTCTGGTCACTTTTACCTTCTAGATCATTTGCAAGCACAACTTTAGCAACACCTTGATTAGTATCATTAGAAATAAACAACTCAACTAAAGCATCCTGGAGCAAAATTTTATGACCCGGGATGTGCAAAGCATCTAATACATACATGTTGATAATAGCTTTCCTAAGGTGTTCAACAATATTGAAAGAATTAGGATTTACCTTCTACTGGCTTTTTGTGACAGCGACATCATTATGCCTTTGTAAAGGTTGTAAATGTGTCTTTGGTTGTTCTTTGCCAAGTATTCCATGGTCTTTTTGCAGAATTTGTGTCTTAGGCTACGTTGTAGCATTGACATTTGATGAAGAAATAGGTTGCTTATTGTTTATAGGCTGATGTTCTGAATTTTATACTTGTTTCCCCATATCCATAGCTCTCTTTTTTGATCTGGTATTGTCCAAAATAGGAGAATTTTGTTGATCCTGGTCATTCATGCCATAGAACTTAGAACTCTACCAGTTCGACAAGGAAACTTCCACATTATCTTGTTGTTCTTGATTTTGATCAACAACATTTTTTGAACTAGCATAGCTATTTTGGACCATTAAGGCTTGATTTATCATGTCGTTAGCACACATTGATTGGTTATGGGGATGATTGCATGGATAACACCAATCATAATCCTGGGCAATATTATTCTAACACACAAGTTCCTTTGATGAACTGGTTGCATTTGGGTTGTATGGCTAGAATGGTCTTGGGTTAAAAATCATCTTTTGGACCTGATAATCATTCTGAAAAATGGGCCTATTAGGCTATTTATATTGATAAGTGGCTTGATAAGGCTTATGCTCATGACCAACTTGCTTCTTAATGCTCACAAGGTCATTCCCAAAGGTTTTGAGTATACTTTTAATCTCCTGAATATCTTGGTTTTGGGCTAGAGAAGCAAATTTCTGGGCTGGGCTATGATAACCTATTATCAGAACATGTGGGACAAAAGCCAAGGGAGGTAAAATAGTAGGGGTAGGAGGTTGTATTTCAGGAAACAATGACATAGGAGGTCTAGGGGCTATATCTCTAGCTTGGATGGCACAATTTTTGGCTATAATGGCAATGGCATAAGGATTAGGGAGTGTATGCCCACCCATAGATTGGGTCATGACCAAAATCTTACTGCTTAAGGCTTTTAAGTAAAACAAAAAAGCATGAGATGGTAAAGGCTTTACCGTTGTAGTAATTTTGTCCTAGGTTCTCTGAAATCGGTAGTTGAAATCAGCCAAGTGCTCATGTGGTGCCCTCTGAATAGTGGTCAATTTCTCTAATAGGGATATATTATTATATTTATCAGCAAAAAAATGGTACAAACCATTACCTAATGCATCCCATGTCGTGATTGAGTTGGTAGCAAGGCCTTTGAACCATTGGAATGATTTCCCCTTGAGTGATGCAACCAAGAGCCTTAACGCGACATTCTCGTGCATGATGTTGTGAACTGAGCACAAGGTAGCCATGTCATGAATGTGCTCAACTAGTGTTATGTGATCCTCTCTAGTGAAGAATGATAGGCTTCTAAGGGCTACAACTGGGATGTTGTCATGTTGAGCAATGTCTAATGGACTGCCTCCATTAAAAGGTGTGAGTGGGTGTTTCCATTGGTGATGCTTGTGATATTGGAACCAGTATTCTTGGTGATGAAACCAAAGATCTTAAAATAGGATGCATTTATTTTAACCTTGTAGGTGTCTCAAACAACATCCTTGATGTTCTGCTTCTTCTTCATGGAGGGGACAACTATCGATATCAGAAAGGTGCAACACTTGATCTGGTTTGTACTTTTCTCATGTGTAGGTTACATTAATTCTGCATGTAACATTAGAATCATAGTCACTAGGTATATTCAAACAACCTCCAAAAGGCTAAAAAAAACTTTTTGTATACACCAAACAATAACTTTAAAACATTAAAAAACTTCTCCGAAAAAGACTTTCACAGTCCCACTGAGCATGCCAGAAACCGTTATCAATTAGATTTGGACCCTGATGAATATGAAATTCAGCAATCTAATGACACATGGAAACATTCTTCAAATGTGGGTGATTTGAATGAAGAAGGAATCTCCATAGTGAGTTAATTCTCTATATGATGATCCTATTCTAAAAGATTTTTTGGGAAAATGGATAGAGAATAACTTAAATTAAAATCTATGACTCAAAATATTTTTGGGGACTTCATAATAACCTAATGATGACTCTAGTTGTTTCTTGACAAACAACTTTCAAAAAATAACAATTTATCACAACCTCTCATGAACAATTACACATAAATAATTTGCATGAAGATTTGATTTTCAAATACAACATGCAACCTGTATCTTTGGACTTTTCTGCATCAAAATTACAGTCTTAGGACATAACAAGGATTCTCTACAAAAAATCACAACATAACATCAAACTGAAACTGTAAGTAGACACGAAAAATGAGAAGTAGGAATGTTTCTTTACTCAGCTGTAGGACTATGCAAAAATATGAAACTGAGTACAAAGAGGTTTACAAGCTCAAAAATGTGTAAGAGAAAGAAACTAGAAAACCCTAATTTCTCCTCAAATATATATCCCTCAAAACCCTAATTCGAGCTCAAAGAAAAATCTCTAGGAAAGGCATCTAGAGCTGCCCATTAGGCTTGCACAGAAGCAGAAAAAACACACTTTTTGCATGCACATACTGTCACACCTCTAAAAATAGGCCAACTCTGTTTTAAAAGCCAAAAAAACATCTTATCTCTCCAATATGAAGTCCAAACCCAACCGGAAGAAGAACACTCAAAAAATCTACTAAAAATAGCGAAAAATTAAAGAAATTTATAAAATATCGCTTTAATCTTTCTTTACAATAACTTGCATATTTTGTATTCTCACAATTAGATCTATTTTTGCAATTAAAGATTTTGGAAAATATATTGCAAAAATACAACTTATATCTCCAATACAATCTTGATTTTCTTAAAAATGATAAAATATATGATGAATATCTCTTATCCATATCTCCTTTTCTTTGAAAACAAATCCCCATTTGATAATTGATTTCTAAAAATCAATCAAAACAAATAATAGGAATGAATATTAAATTGATTTTTATTTTTTATTTTTAAATTAAAAAAAATAAAAACTAAGACATATGTAAATTAAAAGCAAAGCTTTTATCGGCCACCATGGGTATTTGTTGGGCTTTGAACACAATATTTCAAAATGCATAAGGCATTGAAATCAACCTTCACTATGAATTGGGACTTAGAGACAAATGTTTCAAAAGAAATGCTTAAATCATGGCATAAAGTGATCGACCCCCATGGTGTATTTTGACTTAGATAATTATCAATTCATAACTAGACCAAAATATGACCTAAGTTGAATTAGGGTCGATAGTGAAACCAAAAGAAAAACCTAAAATTATTTCATTTCATGTTTTGGTTTTGAGAGTGAACACTGCAAGAGGTGTCGCCATACTTAGGGTTTGAACTTTGAGACCCCATTCGAGCTCTCTTCTCCTTGATTCTCCACCAGATTCGGCCTCTGCTACTCATGGTAAGTTTGACCTATTATTTCATTTGATCCATTGCTCCTTTCAATGATAAAAAATGCCTCACTGGTCAAGGCTATGAGATGATTATCTGATGCTTTTACTTCATTTTTTATGCTTTGTATTTCTATTCCTCCTTGGCCGCCATTGGAGAGAGCTCGACCTTGTGTTTTAAAGCTCCTTGAGAGAGTCTGGATACAACATAACTTGCTTCATATATGCGGATGGTAAGTTAATTGCTTCTCATGAACTCATGGAACATTATTTCTCCAAATCAGAAAGCTTATGAAAGCTTTATACTCTGTAAAAGATCAAAATTTTTACTTGTAATACTTGTAGGCCATTACACAGGTCACACCATTTCATGTAGAAAAATTGGCTCTTCTATGAATTTCTCACTGCACCTCACATCTTTTATCTTCAAACTTTGATTTAAATACAAAAAAATCGAATTGGTTTCTATAATTTTAGTGGTTTTATAACTGACAACTCCTCCTCAATTTGGTCATGCCATGAAAGCACAATGGGTGCTTATATTCTGCATTTAAATGTAAAACCCCATGTGGGTATTCCTGGAAACAATAAAACCTGAGTAAATTTGCATTTGTATTTGATATACTCGAATTGATAATTTAGTATTCATGTGTTTATCTCAAAACCCAAAATGGGTATTTGTTAATTCTGAAGAAAACATTCATTTTGTCCTTCTACTGGAAACCCCATGTGGGTTTTTAGAAAATTGTAAGAACTTCACTCTGAAAGAAACCCCAATATGGGTATTCAAAAAAAATGGAAAAATGCTTTTTCTCTAGAATAAATTTACTCATCCTTGCATTTTAAATTTGAATCCTCCTATGGATATCCTTTATTTGAAGCACAAAACTAGATCCTTTCAAAAATCCAATGTGGGTATCCATCATTTTGAACAAAATTGCATCCAAATAAAAATGCTCAAATGGGTATTCTGGAAACCATAATAAATTTGTATTTGAATTTAAACCCACCGTGTGGTTTTTCCATTTTTTGAAATAAATTGCTTATTCTGTATTCCTGATTAAAATCAACATGGTATTTGGTAAATAATGAAAAAAACAAATGAAACTTGAACATTTCCTCACATTGATAGTTATAGAAACCCTATAAAATTTGTGTAAAAATAGATTTGAAAGCTGGAAAAGATCCCACATATTTGCATTCTTTGTTTAGCTGTAGCTGCAATAAAATTGTAGACTTTACCTATTCTGAGGGCTAACTTCATGCCTTTGAAAAATATCATTTGGCTTTCAGTCACTATAACACCATTCTTGATCATATTCGATACATTCCCCATTCATTTGATGTACTTTAGATTTTGTGTTCAGAGTAACACTCATAAGAATAACAAATTTTAAGACAAAAACTATTAAAAAATGTTCTATATGCTTCCTCATGGCTCACACACTTTATAATTTTTTCAAAAAACTGAACCTCTGCAAATAATTCCATACTTCTTTTGCTCATTAGTGCTTTATTGATAAGGCATTATGTATGCCTGTTCACTATCACTATCATGAGATGAAAAATTGCTGCTCCAAAATAGAATAATATGAAACAACATAAAAGAAAGTGAATAGAAGGCAGCAAAATGCAATTAAAATGACAATAATATTTAACTTCTAGAAAGTGAAATGATAGTTTTCACAAGTATTGAATTAGTTAAATCTATTGTTCATCCATAATTTTCATTTTAAGACCCAGACCTGATTCCTATGAATGAACAATAGGTCTATTGCTTTGATAACTTAAAAAACTCTTTATTCCTTCATGGTAAGGATAATGCACATGATAATTGTACCTTCTTTCTCAGCCCACTTGTAAAGTATAAGGGGCAGCATGCTGAGCTCTACCCTTGTGGGAGCCCATTTTTTCCCACATGCTTGGTCTTCAAAAGATCATCAACTACATGAATTTTCCTATACTTGCACAAGAAAACAAGCAAGGTTAGCATAAAAAGCAATGTATGATGATGATGTTTTATCTTTTCAGTTCATGTTAATGTTCCTTCCTTTAGGTTATTCCATGCATTTTGAAGAGTGAATAATATGTCTATTGGTAGAGCCTATTGTATAACTCATATCTGGAGCTCTTAATTGACACCCCTCTCAATCTCTTGCAAGCACACTCAAGAGCAAAAGCAAGATGGAGCAAGCAACAACGTCTCAGCTGAAGATGAAGAATCAAATAATGATGGATATGTCTTCCGCTATCTACTTTCTCATTTAGTTTTACCTTCAACTATAGAATTTACCTTCCGCAATGAATAGAATCAACTAAAACCACGACTTGTGTGGATATTAAATTTTTTTCTTTCATTTCCATTTTGAAAGAAAAGCATTAAAATGAAAATTTGTACCATCATTTGTATTCTTGCAATCAAATGAGCATATGCAATTTGAATCATTTCATAAAATAAATGAAAGCATTATGTTATGATTTATCATTTATATATTCAATTATGTACTCCATTTGATTTTTTTTTCAAAACACATGAGTAATACTTCTGAAATCCAGTCTTCTCAAGAACAGGTGCATAACTGTCACGTGATAAATGATAGATAAGGTGCAATCAACACTTAATAATATGCAAAAATAACTTTATTTTTACTTTCAAATATAACAATATTTATACCAACTCCACCAATTGAGTTGTAGCAAAAAATTGGAAACTGTAGAGATTAAAATTTTGTCATGGGAGATTCATGAGAAATTGAAGTTTGGCTGACCCGAAAAGAGAGTGCGTTGTAAGGGGGAGCTTGTGTGGTCAAGCATCTAATCAACCTCTCTGAATAAGTGGATCTAGACAAATCCAAGTGGGAATTCAACAAATACAACCATTTCTTTCCTAGGGTTGTAATGCTTGTGAGTCAATTTAACACTTTGCTTGATTTCAAAATGATTAAAAAAGAAACATTCACTATCATCGTCAAATTTTCAAACACTTTGGCCTAAATATAGAATTATTGAGTTAGCCTTGATATTATTGCTTGTCCTAAGGATTTATCCTTAACAATTTCTAAATATCTTGACATTAATCTCAAACCAGTAATTTTTATCTTCACAGAGTTTTGATTTCTCAAGTTCTTCTTTCATATTCACCACTTCTTGTTCAAGCCTAGAGTAAACATCATCCTTGCTTTGTATTACTGTTTTCAAGCACTCTTCAACTTTCTTCTTTTCATCTATTTTCAACCTTAGTCTGATATTCTCTTCATTTTCTTGTTTCAATTCCTCACTGACTTCTTTGTATCTTTCTTTGAATTTATTTAACTGCTCTTTCAATTTTTTGATGCATTCATTTGGTTCATCAATATTTTTTTTCAGATCTATGTTTCCAATTTCAGCCTTGGAAAAATCTTCAAGGGTAGTCTAGAGATCTTCTTTATCCATTTTTTCAATCTACAGGATCTCCCCCAAGTTGTTAGACTTCTCCAGAGGAACCAAATCTCTTATACAAATTGTTGAATAATCTAGATGGTGAGAGGGGTGTGAATCAATATCCGCACAAAATTATTGAACAAACACCTTTAATTACCTTACATCATAGAACATATAAGATCAATAACAAAACATGAATTTACACAACATAAGAACACCAGATTTTATATGGAAAATCCAATGAGGGAAAAACCATGGTGAGGATTAGCTCGCAATATATATAGTTATTCCAATACTAGTTACAAGGAGGCTCACTTCCAGATACAAAAATCTCATTGCTTACAAGGAATCACTATCCAAACATGGAGACACACTGCCTCCAAAAATTGTGTAAACAAAAAAAGCTAGCACCAAAGTTGAACTGACGAGGTTACACCACAAGTCTAGATTTAGTTCCTTTGATGCCCAAAGTATTTTCTCATGCGAAAATAGGCTAATATTCAATTCACACAATTTTCTTATATGCATGCACACACACACACTTCTTTTTTTGTATTTTCATCACATACACATTCTTCTTCTAACCATCTTGCATATATACCCGCATGTATCAATTAGGTCAACCTAAATGGACACAATTCATATTTTCAAAATGATAACCTGTCAGCTATATATAAGGATTTTTGAAAGTAATTCACCTGTTCTATGCAACATCATATCGACTGGTACCAAAGCTAAGTCTCACATATAGTGACAAATTATGTTAAGCTATAGATTCAATATTAGGTCAGCCATGATTAACCTTATACCAAAATGTAATGACAAAAATCAATGCTAGCGCTTCACCCAAACATATGAACACTTGAGAATACATACATACACACTTCCAACAATCATAAGCCTTTTCCCAAAACCTTAAATCATACAGATTATCAAAGAAAATATGCGGACCAAAATATCAGATCAAATATCAGATAGGATAAGCTCGATTTGCACACTGATAGAAGGTATCGAACCAACATGGTGACATCAATGGAAATATAATACATACTTCCAAAAAATTCTACATAGAAAAACCAAAAATATTTCAGCTATTAGAAGAAGATTATGTTTGAAGATTGAGGAAAAAATTGTATAGTCTAAAGCAAGCACCTAGAGCATGGTATTCAAGACTAGACTAGTATCTACAACAACAAGGATTCAAGAAAAGCTAGGTAGAAAATAATTTTGACTTCAAATTAGAAAGTTATCACATGATTGTTGTTGTGGTTTATGTGGATGCCATCATATTTGGTGACAAAAATGATAAGATATGTAAATTATTTTCTACACAAATGCAAGATGAATTTGACATGTCAATGTTAAGAGAGTTCTCATTCTTCCTTGGTTTACAAATTATACAAACTGGTGATGGTATATTTATATCTCAAACAAAGTATGCTAAGTAAATTCTTAAGAAATTTGGAATGAAAGATAGTAGACTAGTTAGTACCCCATGATAACTGTTTGTAAGTTGAGTAAGATAGATGAGTCCCCAAATGTAAATCAGATAGTATATAGGTCAATGATTAGAAGATTTTTTTACTTAAGTGCATCAAGGCCATACATTATGCAAGCAATATGTATGATGGCAATATTTCAAGCTGCTCCAAAAGATTCTCATCTTAATGCAGTGAAAATATTTTTTAGATATATCAAAAATACTATTGACTATGGATTATGGTATCCTAAGATAAAATATTTCACTTTAACTATATATGTAGATGCTGGGTGGTTGGAACTGCATATTATAGGACAAGCTCTATTAGTGGTTCATTTTTCTTGTAAGGAAAACTTGTGTCCTAGATGAGAAAAAATAAATATTTGATCACCTTATCTACAACAAAAGTAGACTATGTAGCAACAACATGTTTTACTCAGGTATTGTGGAAGAAACAAACACTCAAAGACATCAAGGTTGAGTACAATAAACCTATATCTATAATTTGTGATAATTATAGTGCAATAAACATTTCAAAGAATCCAATGATGCACTCTAGGAAAACGAACATATCAATAAAGTATCACTTCACTATAGAAAAGGTTGTAGACAAAAAATTCAGCATGAAATATGTTCCCACCACAGATCAAGTTGTTGATATATTCACAAAGCCTCTTCCAAAGGAATAATTTTAATATTTGAGGTAGAAATTGGGAGTAATTTATCCCACACCATATCACTAAATTTTGGTGATAGGTCATGGATCTAGGGGGAGCATCATATCTACTTCATTCATCCCTATAATTGTAGCATGAAATTAAGTGAAGTAATTCTGGTTTTATAAATTTCTAACAACCTAATGTTTGTATATTTATCAATTCTTTCTTTCTCTCTAAATGGTTGGTCAAAGGGGGAGAATATATGTAGTAATAGCTAACAATTATATCAGTCAAAGGGGAAGTAAGGACCCTTTTCCATTGATGAAAAAGGGGAAGAAATTGTGCAAATTCTCATGCAATTAAGCAAGGAAGAGAAAGTCAAGGGATCCGATGGGGAAATATGTGTCTCAAGGGGAATTGTTGTGTATGATAAATCATGATAATAAGTTTTATTTTTGATTGGTATGAAGCTATATGAGAATTTATTTTTTCCATTAATAACAAAGGGGGATTTTTTTGGCATATTATTGTCAATGATGTCAAAAGGGGATATTTGGGTGATATCTTGTAAGGGAGAATATTGGAATAATATTAAATGGTATAGAAGAGTTGATGAAGAGTTTTTTGTAGTGTATAGGAGTGAATTTTTACCCCTAACACAAATTACCCTTTTACACTTCTTCACTTTAGAAAACCAAATTCAAAGGCTTAATTCCACATAATCCCATTGTCCTTGTTCCACATGGTGCCTGTTTTGAGCATCAGTGGGAGAATAACTATTGGGGATTCTTGCATGGTGCATAGATGTCTACACGACATGCATACATCTGCACAACATGTAGCAATTTGCACGACACACGTACATCCTTGGAAGATTGTTGTGGTTGGAGTCTACAAATGCATTACACTTCCCATTGGAAGTAAAATTTTAATGCTCATCTTCAAGTGACCAATCCGAATATGGTTTTTTTCTTCATATCTCATTCAAAATTCATTCACTTTCATCCATTTGAGAGCCTCTGTAGGTTTCTACACAATCTCTCCATACATTGAAGCATTCACTTCAAACATTCAAATTCAAGCACTCCATAGAAAACATTTCATCACTCCATCACATCAATAGAGAAAGTGTATGATAACATCATTGCAAAAAAGGATTGATTTCCTCTCATTCTCTCCCCCATTAGCCTTGAGTGCTCTTGGTGGAGGTGGTAAGCTCTCTGCTTTCCTTCTCTATTACTTCGTTGAATTAGCACATTATTGTTTTGTATTTTTTTAGTGTACTTTCTTTGTACTTCCTTATTTATCATATTATTTATATATCATGGAAAACTTGGTAGTCCATGGAGGTGGAAACACCAAAATGGGGGTTTGATATAGGTATACCCCTAAATAGCCCCCCAAAAATTTCTCTCTCTTCTTTGTGTAGGTGGAGATATCTTGGAGTGAGCTAGCCAAAAATATTTTGGCTGACATCGTTCTTGTCACCCTTGCCTTAATTTCATTGTTTCATCATATCCACATATATGTTTCATAATTCATAGCACTATTTTTTTCACTTAGAAACCATTAGCTAGGTTGTTAGTCTATTTTCCAATGGTTAGACTTATTTTCCTGGTTCTTTCATTGTACAGACACCAATGCACCTAAGAGATGCTAGTGCATC
Source organism: Sequoiadendron giganteum (assembly GCA_007115665.2). Lineage (NCBI taxonomy): Eukaryota > Viridiplantae > Streptophyta > Pinopsida > Cupressales > Cupressaceae > Sequoiadendron > Sequoiadendron giganteum. The sequence continues at coordinate 560,171,025 of CM021109.1, read as the reverse complement.
ACATTGTCATCCTAGAACCACATTTTTGTCTTCTGACAGAGAGCTATCTGAGACAGAAAGTTGACCCTAAAAATTGACTTACCAAGTCTCCTTTAGAATCTCAAGTTGGCAGAGTGATCGATGGGCCTTACAGTCCTCATCATTCTCATCTCACATCTCCTCACATTCCCTTAAACTGAGCTAAGTTGAGCAAGCCTACTACTCTCAACCCTCCATAACCCAGAGCCTTGATGTGGTTGGTTCCCCTCTCTTACATTTTTTGGTAACCCTACGTGAATTGATGTCTATTCATTTTTTGATGTGTTGGGCTCTTCCTCGTGTACCCTTCGATTCTTGTACCTATGTGTGCTGTGAAATTTTATGAGATTCACAGCCCAGTCAAAAATCTTTGGGTATATTGTTAGGAGAAATCTATGACAACTTCTGATGGAGAAGGCGCAGGTCACTTCTAATATCTCTATAGGCATTTTCTCTAGTTCTGTAGTAGGCCTTTCCATCCAAGAGCAGGTATTCTTGACGCAAATTTTTTTAAGAAACAACCTTATTGGACACTTAGCTACTAGGGGACCTATGTGCATATCTAAGTGACCTTTGAGGATTTATCAAAGTTGTTTCTTCATTGTTTAATGGGGGCAGGAAAAGGGGAAGAAGATACACATAAAATAAAAAAACATAAACTAAGGTGATGCACTAGAGAAATAACGAGATAAGTAAGCTTATTCTCAAAACAAAGGCTCGAGTATTAGTTAGCATATATCAAATAGACAATTCCCAGTACTGCAAACATGAGAATATCAAACCATTTGTATAATATAACCCATATAGCAGAATTTAACACAAAAGAGTAGTAACATGATTTGTATTATGCTAAGCTATATAAACTTGACAAAATATTGAAATAGATATTTATATTTCATAAAATATAAGAACAATTTAATGTTCTATCAAATTCTTGAAAATAGAGAGGCTAAACAAAATGGAACAGTCTGTGATTTCACATTTAATATATAACACTACAAAGGCTAATTTTTAGCACTAGCTAAATCTTATTCATCTAACAAAAACCAAAAAAATGAAGATAAGGTTGCTTAAATAAGCCAACCCATCTCTTGGAGACCCTAACAAGAAAGATGCTTCAGCGACGCCACCAACGATCAAGATTTTCTCGAGCGAGCACCAACAAAAAGATCCTCCAGTAGCATGCCAATAGGTACATCCTAAGGAGATATCAGCCACACAACAACAAAAGGAGAGAACACATGGCATCAAAATGGAGACCATTGCACAAACATCAAACCCAAGAAAATGGACACACAAATGAACGCCACATGGAAAGCTCCCATCAAAGGAAACTACAGTGTGGGCCCCACTCAAAAAGTAAACAAATAAAGGTGGCATGCCAAGCAAATGGAGCCCAGAAAAAGGAAGAAGAGGCATCTCAAAATAAAGATCCAATAGGACACCACATGGCAGTGGCCAGAAAGTTGCGAGTGATACCAAAATAAAAGAAGAAGCCACGAAAGAAAGATAAACCATGAAGGAAAAGAGCGGTGTATGAATAAATATTCAAAGCTTGGTGACTCACTAGTACATGTTTATCACAGAATTAATATCTCTAGATCATGTTCTTGCAAACCAGTCCAACCCCTTGGATCAATCACACATAGCTTAGACAGGGAAACCTAAAGGGACATCCAAAATTCATTCTATGGTGTAGAGAGAGTGCGCAGATTTTCATGCACCATATTTAGAGCAATAATTGCCTTAAAAGGAAATCCACTAGGTTTTTTTTCCTTAGAATCAAGCTGGAAGAAGAGCTACACCAACTGATGCACCATTTTTTCAATATTTGTGGTAGTGAGACATTGATCGATGGACTAGAAAAATGATAAATCTTCTTTTTTTTCCTCAATCTTCTCAATGATGTGTTCTATGCCTGCCATTGTTTGATCAGTCAAGAAGGGTGATGGAAGCCCTCACTAAGTTAGGTAGGAAAACTTCCCACATATCATAGGTAATTTTAGTCATCTTTTCTCTACACTCACTGACATGTTGGATGGCTTCATGCTTAGATATGAGAACATTCGTGCTCATGGCCACTGTCATTCAGTCTTCATTCCCCACATTGCTCAATGCCTCATTAGAAGTTGTATACAATTTTCTGAACAACTTCTTGGCCTCTGGAACTCTATCAAAATTCATTTCTTGCACCCATTGCATTGTTTCACTAATCACCCCATATAGATTGGTAGCATGTGACATAAATTTGAGAGTGGACTATAAGGTAGGGCATAGTGTCTTAACCTTATTCCAGTATGATGCATGTAACTGTTTGATTATCTCTAGTGAGTTCATTTCACATGCAAGAGGTTGGGATCTCAAAAGTTCCAACTCCATAGCCTTGCTACTCAAATTTTCCTTCAACTCCGCAATGATTCCCTCCAAGGTCAAAAAATTATTCTTCAGAGTAGTAATTTCTTTCTCCTTCTTCCTCAAGGCTAACTCGACATATTTTTTCCTTTCTATTTCCTACTCCAATGCAACATTCATTTCATTTACCTCATCATTGGTACTCTTCCAGAGTTGTTTCAAAGCATCACTCACTTGCCTCAATTGGTTGCGGAGGGCCACTTCAGTCACCTGAAATTGCTCAATTTCTCTTCGTAGGGTCAGAAAAACCTTTGCACTCAAAGCATGAAGCTTAAAAAATTTTCTCGTAAAGGCATTCCTCTCATTCCATAGTCATTTAATTTTTACCTCCTTGGCATTATGCTTGTTTGACCAGATCTCCACCTTTCCTTTCAGTTCCTTCATTTCTTCATCTTTCTTCTTCGTCTGGTGACTGAGTTTGAGGAAATCGGTTGTCACCACCAATTGGATTTCCTCCATTAATTCAACCTTTTCCTATTGATGAGGCTATTAAAAATCAAGCCCTATTACATTAATAGAATAATCATTTGGCTACATTTCTTCAACCGGCTTGATGACATTGGGTGTTACATTTGCAAACATCAACGAATTTTGGCTTTCATTGATCACAGTCTGTAAAAGGGGTTTCACAAGTCTTCTTGCATCCTTTTCCCTTCCTTTTTGTATTCAGCTATCCAAGAGAATTTACTTTACATCCACTCATGAGAAATACTCTTTGGACGAAATACCTAATCCACCAACAAAAGGGATCTCTTGGGGAATTGCTAATGGGAATGACACTGTGTTCAATGTATTAGCGGATTTTCTAGGTCTTGTAATAGTTTCTGAGGAAAAAGGTGGGATAAAATAAATGCCTAGAGATGGTTAAAACATGGTGGGAAAAATTTCAAGGAAGCATTTACCTAATGTTGAGGCCTTAGAGATACAAACTGTTGACTCAATGTGCCAGGATGTGTTACCATTACTTGTGCCTCATGGGCAGTAGACATAGGAGGAGATGAAAAGGGAACCCTAGGGGGATTAATGTTGACCTACCCTAGGTGACTGGTGAGAGGAATAGTTGGCACAAGTGACACGGTAGAAGAAGACGTAGAGAAAGCTAAAGAAATAGAAGAGAGAGAAGAAGGGGAGAAATATTCTTGGGTTTCCTGAAGATTTGTAGCAGATACAACTACCTCTTCACATTGTTATTCTTCTCCTCTTCCTGCATTCGCAGTCTCTTCTCCTCCAAGGAATCATCTACATCCAAAATAACCCTTCAGTGGCATCTAGTAGATCTGAACCTCTTCACACCCGATCTAGAGGAGCTAGTAGGCTCCAACAGCTATGTATTTGAGGAGTCCTCATGTTGCAACTATTTTCCATTGACTGTCTCTCCTCATGCAACATCTTCTTCATGCTCTAGAGCTGCACTATCTACCTCATCAAACCTCTAAAATGCCAAAGGGTTAGGAGAATCATCACAATCTGAATGCTCATGGCACCAAATATCATCAAGCTAGTTGTCTGAATCAACCTCCTAAAACAACTTGTTATTCCTTTTCATCTATTGCTTATAAATCTAGAAATATTTAATCCTTTCAAACTTCCGAAAAATCCTTTTTATTTGGTTGTAGAGGAATTGATTTATTTTGTGGTTAGGGTTAGGCTTTGCCATTATTTGATCAAAATTCAGCCAAGGTGGTCGACCCGAGCTAGAAGGGATGTACTCAAGGCCGATATATAATCTCTCATTTCCCTCGTCTACATTTCTCCAAGGGTCCCAAAATGACCAAGGCTGGTGAGAGACATTAATGCCTATCTCTACCCAATTACTTACTAAATTATAGCACCATGTGTCACAAATAACCATCAATCCAAGGTGACCCAACCTAGAGTACAATACTTTAGAACTATTCACCCTTGGATTCTTCTTCTTGACCGATGATATAAAGCCAAACATGATTGGAAATGTCAAATAGGAAGTCAGATGCTTTCCTCCCTAGTAATTATTTTCAATATTGCACAACTACCTAAAAACCTCCAAGGCTAGTACCCTATCGTGGGAGCCAAAAACTATCTCAAATAAAACCCTACATCCGGAGCATTGTAAAATCTGAACCAAAGGATCAATCACAAGGTAGTACAAGGCCTCTCATCCATGATATATAACTCAACATCAAGTGACAAAACCTCTTACCTCCATTATGATCCAAATCTCTTAAATTCATAGCTAGGAATGCATCAAATACTGCCAAGGGTAGAGATTGTAGGAAATAATCTTCATTCTGATGTAAAATCTTGTAGGTCAAATAAGAATAATACCCAAACTTGGAACCAAGCTCAAAATCCTTTAGATTTCGGAACATCCCTTTGACAATGACCTTCACAAAGTCCATCAGTGGATCCTTGCTATTATTTTTTAGCATAAAGCTTATAATCATTTGGAAGTCTGAGACTTCTTTATCTATATCCAATCTAGACACCGACACCAACATATAGAAGACAAAATCTAAACCTACTTTAAAATTAGCTATACTAAGAGGGAAGCTAGGAGGGATGGAGTTATTTGATGGTTTATCCATTTCGGTATTAAAAATTTGTTGCACTAACCTAAGCATTTCTTCAGTAATTTTGCAGCATGGAAATATCGAAATCCTCAACACCCTCAAGAGCATTAAGAGGAATGCACAAGATATCCTAGAGAGCCTGATGATAGATTACCACCCTAAAATTATGGATGCTTGTAATTCTTGGTTGGGTGTCAAATTTTTTAGCATAGGCAGGCACAATCTTTGGACAATGGTGTACCAAAGGAACCATATACTCAGGGAGACCACAATTCCACAATCAGCTATGAAAAGGATCAGTGATATTTTTCATCTTTTTGCATGTAGCCTCTCTTAAAATTTTGGGGTTCTAAGGTAACTCTGGATCTCGAACATTATCCCAATCCTCCAATATCAAAGCCTAGTTTCTAGGATAAACCACGTTTAACACTTTATGGTCCACCAACTTAGTGTAGGGCCATGAAGGTTTAGCTGGAATGTTTGGGGTTGCATAAGAGTCCTGGGAATAGTTATTCATGGAAGGTGCTTACATCCTTCGTTATTCAATGCTTTCAGTGGTAGCGGCCTGAGATGAGCTCTCTGTAATTTCATCCATTTTACTTGTGTCTTTGAAGGACTCTACAACTTATTTTTAAAAAATTTTTCTCTATCTCTATAAATAACTCAGGCGGTTACACGCTTTGCCGACCTTGCACAATTAATGCCCTCCACATGATGCTCCTATCTATCTTTTTTTAATTTTTGAGAAGATCGAATGAGCAAGGGTACACATTATCTTTTCAAATTAGTTATGAAATTCATCACTAACCCTTATGTACATGCAAAGAGACTGCCAGCTTGCCAAACAATTCCACACATTAAGGGATATGACCTCACATATAGTGGCTCTAATTTTTCTTGGAAAAAGTACTAAATCAGCATCACGATATCTTTTCACAAGCTTTTGCATTTAATTATTACTTGATTGTAATCAGTCAGATCAACCAATGACTTCAACTTAAAACATTTTCTTTGATTTAACCAAGATGGTAACATTCTATATGGCAACAACTACCTCCCTCTTGTCCTTTTAAAAAAGGCTCAATTTGAACAAGTTGAAACTAAATTTGATTATCTTCATTATTTCAGACTCTGCAACATGGCTTGTTAGGGCTCTTCATACCATTTGTCTCTGACGTAAACATACCTTGCTCAATTAGGGAGGCCTATTTCCATCTATAAAAAGCACCCTTGGCACTTTGGAAATCCATATTTTCACTTAGAATTTGTTAGCAATTCGCCCTAGGATATCATTGGTAACTTCATTATTTAGTGAGAGTAGTGGTAGTCATGGAAACAACAATTAGGCTTCCATGCAAGAAGATCCAAGCTTCTTTCATAGGAAAAATTATGTGTAAGCGGCTCAAATGCATGACTCGTGTGAAGAACCTTCTATATGTGAAAGCCATAAAGTGGGTTCTAGCTAGAGACTGTGTAGAATATGGGGACCAATATAGAGTGTACACAAGTATTAGTTCCCACTTTGTAGCTTCTCTATTAGACATTGAAATTTCTAAGAGGAATATTTTGAAGCTAAAAAAGCATGTATTTCCCAAACACTACTTGGAGGGGTTGGAGAACATTATGAGAGTTGTCGAGATCAGTCATGAAATTCCATCTGTTCACAACCTACGCTGACTTACTGAGGAAGGACCTATGCCGACTAGGCCCTTTCTATGGCTCTGATCTTGAAACTCATATGGAACATCACCACAAAGTCTTCACTACCTACCATTTTCTTATGAGGATGCACAATGTCGACCCTTTCGTGAGGTGCAATGGTATGAGAATTTTGAGAGGATGGTGTTTCCTCATCGTGCGCCACGTGATGCCATTGCTGGACTCTTGAGTGCATAAAGAGACATCTAGAAGATCCTTCCTCTTTTTTCTTTTGTATTTGAAACATTATCTGCAACACTTGTCAGTGACAATATGTATATACATATTCTGGAACATGGTTAAGGGCCCCATTTAATTAGCATGTATACAGATGTAAATGTTTCCATAATTAATACAATATATGTATCCTCCTATATTTTGGCTTCTTTCTTCATTTTATTTCATTTCCTTGCATCAATGTGGCTGTTGATCTAAGAAAGCACTCAGAATGACCCAAAACTAAAAAAGAAAGGAAAATATACACATATTTACACACATATTACAAAATTTGAATTAATTGAATTTTTTGAGGTGTATTCCATTAACTAGAATACCCAAGGAATTTCCCTCCAATGTTTCTATTGCAAATGATTTTTGTTGCTTACACTGTGTGATTTTGAATGGTCCTTTCTAGAGACTATCAAACTTGCCATGTTGACCAGGCTTTTCTCTACGCTCGTTAAACTTGAGCACCAAGTATCCATATTGTAGACCCTAGTCAGACATTTTATTTTCAAACCATTTCTTCACCACCTGTTAGCGGTTGGTCATTACCTCGAGAGCGTGCTCTCGTTTCTCCTGAACTTCAAGTAATTCTTAAAACTACACCTCCATGGCTCCATTTTTCTCAATCTCAAGAGACTTGAGTAGTTGGATTGCAGGGATTTCCATAGAGATTGGAAATAACGGTTCCTTCCCATATACTATCTCATAAGGAGATTTTTTATATATTTCCTTGGGAATGATACAATATGCCATAGTGTTTTCTGGAGGTGTTTATGCTACTCCCTTTGATGTTCTAAAACTTTTCTCTTGATCAGCTAGAGAAGATTCTTGTTTGTAGATTTGGCAAGGCCATTTCCATGTGGGTATTAGTCAGAGGATGTCTTTAGAAAGACTCCATATTTTAGTGCAAATTGGCTGATTTTGGAGCTAAGAAAACTTTGGCATTATCTGAGATAATTGTCTTTGGTGGGCCAAACCCAACTACCAGTTCCTCCACAAAGTTCACAATTTATGCCTCAGTTACATTCTTCAAAGATACAACTTCAATCCATCTGTTGAAATAGTCAGTTTCCATTAGGATCCACTTGTGTTTGGCTGAAGAAAATGAATTGATTATGCTAATGAAGTTGAGACCCCATTGAGCTAATGGATCTTCCACTACAATTGGTTTTTCCTTCTCCTAACAAAAAACTGACACTCATTGCAAGAATTCACCAATGAATACGAGTCCTTAAATAATATTGGCCATAAATAACCAACACACACAATCTTGATTGTAATAGTTTTTTTTGAAAAATATCCTTCGACTGGGCATTTGTGGTATTGCTCCAATATCTTTATTTATTTATCTTGTGTTACACATCTTAACAAGATGCCATTGAAGTTTCTCTTGAAAAGAAATCCCTCAAAGAGTACATAAAAATTATTCTATAGTCAATAAAAATTTCTTTTAAATGAGGGGAGGTTGGGTGGGTACCTTCCTGTTTGCATGAAATTAATTATGTCATCCAACCAATCGTCTCTAGAAATATCTTCATTGACCATTCTAGGACTTCAACCTCAGTAATTGATTCATTTTTTTTATCCAAATATTCAGATAGTCCCTTCCCTTTCTCAGTCTTGATTGGCTTGATCTCGATGTCATACTCAAGGATGTTGTTTATCCAATTAGCCCACTTCTCAGTGATTTCACCTTCCATAATATATTCATGCACACTAGGGGGAAACACACAAAAAATCACCTTGTTGCACGATATGAGGTGTCAGAGCTCATTCAACCCCATTACAGTAGAAAAATATTGGTTCTCCATAAATTTTTACTTTACCTCATAATATTTCAAAGTGCGCAAATAGAAGGAAATAGGTAATTCTCTTTTATCTTCATCATATTTTTGCATCAAGACAGTAGCGATACCCGTGCTACCACCAAAGACACACATGAGGAAGTATTTCAATAAATCTAGATTAACCAACACATGAGTAGAAGATATGACCTCTTTAATTTGTTTGAAAGTGTTTTTGGCTTTCGTTGTCCATTTGAAAACTTGGTCTTTTTTCAATATCAAGGTGATGGGTCAAACAATCCCTGTGAAGTCTGCTATGAACCGGCTAATAAAGTTAACCTTGACAAAAATAGATTGAAATCCTTTTTTTTATGGGTAGAGGAAGGTCCTTGATCAATTTAACCCTTTCTGAATCAATGGAAATACCTTCCCTCAAGATGACATTACCCAAAAACTTCCCTTATGGGACCCCAAACACACATTTCTTTGGGTTCAAAGAAATCTTGAGATCTTGGCACTTCTTGAAGATAAGCTCGAGATGATGAAAATTATCTTTAGTAGATTTTGAGATCACCATCATGTCATCTAGATAAATAAGAATGATATTATGTACAAAATCCCTAAAAGAAATGTCCATATCTCATTGGAAAGTGGCTCCAGTATTTGAAAGTCTAAAGGGAATTTTAGCATAAGCATATATTCCCCACTTGGTAGTAAACATCATTTTATGTTGGGCCTCTTCATTCACTAGAATCTAATTATATCTAGAGAAACCATCCAGCATTGAAAACATCTCAGAACCAACAAATGTTTGCAAAATTACCTCCATGGAAGGTAGAGGGGAGTGGTCCTTCAGGGACACTCTATTCAAGTTTCAAAATTCAATGTATAGTTTTATATTACCGTTCTTCTTTCAGATCGGCACCAGGTTAGACACCCAAGTACTATGTTTGATCGGGAACACTATCTGAGATTCAATCAACTTATTTAATTCTTATGACATTAGCGACTCGATCTTTGGATTTATTGGCCTCTTCTTTTGATGGACAAGTTTTTCTCCTAGTAGCTCAATGGTATATTGGATAATCCCAGGATCGTATCAATTAAGATCATTATATGACCATATTACCACAATTAGATACTTTTTGCAAAAATATTTCAAATTTTCTTTATTCTTCTATGAGACTCCTTTTCTGAACATAAGCTTTTTATCTTCTTCAATGTGCAAATTAGCATAATCGCCTTTATCAACTACAAGCTTTCTCTTGTATTTCCTCACAACATCGGAACAAAAAAGACTCTCAATAGTAACCAGACCCATGGGGAGCTTGTTTGATTTAATTTGGACTACTTGATCCTCATAGGCTTCAATGATCTTTGGCTATAATTGGTTGAAAAACTCTCCAAAAAACTAGAGAAATGACGCGATATAAGCATCACTATCAAAAAATTTCCAATTTTGATCATTATTTGGGATTGCAAGCCACACGATCACTTGCACTAAATGTTTTTGTTAACTAACTCGGAAGCTAGCTCAAACTAAGATCTGACAGTTTTTATTCAGTCTACTTCAGAGTTCTGCTCTCTAGGTATAACTTGGATTTTGAATTCCTCAAAGCCTTCAATCATATCCTAGACCCTATGTCGGTATGATTTCATATGGAAATTATTGGCAGTAGATAGCCCTTGGATTTGTTTGACCACCAATTCTGAATCTCTGAACACCTGTAGTTTCTTTGCACCCATTCGTTCCGCTAAACTCAAGTTGTGGACAAGGCCTTCATACTCTGCTTCATTGTTGAATCACATGAACTAGAAGCGGTAAGAACTTAAGGTCTTTTATTTGGATGGAGATAGAAAACATATTTCGGCACTGGCTCCTACTTTGCATCTTTCTCCATCAAAGTGAAAGGTACATAACTCTGAGGTCCCTTCACCTCTGGACTCTATTCACTCTGGGCATAATTTCATCCTCTTCATGTATGATGTATGTTCCTAGCCCAATTGCATGATAGTTTCCAAAAGGTTATGTGTATAAATTCATTCAAAAGAGATTTTTATTTCTCCATCTGGGAGCTACTTGCTTCTTTATCCTCAAGAAGTTTGACATTGAGCATCTCTTTTGAGGTGATTGAGGTATGTGCTTCCTCAAAATTGATCATTGCTTCATCAACCACATGCTTGAAATGTAAAAATTCTAACAATAACTTCATCTTAGCTCATGTTTGGTTCTTAGGATCAGGTGCGACCAATCTAATGCTAGGTAACCTCCATTATTTGTAGTGAATTCTTAGCAAAGACATATCTCAAATAGAGGAGGGATGTCGATGAGCACAATATCTTGATTCATAGTAATGCTTAGAAAAGAAAACAATGTCATAAGCAATCCTTTGACTACTCTAATAGTTTCAACCTTGTTCCCTTTGAGTTTCATGACTCCCTTCTTAATAGGCTCGTATTCAAGTCCCAAAGCTTTAGCTACTTGCTTAGGTATGACGGTGGTGCTAGCACCAGAGTCAATCATATGATTATGCAGTAGTTTTTTACCAATGATAAGTGTTAGAAAGAAAGGTTTGGGTTTAGGCTTACTATTTTTTTCAACCTACTTTTATTCTGGTTGATTTTCTAGAACTCTCTCCAAGTCTGGCTTGGCTATCTTATCATATGAGGGTTTCTCAAGCATCTTCATGTACTCTTCTCTCAATAATGCCCTCTGTAATATCAACTTACGCTCTAAGATGGCTGAGATATCCCACAAAGAAATATTAGTAGAGTATTTCCTTAGTTGTTCCACCACGTTGAATGGCATTTGTGACTGATGAGCTATGATAGTTTTCTCTTTCTTCCTCGCAGTTGGTACATCCAACTACTTTGAGGTGGCTATGGGAGATTTTGATTTCGGAGGAGGTGGATTCTCGAGACTTAGAACAATAGCCTTAGGTTATTTTGGAATTGATGACATAGTTGTTGATGAATTGGGTGTTAAATTAGGTGACCCTTTACTCTGCAAAGATGTGAATTCTCCAATGAGCCTCTACTTCGAATGAGTATCGTAATCTGAATGTACTTGTGGCACTTGGGTCATTGGAATGTTATTCAAGAATGTTGAATCCTCTCCATCCATCCAAGAAAAGAGTTCCTAGTATGGAGCCATCTCTAGCTCTTTCTCTAGAGACATTCCTTGCAATTGATCAGTGATAACAACATTCTCCATTTATTTAGAGGAATATGTATGGCCTCCGAGATCAAGCATCATGCCTTGATTATGTTGCTCTGCTATCTTCTGTTGTTAATTCCCTCTCAAATAGTTTTGAGGCATGTGTGCATCATTGCAAGGGAAGTACCATTGATTAATCTCCTTGGCAAGATTATTTTGTCTTGCTGCTAGATCCTTACTTGAACTAGAATAGACTATTTGTATCAGAATAGTCACAGAAACAACCCGACTATTTTGTTCAGCTTGGGTATTACTGTGTAATATATCCTATCACTAATTTGGCTAGAATGGAGGCTTCCCACCTTGGTAGTTCTGGTAAGTAGGCTTTTGGTAGGTATACTATTTTTCTTCATATTGGTTGACTCATTTTTCATGGTTCACAACTGCTCCTTCATGTCATTCACTTCAGCCACTAGGGGGTTAGGCATTGGAACCACACTCAATGTCATTCCCAGGTACACATACATAGAATGGGGAGGTACGAGAATGATGGTTGAAGCTACCTCTGACTCTGCTATGGTCAATTCTAGGAACAATGGCATGATAGGTCATGGTGCCAATTTTCTAGCAACAATAAGATTATTCTCAATAGTGACAACAAGGCTATATGCATCGGGTAAGGTATTCCCATCGAGAGCTTGTAGAATCATAGAAATATCAACATTTATAGACTTTAGATAGAACATGAATTCCATATCTAGAGGTGGATGAATACCGATAAGAACTCTCTACCAATTTTAGTGAAACCGAGCATTGAAATCGGCCAAAGCTTCATGAGGAGCCCACTTTGTATAAGCAGCTAGTGATATAGCAAAGATGCATCAAAATTATTTCACAAACGCTCATAGAAAGGATCTCCAAGCTAATTGATGAGCCTAAAATATGCTCATTATTTGAATATCATGATGTATTTTTGAATACCTTTTACTCTTTCTAATGGTTGTTTTAAACTCTGTGATTATAAACATTTATCTTAAATTGGGTAGTATCCTATGACAATACATTCCTATATTCCTGCTGCTTAATATGTCCATATGTATATATATGGCCTTGTTTGACCTCCTAATTAACCAATATGATACATGTGGTTTTTGGATAAATGAGATGAATTTAATGTGTGTGATTAATGATAAGTATTGTGCTATTATATGTATGCTTTATTTCGCCTTTGTTCCCATGTGTTCCATAGGTTGTTAAAGATAGTATGAACAAGCCAAGCACAACGAACCTTGGTTTTGAAGTGAAGACCATTTCCACCACGACACCAAGGATGTTGTTCATGTGAAGATGCTTTGTCCGAGTCATCGGGAGGAGATCTAAATGGTCACCAATCTATGAAGAGTGGAGCACTGGATTCTCTCCGAATCAGTTGGATAGATACATGTTCATTTATGGAAATCTATTCCTTAGAATTAGGAAGCATCTACGTCCACATATTTCTCTGTCAAGTTAGTTACTTGTTTTTCTATAAATAAATGTTCCTCATGCGCGAGTGAACAAGAGGAGAGGATTAAAAATGTTTAAGGATATTAGACTAGAGAGTAGAAACATTACAGAGTACGTAAGAGTGGTGCTATAATGATGAATAGAGTTTTGTGTTAGTTTTCTTACAAGCAAATCAACCATGTATGTGATTCTGAGTTATGAATAAAAAGCTGATGCAGTTTTGAGTTCAATTCTTGCATAGTTGGTTGATGCTTGCTAAGGGGGCCCACTTAGTAAGTATCTTTAGTTAGTAGTTTATTTCCTATTGTTTATCAGTTAGAATTTCATTCCAAGAATTTTAAGTGCAAAATCAGTCTTGTATTGTTCCTGTAGCATAAGGAATCCATCCTTGTGTCTGTTCCTATAGCATAAGACCAATTCATGGTTTGTTTCTAAAAAATAGTTGTTATAATTTCTGCTTTAACTAAGTTATGCTTAGGTTGATAAGACTTTTATTTACATTCCTATATCAGAAATATTATTCCTTTCATGCATTTACTTCTATTAGGTTGTGGCTAAAATCAGTTCTTAGTCCACATACAGTGCCGCTCCATTTCAAGTATGCATTCCCTGGTTTGATAAAGTAAATGAACGACCATGAGAAGATGTTAGTCACCTGCTAGAATGTGCAATTCCTAGGTTAGGATTTTCCATGACTTTCATATCCTTTTGTGGTCTACAACCTTTTTTGGCATTGTTGCTGAGGATGGTGTCAAGCTAAGAACCTATCATAGTCATTATTAGTAGTAGCTTAGTGTGCTTATTCGGGAATTTTTAAATTCTTCAAATTTTTAGTTAAGTCCGTTACATGCATAGAAGAAGAGACGCTATAGGGAGATTCTTACCAAACCCTTCCTTCACTGATAATGATTTTGAACCAGCTTATAATCTATTTGAGGAAGAAGGAAACCAAGATATCAATCCATTTGCTAAAGACCCACTCGTTGAGTTTCCCTTTGACCTTGCTGATGAAGAACCCCAGGAAAATCCATTCGCTCTGATACTTCATCAAGCAGATATGGCACAAAATCCACCTAATCAACCTCTGCTTTTGAATTCCCTTTTATAACCCAAAGATAATGATAGCCTCAAAAATATTCCTTCTTTATTACTTCCCAAGTTCTATGGACTAGTTACAGAGGACCCAGATACTTTCTTGTTTGAGTTCGACATCCTCTATCGAAGTTATGATTATACCATAGATGCACACAAGTTGAAGTTGTTTCTTGCTACTTTGAAGGAGGGAGCTCTAAGATGGTTCATGAGTTTGGGGAGGAATGTTGTTGATAGTTGGGAACTCATGCAAACAAAGTTTCTTAATAAATATAAGGAATATTGCAAGAGTGGTAGTAAGGGTGATGATATATTCCGAATTCAACAGAAGGAGGATGAAAGTCTGGAAGACTATATCTCAATGTTTTTGTTTTCCTTGAAAAAGAATTCAGACCATACTCAAATTGAAGAATCTCATAAATTACTTTTTCTGAGGGGAATCAATGATTCCTGTATTGATGCTCTAGATCTAATGGGAGGAGGAGATATAACCCAAGTGCCTTGGGATGATATTAAGAACATATGCTGCAATTACTCTCGAGCAAGTGTCAAGAAGGGAAGAGGTCATCAGGCCACAATGGGAAAGTCTTCTAATAATGGAGTGTCATGGATGGAGATTTCAAATTTTTTGTCTAATTTTAAGCAAGATATCATAAATAATATGGCTACATAATTGGATAATATGCAAGCTCGAAAGAAACATGAGGAAGCTAAAGCAATCTTGAACAAGTTCTTTCCACATTGTCGACAAAAGAAGCGTGACTATAGATGTAAGATGATGGCTAACATGGAGGCTAAGCAATTACCTACTGACTTTAAGGCTGTAGAAGGTGATGATGACCAAGTATCCTACATTACACAAAGGTGCCCATGGGCTCAAAGACAAGGTATGCCTCAAGACCCTTTAAATTTTGGTAATCCTTACTCTAATTATAGTAATCAATGGCAACCTACATATGGCCCATCACCACCATGGAATACCTCTCAACCACAATGGCCTAACTATCTTGATTCATAATGGAAATCTCCTCAAGGAGGTTGGCAGCACCCACAAGGACAATGGGCTCCACCCCAAGGTAACTGGTAGTAGAATTATCAATGGAGAGGTTCTCAACAATGGCCAAACCAATCCCTTGGATTTTTGCAGCTTCAACAACTACAATCTTAGGCCCTCATGCTGCCACCTGCAGCACCTACAACAAATACTGGTCCTCCAAAACAAATGACTATGCCTGCTCAACCATTGCCAAATCCTAATAATAAGAAGTAGCAACAACAACCTATGTATTTTGTAGAAGCCAATCAATATCCATCCTATGCCCTGAATATTAATGATATCCATCTCAGGTCTGGAACCACCCCACTTGCTCCACAACCACTAGTAATTACTAAAATTCAAGATCCTCCCACTGCTGAACAACTGACTGGTCTTGTAGAATAGATACCTATATCAGATAATGTCTCTAAAGATCCTATCCTACAACATCCAGTAAAACCACATTTTCCTTAGAGGTTCCAAATCAATACACCTAAGTCTATAGAAGAGCCCACCTTTGATATTTTGGATCAGCTAAAAAATGTACACATTAAAATTCCTCTTTTTCAAGCCATTAAAGATGTTCCAATCTATGGGAAAGCCATTAAGGAGGCTTGTTTGAAGAAACCTGGAAGAAAGAAAAAGGACCCCCAAACTATCCATGTTCTAGGAAATTTGGCAAATATTATGTTAGGGAAGGTAGTCATACCAAAATATGCTGACCCCGGAAGTCTTGTGGTACAAATCAATATTAATGGTCAAATGGTAAAAATTATTTTAGTTGGCCTCGGTGCAACCATTAATGTAATGACCAAGCATACTATGGAATATTTGAATATCCTAACCATTAGGTCTACACCTACCATCCTACAGATAGCTGATAGTTCCACTGTAGCACTTGATGGTATGGTAGAGGATATAATTGTCAACCTTGAGTCTTGGGAATACCCAGTAGATTTCACCATATTGTCCATCAAGGAAACTTTGGGAGGATATCCCATCATTCTAGGTAGACCATGGTTAGCCATAGCTGATGCTTTTATAGGATGTCGTTCAAGAAACATGGCAATCTTTGATGGTCAGTCAACAAAAAAAATAGCTTTATACCCACCTGTTCAGCCTCAGCCAGATTTGTCTCAACCGATTTGGCTAGATTTGGGTGAGGAAACAGAAAAAGTCAATTCATTGGTTCACTTAATGATGCTGCAAACTAATCCGTTCTCCCAACTTCAGAGTGAGGATGACCTACTTTTACAAATTTTGCAGTCCAATTCTAACATAAGTAGCCCATCTGTTTTAAATAATTGTCCTTAGCAGTGCTTCCTACAATAGCTAAATCCTGACAAACCACCATTTAAAATACTTGCAGTCTATCAACATTTGCTCCCACAAGAAATACAAACACCACCTTTTCCAATAGATTCTATGAATGATCTTACCAAAAAAATTGAGTTGTCTCTAGGCCACTATTTGAATATCAACAATCAACTACCTAAATCTCAACAAATTACCCTGGTTAAAATGTTGCAAGATCAACACAAAGATTTTTCATGGGACTATGGGGATATTAAGGGAATATATCCTCAACTGTGTACTCATAAGATCTACATTAAAGAAGATTGTTCACCTGTTAGGCAGCCTCAGGGAAGGATAAACCCATCACTCAGGGAAATAGTTAAAAATGAACTCCAAAAGTTGCTTGATGTTGGTTTTATCTACCCTATTTCAGACAGTCAATGGGTATCTCCATTGGTGATTGTTCCTAAAAAAGGTGGGAAATGGCGAGTTTGTGTAGATTATAGGGAGCTGAATACTACAACTAAAAAGGATCACTTTCCACTACCATTTTTTGATCAAGTACTGGACTCATTGTCTGGTAAAAAGTATTTCTCATTTTTATATGGGTATAGTGGGTATAATCAAATTAAAATTGTCCGTAGGGATCAAAACAAAACAGCCTTTACTTGTCCATGGGGGACTTTTGCTTACTTTGTCCTAACTTTTGGCCTATGTAACACCCCTGCAACATTTCAAAGGGCAGTAATTAGTATTTTTGCTGACATTTCTCATGATTCTATAGAGATCTACATGGATGACTTCACCACTTATGGAGTAACTTATGAAGAAGCATTATCAAAATTGGAGAAAGTGTTGAAAAGGTGTAAGGACCATGATTTATCTTTAAATAGTGAGAAGTGCTTTATGATGATGCAAGAGGGAATTGTTTTAGGCCATCATATCTCTCCAGCAGGAGTTAAGGTTGATCCTACAAAAATAGAAGTTATTCTAACTTTGCAAACACATATGAAACAAAAGGATATTAGAAGCTTCTTAGGGCATGCTAGATACTATAGAAGATTCATTAAAGATTTCAACAAAATAGACAGTCCCCTGTATGCCTTATTGACTAAGGATTGTGAATTTAACTGGATTGAAGCCTATAACAAATCTTTCCTATAGCTTAAGGACTTGCTTACTAAAGTACCTATTCTTCAAGGACCAAAGTGGAGTCTGCCCTTTCATACACACACAAATACTTTTGATTATGCCATAGGGGCAGTGTTAGGACAAAGGGAGAATTACATACAGCATGCCATCTATTTCATCAACAAAAATCTTCAAGGCACAGAATTAAGCTATATTGTGACAAAGAAAGAATTGCTAGCAGTTGTGTATGCTCTGAACAAGTTTTGGCATTATGTCATTGGTTACAAAATATTTATTCATAAAGACCATGCAGCAATGAGGTAGCTTATGAATAAGCTTGCCATATCTGGTAGATTAGCAAGGTGGCTACTATTGTTGCAATAATTTTATATCACAGTTATTGACAAGCCAGGCAGAGCAAATGCAGTGGCTAATTTCTTGTCAAGACTTCAAATAGCTACACATGCCACATCTGAGGTAATTGATGATAGATTTCCTGATGAACATCTATTTTCTGTAGTTGCTCAAACACCATGGTATGCAGATATTGCAAATTATTTAGCAGCCAACAAAATACCAGCTCACTTCTCACCAAAGGACAAAAAATTGTTGATTGAGAAAAGTTTTAACTTTTCATGGATTGCAGGCTATTTGTCTTACATAGGACTTGACCAAGTCATGTGAAGGTGTGTCAGAGAAAATGTGACATATGACATTTTTCATGCTTGTCATGATGAGCCATGTGGTGCACACTTTGCATCTAAAAGAACATCCATGAAAGTGCTTAATACAGGGTACTATTGGCCCACATTACACAAGGATGTTGTAGCCTACACCAGAAAATGTGACAAATTTCAAAGAATGGGGAGACCAATGAAGTCTGATGAAATGACCATGTATCCACAAGTGGTGGTTAGTCCCTTTGATAAGTGGGGGATGGATTTTGTTGGGCCAATTGATCCTCCATCCAATGGAAAATCCTACATTTTAGTTTGCACTAATTATGTGACCAAATGGGTGGAAGTGAAAGCAATGACACATGCACGTGACAATAAGGTTGTTGAGTTCCTTTATGAACAAATTTTTACCAGATTTGGAGTCCCTAGAGAACTTGATATTGATCAGGGAGCTTAGTTTACTTCAAACCTGATCACTGCATTGATGAATGACTACAAGATCATGCACAGAAAATCAATCCCCTATTACCCTCAAGCCAATGGTCAGGCATAGGTAACTAATAGAGAACTGGAGGCAATCCTTACAAAAATAGTCCAGTTACACAAGAAATATTGGAGCAGTGATCTTCCAGAAGCAATTTGGGCCTATAGGAAAACATGGAAAATAACTAGAGGGTTTACCCCTTTTGAGTTACTTTATGGGAAAACTGCCATGTTGCCAATAGAATTTGAGCATAAGACCTTATGTACTGCACTTTAGGTTAAAATTAATCTTTCGAAATCACAAAAGGAACACCTCCTATAGTTAAATGCATTGGATGAGATGAGGAAAGCTGCCCTCTAGCACAGTGAAGCAATCCAACAACAAAGGAAGAAATGGCATGACCACAATATCCACACAAAGCATTTCTCTATTGGTGATTGGGCCCTACTCTATGACTCCAGGTATAAAGAGAATCAAGATAAGCTTACAACAAGATGGCTTGGTCCGTATGAAATTGAAAATATATTTGATAATGGTTTAGTTCAGTTGGCAACAATCGATCCTATCCGCTTCAAACTACTGGTTAATGGACACAGTCTTCGGTTGTACCATAAGCCTGCATCAAAAGAACAATTTATGAAATAGTTTGTTTCGGATGTAGCCACTGATCCTCATGCAGCAAAAGGCTTTGGTCTTCTTCCTGCAGCATCTCTTTGAACACTATGTTGTACATCCATAATAAAGGTTTTCTTTCATGAAAACCACTTTCTCCATCACCATCCATCACCATCTATCACCATCCATCATTTTAACATCACCCATCCATGTCACCCATCATACCATACCACCATTCATGATCTTTTTTTTTTTCAAGCAGTCATTTCCAACATCCGCGAGCATTTACTACAAGGTATGCGATATTCTTATCGTTTGCCACATCATTCATTTATTACAAGTGTCTATCAGTCATTACTACTCATTCTTCGCCTATCCTTTCATGCATGTGAGGACACATGTCAAATCTTAAGTAGGGGGCAGGGATTGTCTGTTTTAGCTTTTTTTCTTTTGCCAATGCCACGTTTGATAAAAACAATTTTTTTAATTGTACTTCCCAAGAATGAATGCGAGTGAATGCATGCTTTTTCCTTATCAAAAATTTAACTGCTTAATTAAGTAGTTTCTAAAAATCATTGCATGCAATTTTCTTTTATATCATTTTGGGAGAAAATAAAGGTAAACAAACAAAAAAGAAAAGAAATAGAGTAGGAAAAGGGTGTTTTTCAAATTCTCAGAAGAGGTTAAGTTTCAAAGATTTTTAGCAGAGGCAGTTTTTGAATATGGGTGGTCAGTTGGTAAGACATGAGCTACTAGCTCATGAGGCCTTAACACAAGATCCTCAAGTGGTTCAATAATTCAGTATTTGTGGATGGTTGAACTATTTCTTGAGGATAGATTCTTTCGAGGAAGAAGTTGTAAGTGAATTTCTAAGAACTCTTTCGAAAGGAGAGGCTATAGTATGAGGTTTAATAGTTATTGTAACTGAGGAATGAATTGCTGAAGTAATAGGTATTGTAGCAATAGGAGAAAATTTCCCTTCAGGAAGGGATGTTGTCTCTTTGAGGGCAGAATTCACATTGCCAATGGATCCTTGGAGGTTTCAAAGCAAGGATACAAATGGGTCTCATTGCCTTATCCATATTTAGAATACGCTTCTTTCATAATCAGGTATTTGACTTGTGAAGGATGCTTCTCTTATTTACATTCCTACAATTTTAAACTGTTAAGTCATATGAGGCAAGGGTTAGTTGTCAACGTCCCAAATCTCTTGTTAAATCTTTTGGAGCGTAGTGTCTGTGAAACTCAGAAGGGTAAAGATAATTCCATCACCCATCATGCCCTAATCAAATTATTGATTGAGCATTCTTTGAGAGATGTATCGCCCCTTTCTTGGCAAGAATTTTCTACCCAGAAAGGACTGCAACCTCCTGAACCTCCCAAAACACTCCCTGCTCAACCCAAGAAAAAGAAAAAGAAATTAGAGTCTACAATTAGGGAAGTAGAGCAAGAATTATCTGCTCCTGCAGCACTTAGTCCTCTAGCCTCTACACCTGAGCCCTTTATCCAAATAAAAACCAAGTTTACCACAAGGAAAGAAAAGGGGAAAACAAAAGCAGGCGAACGATCTAGTTCTGAGCATACCTCGAAAGCAAACCCTCAAATAACAAAGCGAAAATGTGCTACCCAACTTTTTCCTACAGCAACACCTGTAGTCACCACAAATTCGTCATCACCCTCTCCTGCTGAGTCTGAATCCCCTAGGCAAGCTAAAAAGAGAAAATCTACAAAAGAACCTCTTGCGCCTACTTCATTGCCTAGAAGAGTTTCAACAAGGAAATAGAGTAAAACTACCTCAACACCCATCCAACCAGAAATTATAATTATTTCAGAGGAATCTAAGGATTTGGTCATGAAGATTCTCAAAGTGTATCTAGGAATGTGAATAACAATCACTCTGTTATTCTTGAGGAGTTACAAATAGAAACAGTTTAAGTTGAGGAAATGCAGCAGGGTTGCAATAATGAAAAGAGGATGCCAAGCCTTAATGATTTGGCAAAGGCAGTTGAGATAATGTCAAGAGAAGCACAATCCCCTTCTGAACAGCAAGAAAAAGAACCTGAACAAACTAAGTTATTCAACGAAACACCATTGCCCACAGAACCTTGTTGTGCATTGGTTGTGTACAAGAGAACATTATTGATTGAGTACTTAGAATATCTCAAAATTTCCTGGAGGCCTGTGAAACTTCAAACTTTGAGTTTCCATCATCTTTCCAAAAGTGAAATGCAACGAAGACTATGGGAAGAGGAGAAAAAGAAATTGAAGAAAGAAATTGAAAATAAAAGGCAGGAAATACAAGAAATCAAGGGGAAAATGAATGACATGATGAGAGTAGTTGGGAAAATCATGGAATGTAGACCACCACCCAAGGTGTATGCAATGTGTCGAAAGGAGCAGTTTTTATGGTTTTAATTAATAAGAATTTCTAGAAATCTGGATCGTGTCATTCATTCTGCTAAAGAATTCTATGATTCCTATCAGACAACACCTAATTGGTTAAGAAATTCTATGTGTGAATTTTATTTGCATGGTTTATAATAAATTTTGAAACAGAGTGGAATTCGCTCCTTTACATTGGTGACATTCATTTGAGGTCACTTATGTCTTGGGCAGCTAATGAGATCAATTATGGGAAGCAATTAGAGGATTACGAGGAAGCTGGAAGGAAGGAACCAATTCCCCTGAGACCAAAAAGTTTTGATCCTCAAATAGTTCTTAGAACTTGGTTTTCTATTACATATGGGTTTTATGATCCTGCAGCAATAGTAAGGATATTTGATCTCATAATATGATGAATTTAAAGGCCAACCATACTTATTTTGGAAACATTCATCTTCCAGAAATAGAACTAGATGGGAGAAATTGACAGTTGGACTAAGAAAGTCTGAGGCTCATAGTCCTTTGAATTTCAGAGCAGCCATCAGAAGATTAGAAAGATACATATAGCTGGGTCTCCAAGAGAGGTTTGAACTGTGGTTGCCATTGACATTTCACCCCCCTATTTTGATGTGGCCATTGTACCCTTATCTGGCCACATATATTAATGAAACTAATGAAGCTCGCAGGTATGAAAGGTAGAAGAATTATAGAGGCTTCTACTACAAGTTTGGGACTGCAATGCAAGGCCATGCTACTTCTACTGACTTCAGGGAAACAACCAGGAAGGTTAATGTTGGAGGACCAACATTAGCATAAGTAGGGGGAAAATGATGAGCCTAAAATATGCTCATTATTTGAATATCATGATGTATTTTTGAATACCTTTTACTCTTTGTAATGGTTGTTTTAAACTTTGTGATTATAAACTTTTATCTTCAATTAGGTATAGTATCCTATGACAATGCATTCCTATATTCCTGTTGCTTAATATCTCCATATGTCTATATTTATGGCCTTGTTTGACCTCGAAATTGACTAATATGATACATGTGATTTTTGGATAAATGAGATGAATTTAATGTGTGTGATTAAAGATAAGTATCATGGTATTATATTTATGCTTTCTTTCGTCTTTGTTGCCATGTGTTCCACAAGTTGTTAAAGATAGTATGAACAAGTCAAGCACAGTGAACCTCGGTTCTGAAGTGAAGACCATTTCCACCATGGCACCAAGGATGTTGTTCCTGCAAAGATGCTCTGTCCGGGTCATCGGGAGGAGATCTAAATGGTCATCAATCTAGGAAGAGTGGAGGACTAGATTCTCTCTGAATCAGTTGGATAGATACACGTTCATCTATGGAAATCTGTTCCTCAAAATTAGGAAGCATCTACGTCCGCATCTTTCTCTGTCAAGTTAGTTAGCTGTTTTTCTATAAATAAATGTTCCTCCTGCACAAGTGAACAAGAGGAGGGGATTAAAAAAGGTTAAGGATATTAGACTAGAGAGTATAAACATTACATAGTATGTAAGAGCAGTGCTATAATGATGAATAGAGTTTTGTGTTAGTTTTCTTACAAGCAAACCAACCATGTATGTGATTCTGAGTTATGAATAAAAGGCTGATGCAGTTTTGAGTTCAATTCTTGCATAGTTGGTTGATGCTTACTAAGGGGGCCCACTTATTTAGTATCTTTAGTTAGTAGTTTATTTCCTATTGTTTATCAGTTAGAATTTCATTCCAAGAATTTTAAGCGCAAACTCACTCTTGTATTGTTCCTGTAGCATAAGGAATTCATCCTTGTGTCAGTTCCTACAACATAAGACCAGTTCATGGTTTGTTTCTCATAAATAGTTGTTATGATCTCTGATTTAACTAAGTTATGCTTAGGTTGATAATACTTTTCTTTACATTCCTGTATCAAAAATAGAATTCCTTTAACGCATTTATTTCTAGTAGGTTGTGGCTAAAATCGATTCTTAGTGCATATACAGTGCCTCTCCATTTCAAGTAAACGTTCCCTGGTTTGATAAAGTAAATGAACAACCATGAGAAGATGTTAGTCACCTATTGGAATGTCCAATTCTGAGGTTAGGATTTTGCGTGACTTTCATATCATTTTGTGGGTGACAACCACTAATCCTAAGTGCCAATTGTATTAGTTGGAAGAGCATGATACCGGTCAACTTTAAAGCCACATTCCAACTAGTAATTCCATGAGCTAGACTACATCAGCCACATCTTGCAAGTGCTCCACTATATTTTTTGAATCATCCCCAAAGAACTTAGGGACAACCTTTAAAGAAAAATTTGGGTTTGGAGCCCACACTACAAGAGATATAGGGGCTATAAAAGGACTAGCAACATCCTAAGCTACACAATTTCTATCCATTGGTGCAAGGGATAGAGGAGAAGAAGGAGGTGAAGTATTATCCCATCGACTTCTCACCTTGATTAAAACCAATAGTGCTACAAGCAGGCTAGGAATTCTTGTGGTTTGAGACCTAGTGACAGGCCTATGGATCATACACTCCTATTGATTTGTGAATGTTTTAGTTCATGTCCCACTGAGCATTCCAGAAAAATAACTGTTGACACAAAATTTTAAAGGCAATAACCTTATGGGAAACTTAGCTATTGGGGGACCTATGCACGTAGCGAAGTGACCTCCATGGTTTTATCGAAGCTGGTACTTCATTTTTTAATGGGGGGAGGAAAAGGGGAAGAAGATAAACATAGAATAAACATACTTAAACTAAGGTGATTCCCTAGAGAAATAATGAGATAAGTAAGCACACTACCGAGAAAAAATCTCTAGTAGTAGCTAGCATATATCAAATAGACAATTCCCAACATTGCAAACATAAGAATATCAAACCATTTTCATAATATAACCCATATATAAAAAGTTAACACAAAAGAGTAGTAACATGATTTGTATTATGCTAAGCTACATAAAGATTACAAAAGCTTGAAATAGATATTTATGTTTCAAAAAATGTTAGCATAATTTAATGTTCTATCAAATGTTCAAAAATAGAGAAGCTAGACATAATGGCACAGTCTGCGAGTCTAGATTTTATATAAAACACTATAGAGGCTAATTCTTGTCCATCTAACAACAACCAAAAAAATGAAGAAAAGGATACTTAAATAAGGCATCCCATTGCCTGGAGATGCTAACAAGAAATATTCTTATGTGAAGCCACCAATAATCAAGCTTTTCTTGAGTTGGAAGCAATAGAAAGATGCAACAACAAAAGGATAGAACATGTGGCATCAAAATAGAGATCATTACAACAAAATGTTAACCCAAGACAACAAATGCATGAATGAATGCCACGCAGAAAGCTCCCAACAAAGGAAACTACAAGATGGGCCCCACTCAGAAAGAAAACAAGCAAAGGTGACGTTCCAAGAAAATGGAGCCTGATAAAAGGAAGAATAGGCATCTTGAAAGAAATCTTTGATAGGATTCCACATGGTGGTGGTCGAAAAGCTATGAGCAATACAAAAATAAAAGGTGAAGCCGCAAAAGAAAGAGAAACCGCGAAGGAAAGGAGCAATGTGTGAATTAAATATCCACACGTATCATGGGGTGAGTCCAAATTCTTTGATGAAATAGACCACATCCCTACTCCTCTTGTGTCACCCACATAATCTTCCATAGATGAGCATGAAGTTTTCCACATTCCTTCTGAATATGTTGCTAATAGTTGCATAGGCTACAACGATCAATTCTAAACTAACAAATAATCTAAATCAAAACAAAAAAGGAACTAATAAAGTAAACATAATTAAACTAAAAATATCAATTGCAAAGCTCTCACCAAATATGCGTCCACTCCTTCGAATTATATTGATTTTCCTTCTCCATTTTGCTGTTTTAGTATTCCTACCCTCAGATTTTCAGTATTGATGCAAGCATAACCTTGTTGAATTTTTAAGAAAAATATCGAAGATAAGTTTCTTCTCAAAAGTGTATGATTTTGGGAGGAGGGACAATGATAATGACAGGCCATTTTATAGATTTTGGGTTTTCAAACGATTGGCTCAGATTCAAAGAGAGATCGACAAATGAGATTGATGAATGTCATGCGATGTGAGTTCTATGTCAGATAGAACATGAGTTAGAAAAGACTGCAAGATAAAGATTAAATTAGAATAATAACTTAATCTTGTGTCAGGACTATTTGAAAAATAGAGAGAACATGAGTTCTTGATTAAATAAACAATTTAATCTTCAGTTAAGAGTCTTCGAAAATAGAAGAAATAGACTTTGAATGTCAAAGACAAAGTTAGAGCTTGAAGATGAAGAATTTGAATGCATACATAAATTAATTAATTAAATAAAGATATTTAATTAATAGACGCATCCATACACATGAGTTAAAACTAGTTAACTAACTAGTTGTGATAGAGATTCCTCTTGCAGAGACAGTCAGATACCGAACCTGGAGATTTTAATTATAGTTGAAATATGACAAAAGGGGTAATTAAATAATAAATTATTTAATTAAGAAGGGAGAAATAATTTGTTCACGACATAATTAAGTAATTATGATTTATTTAATTAATCAAGTTTGAATAAATGAATTAATGAATTGGTGAATTAATTAAAAGGGGTATTTAATTAATAGAGGAAATATGTGTTAGAAAGGTAATTAAATAATAAAAATTATTTAATCATGGCCATTGATAATAGAAAATTATGTCGAAAGTGGTGTTCGCAGGCCTAGACCAATTTTGGGTGTCTATAGTTTGCCCCTCTTTGACACATACCGCAATAAGACATTGATTCTAGTTTTGACTTGGTGACTATCTGTATAAGGCATCACAAAGCCTAGTTTCAGAAAGACACGTATCGTATAAGACGTTGGAGCCTGATGATGTTGATGCGATAAGCTACATGAGGCTATGACAATTTGATGATGTTTGTTGACCAGAAAGACATATCTTGCTAAGACATAGGTTGATCATTTTGACAATGTGTTTGATATTGAATTGATGACTATTTGAGATGTTGACTTGTCAATGCATGAGTTGTTTTGATTCATTGACTAAGTAAAAGTGTGTGTGTGTATTGACCGTGTATGACTTGAGATTATACCCTAAAGTACTGACCTAATGCGGCCTCAGGGGCTCATTGATTGATTAGCCCTGCCTACGTTGTCCATGCAAAGACCTCATAGTTTGACCAACTTTAAATGACATAAATGACTAAAGATATGTGCTTAAGCTAATGATATGGAATGTGGATGTGAATGAACCCTATTGGACTAACCTAGTGTGGTCTCAATAGCTCATCAATTGATTAGCCTTGCCTACATTGTACACATAGAGACCTCATAGTTCGACACGACCAATGACTTTGAATGTACAAAGCGTAATGATTTCAATGTGTGTGATACATAACAAACCTAGACAAACAGACCTAATGCCTTGGGGGCAAATTGACTGATGGCCTTTCCTACGTCCCAGTCACAGAGGCAATGTAGTTTGACTATGTCTATGACTAACTCCAACTCTGTTTTTGGGGTTTTTTGTGTTTTTGAAGTTCTCTAATGTTTGTGGAATGTTTAGGACATTTTTCAATGGTTTAATGCTATGTACAAGGTGTTCATAGCACATAACAAGGATTTTCCCCCAGTTGGGAATAATACATGTGAGATGGAGTGGGGAATGTGATAGAATGGACATTAGATGTCAATTATTCCTAGCAATGGATATGACAACCATTTATTATGAGGGATGGTGCAAAAGTTTGATTGGAATGATGGTAGATGAAAGAGTGAATTTGACTACACATGGCACCTGTTTGCTAGGTTTTCACCATGGTACATATCCATAGTGCCACTGAAGCGGTTTTAACTATTGGACAGATTATTCCTCTTTAAATTTTTTTGTTTTTCCAAAAAAAAAATTGTTGTTAGAAAGACACCTATTGGCCAGGTTTTCATCAAGGTAACCATTTTTATTTATTTATTTTTTTCATTTTTTTGTATTTTTTTGGACAAGGCAGAGAATCTCAGATGGTACACATAGAACCTTTTCAGGTGAAGTCTATTGATTGGTGACAAAATTGGCTCTCCTTTCAAAGTAGACAGTTGGTACTCTCCTGATCCAAAAGCTTTTGTGACAATATAAGGCCCTAACCAGTTACGCTTAAAATTTCTTGGATATTCCCATTTAGAT
This sequence comes from Sequoiadendron giganteum, assembly GCA_007115665.2. Taxonomy (NCBI): domain Eukaryota; kingdom Viridiplantae; phylum Streptophyta; class Pinopsida; order Cupressales; family Cupressaceae; genus Sequoiadendron; species Sequoiadendron giganteum. The sequence continues at coordinate 560,142,769 of CM021109.1, read as the reverse complement.
TGATTCTTGGGATTCTCCATTAAAACCAGGTCACCAATGTCAAAGTGTCTATTTAGAACTTTCTTATTATAGCTTTGATGAAGAATATTCTGATATGCTTGCAAATGGTTTAATGTTGTTTATCTTTGCTCATCCAGTAATTCTAGCTCATTTAATATGGATACACGATATTCTTTATCATCAGTGTGACCTTTCAAGGATACCCTCAGGGAAGGAATTTCAACCTCAATAGGTAAGATAGCTTTGGATCCAAATACTTGGGAGTATGGATGCTTGTGCATTAAGCCCATAAGGTAGGATTAAGTTGTAGGTTCTAGTCATGCCCACCATCATTGACAATCTTCTTTAAGATTCTAACAATGGTTTTATTAGATGCCTCATCTTGGCCATTACCTTGTGGGTAATATGGGGTGGAAAAATGATGTTTGATATAGAACTCTTCACATAGATGGTATACTTATTGGTTTTTGAATGGGAGGCCATTATCTGTGATAATGGATTGGGGTACACCATACTGAAAAATGATATAGTTGAAGATGAACTTGGATATTTGTGTCTCGGTGATGTAGGTCATGGGAATAGCTTCGATCCATTTGGTGAAGTATTCAGTGGTGGTTATGATGAATTTATGGTTGTTGGATAATGGAGAGTGTATCTTACCTATGAGGTCAAGACCCCATTGGGAAAAAGGCCATGGTGATGTAATCGAACGAAGCTCCTATTTTGGTGCTCTTATCAAATCTCCATGTATCTCACATTCTCTACATTTCTTTACAAAGATATATGAGTATTTCTCCATTGTAGGCTAATAATAACCTAATCTCATTATCTTATGGGATAAAGTAGGACCACTCGAATGGGATCCACATATACCCTCATGCATCACTCACAAATTTTTTTGTGCTTCTTCAGCATCGAGACATATCATTAGGTCATTATCTAAGGTACGTCTATATAGGATATCTCCAATGAGGGTGTATTTAGCTAACTTGTAGATAAAGGTTTGAGGCTAGTTATTTGATAGATCTAGAGGTAAGGTCTGGTTAGTTAGATAGTCAAATATGTCTTTGTACCAAGGGGAAGTAGGAACAACAATTGTACACACCATCATAGAATCAGAGACATCAGAGGCAAAGACCAACAATTGTTCAACCAAAAACTCAAACTTAGGCACGTTACTCATATTATCCAATAAGGAACCCACGATTTCCATAGCATCTGCAACCCTATTCTGAATATGTGGTATTTGTTGAAAGGAAATATCATCAAAGTACTACTTGAAACTATCAACCATGTGCTTGTAGGGGGCAAGTTTCTCATCCTTAGTCTCATAATCATCATTTACTTTCTAGACTACCAGCTGAGAATCACCAAAAACATGTAGACTCTTAATCTTCTACTGTGTTGCCATATTTAATCCTATCACTAAGGCTTCATACTCTGATGTTGTTGGTGCAAGGGAAATAAATCCTAAATGATTTAGGAATGGTGTTTCCTTTAGGTGTACCAAATAGAATACTTTCTCTTGAACTACATTGTGTATCTGACCCATCAAAGTATAATTTCCAATCTAGTTCTAGTGTCAATGCTAAAGATAAATTCGTCAGGAAAATCCACCACTAAAGGATGGTCTGCCTTCATGGGTGAATCCACTAACTGATCTATAATCACTTGTCCTTTTATATCCTTCATATCCATATATTAAATTTCATACTCGCTTAATATCATAATCCATTTAGCCAATCGGCCTGTTAATGTTGCCCTACTTAGGATATATTTGAGGGGATCAATCTTTGCGACCAGCATTGTCTGGTGATTGAGCATATAGTGTTGAAGTTTTTGAGTAGCAAAGACTACCAAAAGATAGGAACATTCTATTTTGTTGTAGTTTATTTTATATCCTACCAAGGTACGAATGATTTAGTAGAATGCTCTCTCATGACCTTGATCATTGTGTTGTGTGAGAAGAGCTCTTATTGTTGACTGAGTTGTTGAATTGTATAGTATCAATGGTTTTCCATCTGTAGGTGGCATTAAAATAGGTGGAGTGAGCAAGTAATACTTGATTTGTTGGAAAGCTTCCTGAAATTGAGGTTTCCACACAAATGGTACTCCTTTCTTGAGCAAATGTTGAAATAGGTGTATTTTTTTTGCCAGTTTACAATGAAACACTTGATGGACTGTAATCTTCCCTATAGTGTTCTTAGTTGACCAATGCTGATAGGAGGAGGAATTTCTGAGATATCTCTTACCTTCTCTAGATCTAATTCAATGCCTCTTTTGGAAATGATATAGCCTATAATTTTCCCTGATTTCACTCCAAAGACACACTTCTTCGGATTTAGCTTGAAGTTGTAATTCTCTAGCCTTTGGAATATCTTGTCTAGAACCTTCAAATGATTTTCCCTTGTTTTCGATTTAGCTATAATACTATCTACAAAATCTTCCATGAGAGTGTGTACAAAGTCATGTAAAATTGTAGTCATTACCCGTTAATAGGTAGCTCTTGCATTCTTAAGCCCAAAAGGCATAAAATTCCAATAGTATGTGCCCCATGGACACATGAAAGTTGTCTTGTGTTGGTCTTTAGCTGGGATTTTGATTTGGTTATATCCAGAGAAACCATCCATGATGGATATCATCTTGTATCCTACTATAAGATCTACTATCATGTCTATGTTCAGAAAAGGGAAGTCATCCTTAGGATATGCCTTGTTGATGTCTGTGAATTTTGTGCAAATTTGGATGCCACCAGTTGGTTTAGTCACTGGTACAAGATTCAAAATCCATTATGTATAGTCTATTGTTCTTATAAATCCACCATGCAAGAGTTTCTTAAGTTCTACTTTGACCAGTAGAGAAATCTGTGGATGTATTTTCCTTAACTTTTGTTTCAATGGCTTAATACCTAGTTGTAATGGTAGATGGTGCAATATAAGGTCTTGATCTAGCCCAAGAATGTCAGCGTATGACCATGAAAATTTTATCTGTCTCTTTGCCAAGAATTCCTTAAACTCAGGTTGTTTTGCCTCTGTCAATGATGCTGTAAAGTATATTTGCTGAGGGTTTTCTTCTATATTTATGTTGATTGCAATATACTCTTCTAATAGCATTGGTGAATTTTCCTATTCAATGAGGAGAATATTTAAACCTGTATCCTTGGGTGCCTCAGAGAGGTTTTCGCCCTCGAATACATCCCTTATTTTGATTGTTTCTTCATCCAAAGGCACCTTTCGATTTTCACCTAAGCACTCATAATTTTTCTTAGTTTCATTATTTTTCTTTTTATTTCCATTTTTATGACTAGAGGTGTAAATAGAATCCCTAAAATATGCTTTTTCATCCAGGTCTATGGTAAAACAATCTTTATGATCCCCTCTTGGTCTACCTTCTCAAAGTCCCATGAACTCAGCAATTGCTTCATTTTTCTCGAATGTATCTATGATGTGTGTACCTTATTGATCCTAGTCGATAAGTTCAGGATATATGAGAGGCATGTCATTATCGGAGTTATTAAAGGTAGAAGCTGACAAGGTGAATATAGAGCGTTTGACATGATCACAAAATTTTTGGACTAGCTTCTTCTTTTTCTTTTTCCTATAGGTATGTATACTCTATTGTGGGACTATTGTAAGGGTTGAGTCATTAGAAGATGGTTTTTCGGGTGACCAAGATGTATGATCAAGGGTTTCCCAATAATAGTGTTTATGCCATTCTTCTTTAGACAAGTGCTTCCTATGATGGGGACTAGATGGTTTTGGTACAGGTTTAATCTTTAGGTCCAATTCCCCAAAGAGATCATCTATGTTCATGGTACTGGTGGAAGAAAAATAATCCCATTCACAATCGCTTGAGTCGGGAGATTCATCATAAACTGGGGGAAGTGGTTTGTGAGACTCATCATAAACTGAGGGAATTGGTTCATGAAACTCATCATAAACTGGGGGAAGTGGTTCATGAGACTCATCATAAACTAGGGGAAGTGGTTCATGAGATATCTCGATGTCTACATAAGCACTCACTTCCTCTTGAAATGGTGATGAAGTACTAGAAAAACCAATTCTAAGCAGTTGAAACCCAAGCCCTAGGTATTTTGGTCATGGTGAGACAATGATCAGTTATGTCCTTCCATTTTGATGTATTCCTAACCCATTGTGCCCATCATAGCCTTCATTTTGCATTATCTTAAAGCCTTTTCCATATTGGTCCTTAGCTATTTGAATAGACGATGAGGGGTATTCATTTTCTTCTTTATACAATCAAGAGGTAATATCACCTTGATCCACAATTTCTTCACTTAATTCTCCCCATTTGGTCAATGTCATTGTAGGGGGAACATGGAATGTGACTACTGACTGTCTTCTATCAGGCATTGGTAGACCATATGCTTTAGGTGGAACTAGTTGAGTGACACCGTATGATGCCTTCATGTAATATTCACCACATCCCTTGTCTTGGATCTCAAACCTAGGAGTGGATGATGGTGGTTTGAATGAAATGGACTTAGTAATATATGATGGGTCAACGTATAGGGATAAAGTGGATGATGAAGCTTCTTGGTTAATGGGTACCTATCGTTGTGGAATTTCCCGTAGGCTTGTACAATATTGAAAAGGATTTGGATCACCATCAATCATGATATCGGTGCCATTATATGAGAATTTAAGACATTGGTGATATGTTGAAGGTACAAATTTCATTGCATGTATCCAAGGTCTACCTAATAATAGGTTGTACACAAGGGTGAGATCCAAGAATTGGAATATGGTGTTCATAATTGTTGGATCAATTCTGATAGGGAGTGTGACAACTCCTTTGGATGATCTTTCTTCATCATCTTAAGCCTTGATGTCTATACTCTTAAATGTTTCTATGCATTCTTCTGAGAATCCTAATGCCCTAACCCATTTTAGGGTACATAGGTTCAAACCTACTCCTTCGTCTACCATGAATTCTCTGACTTTGGTTTGATGGAATAGGACTTCGAGATGTAATGGGTCATTATGATTAGACTTTTCGGTTGAGTAATCTTGTTGGGAAAATGTGGCATGATGTAAGTTGGTTAAATATCCAACCATTTCTTTGAAACGATTGGCATATAAGTCTGTAGGAATAGTTGTGTTCTGCAAAGCTTTGTCAAGAATGGCTTGATGCTCAGGTGATAAAGTCAATAATTCCAAAATGGATATATGTCCAGGGGTTTTTCTCAATTTATCAAGGAGATTGTATCTAAACTTGGAAGTTTTTCTCAATTTAAGAAGGACCTGGAATAGTTATCTTAGTTCTTCGTGTGTTTACAACACATTCTAGATTCTTCTTAATGACAATGGTATTGACATTTTCATTTGCAGCTCAAAGGTGATTTATGATTGTTCCTTTACCATAGTCATACTTGGTATTGGTATAATTGGATGATGGATTATTCTTGGTTCCTGAACTGGAGGATTTTCCTTTTGTGTGGTCATGTATTGGGTCTGTGAAGACTTTATGATCACTGTTCTTGGTAATTTTTGGCCCATTGACCTCTATTGTTCTTGTTTTGTATAATATTCTTTAGTTGTCAACGTTATTGTAGGTTGTGTCCTTTTGTGTGATGATAGTCAAAATAGGAATTGTCATCCCACTATGAAGGTTTAAATTGTCTAGGATCATATTCTTGTGGTTCCAAAGGTTTAATGAGATTATGTTTAATCAACTCTTTGAAAATTGTCTCATTTGGTTGCCCTAAAGGGGTAAATTCACATGTAGGAAATCTCCTTTGTGGTCATTGTTGTGAATTTTGGACATAATTGGCTATTTGATCTGGACTATTTGTCATGTTTGGATTTGGGTTGTAACGTCGAAGTGTGATAACTGCTCTCATATGTATGGTTTTAGCATCAACAATGTTGTCATTCGTAACATTTTTGTTTCTAGACCAGAATTTGTTTCTATCGTTTGGTGCATTTTGATGTTGGACAACTAGATTTCTGCCTGGTACTTTTATTTCTCCTTTGTCGATAAGGCCATTTTCAAGGATGATGCTCTTTTTTACCAAGTCTAGGAATGAAGTATAACAATGTACCCATAAGTCACCTCTCATTTTTGGATTGATGTTTTCAAGGAATATCGCGACCTTCTATTTTTTTGAGTATTTCAACTGGACATCTGCTAGCTAGACTTCTTCATCTTTCAAAGAAAGTGGTGAAAGTTTCACCATCTTCTTGTGTCGTGTGGCACAAAGTTGCTATTGTTACTTTATTTTCTATGTTAAACGAAAAGTGTTCAACAAAATTATCAGCTAATTCACCCTAGGATTGTATGCCATATGGTAATTTAGAAAACCATTCCAGTGCTATCCCGATAAGGGTTCACAAAAATAGTCTCAACAAGTATGTGGGGTCATATGATATGTCCATGCATGCCATTGAGAATTATCTAATGTGTTCCAAAGGATTCTTCCACCCATTATACTTAGGAAAATTTGGTATAATGTATCCATGGGGGAAAGGTGTCATATAAAGCACTTTATTGAATGGACATGGGCATAGATCTTGCACTAAGATAGTTCATTTTCCTAACATAGACATGTTGTCCATATGTTGTTAAAGAGTTTGCATTTGGTTTTGGAGGACATTCAATTGTGTCAAGAACATGTCGTTGGCATTGTTTGGATCAATGTAGATATTTTGAAATGCCATGTTCTATGGCAGGTTGTGATTTGGTGAGGGAATATATCCCGTTAGAATGTTTTGATTCGGATTGGGGATATTTCCTATTTGAATATTCTGATTCAGTATAGGAATCTTCCCTATCTAAATGTTCTGATTTGGATTGGGAATATATCTTGTCTACATGTTTTGATTTGGATTGGTAATATTTCCTGTCTGCATGTTTTGATTTGGATTGGGAATATTTCCTGTCTGCATTTTCTGATTTGATATAGGAATATTCATGCCAACTTTGAATTTTTTACTAGTCATGTTGGTGTCAAAGGGGTTTGATGAAGTTGCTTCCCTAGTAAAATGTAAACCTTGTATTATGTTGAAAGGGGTTGGGTTCACAATTGACGATGTTTGAGTTGGTACGCCAGCTGGTATTCCTACGGTGATTTGGGGAATAAAAACACTTGATGTCACAATTTGTGTTGGTTAAATAGGCGATGTTTGCAAAGTACAAATATCAAATCCTATTGTTAGTGTGGCACCTTCTTCTAGCAAATTTTCTAGATATCATAGGGGATCATTTTCCAAACACTCATCAATAAAGGATGCGAATTCAGGATCTTGTACTAGTGCATCTATGTCTTCAATGTAATTTTTTCCATGTGTCTCCCTAGTGATGCGTTTTTCAAGCAAAGGTCTTTGTGGTCTTTGTTTCCCTGATGGCTGATTTGTGAAAGGATTGACAAATTTGTTAGGGTCTAACATTTCTTTTTGTTTCTTTTGAGACCTTGTTTCGACCATGAAAATTTACTCAAAATGGGGTAATGCAGACTATGTCTAAAAATTGATATGTCCCATGTCTATGATTTTGGATTTTTTGACAATAAAAGATGTTTCTAAAAGGATGTCTAAAATGATGTATACTAAGATGACGTATGGTAGGATGGGCAATATGAAAAATCTCGAGTAGACTATGATGGAAAATGATTCTAAAATGGGTATAACCTACCACCTATGGAATAAATGCATGTAAGGATTTGAATTGACCAATGAACCTGATTGTAGGACAAGGACAGTTGACAAGAGGAATTTATCAAACTAGACTGATGAGCTGGATAGATTCCCAAATAGGACTAAAGTGACTAGGTTCAATGATTTGTGACAAATCAGTACATGAACATATCCAATGACGAGAAAACTTACCCATTCTACGATATGCAATTTCCTAGGAAGTATCTATATGCATGCAACTTAGGATGACTATGACTAGGATGTATATTAGACCTAATAATGCAAGGTTTTTGAGAAACATTTTCTAGTTTTCATCCAAGGTTGATCTTAAGAAACAAAAGAGAAAATGATTGTTATGTTTTGGACTTGATTTGTATTTTTATAAGTTTTTGTTGATAGTCAAATGTGGTTCACCTATCAGTTGTGGTTCTAATTTTAACAGATGCGGTTTATAATGTGTATGCAGTGATTTGACCAAAAAGAGGTTTCAAATGTCGACCGGTGATTTGAACTTGTGACAGATGTAGTTTATGTTCTGATAGATGCGGTTCATGGTAACATTTGTGACTCAGAATAATGACTCTATGAACCAAAACTTGTTGATAGAAACATGTAGTTTTTACTTTGACAGACGCGGCTTGCATATACACATGTGACTCAAAGTTTGATAGTTGTGGCTTGTAATACTTGGACTATGTAAAAGTGGAATTTATTGATAGACACATGCGGTGGTTCCCCTAGCAATTGTGACTCCCTAGGACAAATGTAGTGCTAAAATTGACAGTTAAGACTCAATTTGACAGTTGCATTTTTTTGAAGATTTTTTTCCGACTGACTTTGTTTGTTGATCAAGTTTATTGACGAATACAGCAAAAAAAAGAACAAAAATAAATGTATTTTTAGTTTGTGATGATAGAACTATTAAGACTAGAAAAAATTTACAACGTAGGCTTCATGGATAATAATTGCTAAGTTCTTACTTGGATTTCTCCAGCTATGCATATTCAAGGTGGATGACTAGTAGCTTGACCCCACTAGCTCCCCTCCACAACCCTCAATTATACGGGGCAGCCAAGCTACTGTACCCATGAAACCCACATGGCATACATCTCATCTCCACACATGAACTGTAAGAATGTACGACGACTTCACAGGTCCAAACCTGATACACTAGCAATTAGGTAGGATTTTGGGAAAACTACATGTTTTTTAGTAAGGGAATTTTGTTTGTGGGGGCACTATTCAGCTCGGTGAGAGACCACTTCTACCCTTCTCGTCAAAATAGTGAGCATGATTTAAGAGGTTTCTCTAGGAATCCATTTTTTATATACCAGGTGGAAGTCACTTAGATTTAGCGTGTTACCGGTCAGAGTCATCTTGGGGTGAGTAATTTTTGCCACCAAGATACGCCTAAATTATAGAGTCAGTAATTGTTTCTCTTACACCCAGGATCGCATGACTATGCAAGGGGAGAGGATACTTTGATATACCAAATTGTAAAGGGAGAAATAAACATGCTTTTGCACCAACAAAAGAAACCACTGATTCTTTTTAATCCAAATGAAAATGATCTATCTAACAAACAAAAATATTTTTAAATAAAACAAAGTCATTAGGTCCTACATGCAAACTGATCAGTAGTTTGTTTTTGGTGTCTTCATCTTTCTTGGTTTTATGTGATTTTCCGATGTCAGATGTGGAAAGAATTTTTGATAGGAAGATGTGTTGCAAAGTACCATGGGTGTGGTGCAAAATAACAGATGCGTCGCAAAATATAGTAGATGTGGTTCGCGAAGACAGATGCGTCATTTTTTTGAGCGGATGTGGTGTGTCATATGATAACCTGCAAAATTAAAAATGGAAAGATGTTGTGCAAATTTAAAGCATGTTCATGTCGAGTTCACCAAATATAGGACCTAGATTTTCTAGATTAATGCTAATAGCTTCACATATTAAAATGATAAATTCTAAACTAACAAATAATCTAAATCAAAACAACAAAGAATGAAGCAAGTAAACATAATTAAACTAAACAAATAAATTGGAAAGCTCTCACCAAATATGCGTCCACTCCTTTGAATTAACTCGATTTCCATTCTCCATTTTGTTGTTTGAGTATTCTTGCCCTCATAT
>CM021109.1:560040942-560126539 GCA_007115665.2 Sequoiadendron giganteum | reverse complement strand
CTACTCATGCTCACTAAAGTGGGGGAAAATGTATAGGAGTGAATTTTAACCCCTAACGCAAATTCCCTTTTTACCCTTCTCCACTTTAGAAAACCGAATTCAGAGGCTTATTTCCATATAGGCTCATTGTCCTCATTCCAATTGGCACCTATTTTGAGCATCGATGGGTGAATAACTATTGGGGACACCTACACGATGCATATACATCTATGTGACATGCTTACACCGTTGACAAATTATTGTGTCTAGAGTTTGCAGAGGTGTTACACTTCCCATTGGAATTCAAATTGTAATGCCTCTCTTTGGCTAAAAAATCATAATATGGTCATTTTCTTCATCCCTCCTTTAGATTCATTCACTTTCATCCATTTGAGAGGATTTGCAGGCTTCTAGACAATCTCTCCATGTATTATAGCATTCAAGCACATTCTTGCACTCCATAGCATCAATTCCATCACTCCATCACTTTAATAGAGAAATTGTAGGACAACACCATTGCAAGAAAGGCTCGAGTTCCTCTCATTCTCTCCCCCATTAGCATTAATTTCTCTTGGTGGAGGTGGTAAGCTCTCTACTTTCCTTCTCTATTACTTTGTTGAGTTAGCACATTACTATTTTGTAGTGTTTTAGTGTAATTTTCTTATACTTACTTCTTTATCATATTATTTCTATATCATGAAAAAATTGGTTGTTCATGGAGGTGGAAACACCAAAACAAGGGTCTGACTGAGGCAGACCCCTAAATAGTCCCCCAACAATTTCTCTCTCTTCTTTGTGTAGGTGGAGATATCTTAGAGTGAGTTGGCCAACATGATTTTGGGTGAGATTGTTCTTGTCACCCTTGCCTTAATTTAATTCTTTTATCATATCCATTTATATGTTTCATACTTAATAGGACTATTTTGTTCACTTAAAAACCATTAGCTAGGTTGTTAGTCTATTTTCTAGCAGTCAGACCTTCTCTTCCTAGTTCTTTGGTCGTAGGAACACTATCACACCAAAGAGACACCAATGTGTCACGATGTCATCCTAGAATTATAATTTTGTCTTATAAAAGAGAGCTATATAATACATAGAGTTGACCCTAAAAACTAACTTCCCTAGTATCCTTTAGAATCTTAGGCTGGCAGAGTGATTGAAGGGCCTTATAGTCCTCATCATTCTCATCCCACATCTCCTAACATTCTGTTAAACTTCGGTAAGTTAGGGTAGCCTACTGCTTTTGGCCCCCCATGACCTGGGGCCTTGACGTGGTTGGTCCCCCTCTATTACATGTATAAGTATATTGTAGATGTTAGAAGATAAAACAAGATGCATATTTGGTGTGGTGATCTCATGAGCTTCTCAAAGGTGTGATTTGGATATTTAGATCAGAAAAGTGGAGCTCAAAATTATTTTATGTCTACTCTTTAACAAAATTAGGGTTTCATAGATAAACCCTAGGTCTTGCAATCATGGTGATGAATAAAGATTATAATTTGAGGTTGAATATAAATAGGTGGTTGTAGGTTGCTTAAGTTATCACTTAAGCCATTGGAGTCATCTATGCAACTAGACCCTTCTCCTAGAAATTACAAAACTGGAAAATATTTAAGAACTTTGATACTTCCTAAGTCATATACTAAATATTTTCTCATAGCTTGATCACTGGCAGTGATAAATCTTATAATATTGAATTGACTCCCCACTAGTTGATAACATTTGTTATGTCTCCTCATCTAGCTCTACAAGATGGCAGGCTGATGACCAGTGTACAGTGGGACCAAATAAAGTGACAAATGATAGAACTAGATTATGATGGATAGAGATAGGTGGAAATAATCAATTTCTCTATAATACAATCCAAATCAGTATTGTGAATTTTTCTATGATGATGTAGGTGACAAACGACATTACCCAATTAGCCCACCAATATATGGTGGGACCATTTTTCTACCTTGCAAGATTACAAGATTGTGAAATGTGTTTTGGTGGGACCCTATGCTAAGCATATCATGTGAGATAATGTTTGATGGTGACTATTAAAAGGGACTATTAAAAGGAATTTTATCTAATGGTCATGTTTTAAAGTTGAATTATGAATGGGGATCAATTGATTTTGGTGCAAAAAGAAGAGATCAATGGATCAAGTTTAAAACTAAATGTCTACAACAACTACAATAGTGTGGACAATTTTTTTTGTCTATAAATTAGAACTGTAAACAAATTTAATTGGTTCATTTACTCCAATGACAAGCTTGATTGGTGACAAGTTGTTAAGAGTAGTAGTCCTAGCTAAAAAGGTGGTTAATACCAAGATCAAATTGGATATAAAGGATATTGCATTAATTATAATATCAGGGTTTAGGGTTGTGTAGAATGTTGTACTTAGAAAATTTATTGAAACCTAAACCTAATGTTTAAAGTGTGTGGCTCATTGAATATGTGATATCGAGAAAACCCTAGCAGAGGACCCACACATGTATGTGTAAATCTTGAGGCAATTGATGTAGGATGGTGTGAGATACACAAAAGCGAAAATCTAATTTTGTTGAATAGAGTTAACACTATGAATACTTTATGTAGTGCATATTGATAAGGTTATTCTATGCTTCTTGAGGTAGATAAAGAATACACTAATAGATAAGGGTGCAACACTATTGATTAGTGTATATGTATTCTCTTGAGGAGGATAAAGAATGTAGTAAAAATAAAGGGGAAGTGAAAGGGTGTAGCAAATGAGTAGAACCCAAACAAAATGTAAGAGATCATAATTAGGGTTTATATCTAGATGCAGAACAAAAGGAGGTGCAAAGTAGATAATTGAGTTGTATGGACAATAGTAGAGATTTGAATAGTTTCATATATGATTGCAACATTGAACTATGTTCTTTGGAACATAATTGTAATTTCTTCTTTGTAAATTTGATTGGTAGGTGTCATCAAATATTTAGGTAGGTGCTCAAAGTAGGTAGTTGGTGCTTCCTTGTAGTAATTTCTCCTAAAACTCAAATATTGGTGTCTCCTTAGGTTTAGTACCATTAATATTTTTAATATGAAGATATTCATTGTGAGGTTGGATTAGGATAGTAGATCCTAGCAGCTATTCTCACCATGGTTTCTCCCATCTTGGGTTTTCCACATAGATCTTGTGTTATGAGTTGTGTGTGTATATTTACTTCTTTGCATATAATGATTTAATCTAAACATAAAATGGGAAAAATGTATTAAGAGACAAGTTTTAAAGTTATCTATTGACTCATCCTTCCCTCTTAGTCGATTTTTGTGTTCTAACGCATTCACCATATGTATAAAAAGGAAAGAAGCAACTAGAAGAAAATACAAACATGAAGTAAAATAGATGATAGAAAGAACACCCACATTACATAGAGAAATTTGAAAGAAATATATATATATTTATCATAAAAATTATGTGTTACATCACAAAAAAGAGGGAATTTTCATTACAATGGATCTAAAATGTAGAGAGAAAAATGAGGACCCTAATGGCCTCAATGACTTCTTTCCTACGCTTAATTTGCATGGAAGAGAAAAAAAAATCATTAAACTTGACAAAATGGTCAAAAGTCTCCATATTATTATGCTCGAGTCCATAACATAGCAATGCAATTACTTGTGAATCTAGCTCATTTTATAGTGTAGAAGCAATGCAAATTATAATTCCAACTAAGCCCACATGTAGATGCACAAATAAACCTCTTAAGGCATACTCGACACACAAAAAATACCTCAGACTCACTAGATGATCAACAACATGCATCTTCCATTTGAAGCTCTTGGAGGTGCACACAATATTGTTGAGAAACAAATTGAGGAGACCAGAGTTATGTGCATGCACCTGAGACATGAAGTGATCGCTAATTATCTTTCAGATCACCTCCACTTCCACATCACTATGGATGAGGAATATCTCTCTAAGTTGCTTTGCAACCAACCTATGTACAACATTGAACTCAACTCCCCCAATGACTAGAAAGTTGCTCCTAACCTCAAAAGCTCCATGCTTGAAGTGCTCAACATATTGGAATTTGATACTAGTATTGTGAAAATGAGTAGTAATGAAGCTAATTTATAGAATGGTGAAGAGAAAATTAATGGAGTTCACTTCAAGGAAATTAATGCTAAAATTACATCCAAATTTCCTCAAACTCAATGAATTCAACAAGGTGATATGATGGGAATTTAGTGAATTGGATTTAGATGACAATCAAACCCTCTGCATTTAAATAAGTTGCATGAAAACAAGCTTAGGTGGAATTCCAACAATCACCAAAAATGGAGGGTGGTGGATATTTCACATGAGTGTATGTCATAATCCTTCTTATAGAGAGCATCATTTCACTAATTTGTCATATCAACCAAGAATTGCAAAGAAAACATAACCACCTCTGAAAAATAGTCATTAATGTCTACATTGTCATAATCTGACAAGAATTAGTTAGCCTCTAGCTAACAGAGTTTTATGACTTCCCTCTCACCTGACATTTTCAAGGAATTAACTAAAATTTATTTTGATTCAATCTTTTTGTGGGTTGTGAGTTAAGCCTTGGTTTTTGACATGTCTTTATGGTCGATAAATTGAATCAAGACAGATAGAGCTGAATAATAAAGGAACTTGGCAGATTATTACAAAGTTTGGAAATCAGTTTCAATACCCAATGGGGTTCCCAAAACTTCATTATTCTCACTGTTTCTTTAAAGCTAAAAGGAGGGTCACTACTTCTAAGTGTTATGTATAAAAGTGAAAAGGGGTGATAAGTAGATTTAAACACTTTAGGGATTACTATAGTCTGGTAGAATATAAATAATTTTTCATAACTAGGGTAGACTCTGAAGTTCTTTCAAAAACCCTGCCCAGAAACTGAAACCACTACATTTACAGCCAAATAATGCTTCATTGACAGAGATGTTAAATATCCAATATACTAAGAGGGGGTGAATAGGTAGATTATTAAACTTATTGAAAAATACCATCCAGTCAATCCAAATAATATGATAATTATGATAAGCAGAATCATCAACAGATCGTGGAACACAATGCATGAGAGACACAAAAATTTTTACATGGAAAAACCAAAGTGTGAATAACCACGGTGAGGATTAACTCAATATAGTGTAAGCAGTTATAAGATATTACAAAAGGGTGGCTCACTAGTAGGACTTACTATCCAAAATGGGAGGCTCACTACCTACAACAATGAAGAAACAAAAATGGCTAACCACTATAACTGAACTAATAGAAGTACACCTTAAGTGCAGATTTAGATACTTTTTAATTCAAAATAATTCACATGCCAATAGATCGCACTTCATGTTTTCTATTCACATATGTAGTTTGCTAGTATTCGCTCAATCCAATAAATATATCCTCCTTCAATATACAAAAAAAATTTGTATATAAATTTGATTGTCAAGGAAAACAATCAAGTCAGCTTGAAAAATATTCTCAATAATAATTCAAACATGTTACATGCTACAACTTGTCGACATGGATTTACACAAACAAAATTTAATCCATTATATCTTTATCTGCTTGATAGGTATACCAACAATAGACCTAATAGAAAAATTGTAAGCACCAAAATGATATTGTTGATAACAACAAACAACTGTGCTGACGACTTCCTTTACATGTACGTATTTCACAATCATAGACCATTTCCTAAAAAATGAAGTAGTATTTGTTTACTGGAGAGGGTTCTAGAACTAAATACAAGAGGTTGATCCTATATTACCAATTCAGAATACCAGGTTAATGTGACTTAGATTCTTCTAGTTGCAACTCATATATCATCATGACATCAATGACAACAAAAACTGTTAACAAGGGATATGATCTTCTCTAGTCTTCCAACAATCTCCCCCTTTGTGCAAAAAAGAATAACCAAGAATATGATCTACTTCTCATTCCTCTTTCCCCCTTTCACATAAAGCATAAAGGTAAAAAAAAAACATGAAAGATATGTACACATGGTCTGGAATGTTCAAACACATGGAATTAAAATTTTAAACTCCCCCTAAGGCATTATCTCATGCAATTTTAAAAAAAATGAAAAATTCCTACCGGGAGGAGGAAGCATTTTGCAAATCCTAAAGAATGCTTTGCCAGGTCATTTTTCCATTCTCCCAACTCTGCTTCGCAAATACCAGATTTTTCTTCAAAGATTCTAAAGAAATAAAAATTTCTTCAGCTTCATCTAGAGTATCCGGAGTCAAATTTATCTTGTCCAAAGTCTCAAAATTATCCAAAGCATTAGTTACCATAGCAGACTCCATTCTCACATTATCACAAAGCAAGCCATTTTGTTTTATTATCTATTCCCTCTGGTTCTATAACATAAATAAATTTTCTCTTTTCATAGAAATAGCATTCCAAGTTGATCTACCTTTGTCCGTTTTATATAGTATAGGTGTTGGAGTCAGTTGCTAATTGGAGCTCAATGGAGTCCGTGAAATATTTTATGCTTTTAGTGGCATCATGCCACCTTATATAGTATGTAAACATAGAATTAGCTTTATCTTCACAATCCTTTGCAGCTTCAAGGATCTTCTCTACATTGGCATGTGTCGAGGCACATTTGTTGTGAAGGATCAACAACCTTTTCTCATTCAGCTTCTCCTCTGCATCTTTTATTGTTTTCTCAACAAGTCCTGTAGCATTTTCCTTGAAGGATTCCGATAGAAGCTTCAAGTTCTCAATTGAAGAGAGAGATGTATCAAAAAATGTATCCAGAATAACATCCTATAGGGCCTTAATGGAATCTTCAATAAGCTTATTCCCTTTTTGATGAATTTCTAAGAATTCTCGACTACTAGATGCATGAAATATACCACCTAAAACCAATTTATGTATCAAAGAAATCTTGTCTAGGTCTATTTAACCTTGATTCATTGGAATTTTCAGGAGTTTTAGAAGAATTCATGGTTGAAACCTAATTTGCATAGACAATAATCCCTTCAAAAAATAATCACTAGAGGAGGGTTCTCCAGTGGGCTTCTGTAATTCTACAACTTGTCAAGATACTTCTTCATTCTTTCCATTAGTTTCAATAGATTCCTTATTTTCTTCTTCTTCCTCCTCCTCTTCTTTTCTTCCTCTACATTCTCTTTTTCTGCATTTTTATCTTCAGCTTTCTTCTCTTCCATTTCCTTTTCTTCTAATTTTTCTTCTTCTACCTTATCTTCTTCAATTTTATATTCTTCATTTTCTTCTTCCCTTTTCTCTTCTTCTTCCTTACCTTTATCCTCTTCTTCAGGACATATGGGAGTGGTACCAACATGAACTTCTTCAGTATTTTCTTCAACATACTTTTCATTTTCCGAATTCTCATTGGCGGCATTGAGTTTTGGTAGAACATATATACTACCTATTTTTGGAGGGATATTGGTGTCATTTACTTCTAGAGTTTCATTATCATTAGCAGCATTGGAAGGAGGTTCTTCCACAACTTCTATAAAATTTTATTTTCTGGGTTCAAGTGTTGAACCAGATGCACGAATCATACCATATTTTGTTATAATATCCTTGGTAGTGCTTATTATTTCCTTCTTTATTCCTTTGATTTATTTCTTATCTTTTGTTATTAGAGTATTAACTCTTCTTTTCTCCCTAAAAATTTTAGTGTAAATCTTCTTCAAAGATTCTAAGTTATCTAGAGTTACAGACAATGTAATTTGTTTATAATCCTTATTTCTTATTTTATCTTCTAACTCAACTACTTCTACTCTTATTTTCATCAAAATTTCCCACAAATTTTAGAAACATGAAATTTAATGTTATCCCATTTGGCTTCCAAAATAATGACATATTTGATGATTGCTAGAATTATTGTTTCTTTATCTTCTTCTCCTACTATATTATACACTTTTTTTATGGACTTCACCATGTTGTCTTGATTCACCAAATTATTTACCAAAAAAACTAGTTTAAGAGGGGAACTAGGTCTTACCAGAGAGGCATTTTTCTCTTCCTAGTTTGATGGAACTTATTTTGTATCTTTGGAGTTCTTTGCGTTATCATCAGTTTCCTTTGAGGATGACATAAGGTGAACCTTCTTTGAGCTAGATGCACCTTCACTAGAGGAAGCACTGACCCTTCTCTTCCTTGTTAATTTTGTAGTTGGATCTTCTTCCTCTTCTTCCTGATCATTTATAACACTCATATTCCTTTCACTAGTGGCCTTTTCTTTTCTTCATTTGACAAGGGCTACCAGAGGAACACCTTTCCTTTTTCTTGATTCGGTAGTAGGTCTAGAAGGAGTTGGTCCTTTTCATTTTTTAACGATGTTGGGTATAAAATTCATCGTAGCTAGTCCAAAAGCTGGTATATGAGGAGGGGTCTTGCTAGATCCGCTTACACTAGGTAATTCTTTAGACTTTTGTCCTTGAACACCTCTTGCTCGAGCTAACTCTTCAGGTGTGAAATATTTCATAAGAATTTCCTCCACATCTTTCTTACTTTTAGCTTTATTTTTCTCCAAGAGAAGTTCCCTAGATTTTTATTCATAAGTTCTTATCTGAGGTTCATTTGGATCTTTAGGAATTTTCAGTAGGAGTTGCACATAACCTTCAACAACATCTTTTGAAACTTCATAACCCAAAGCCTGAATCTAGATGGTCTAAAGTTAAACCGCTTCTATCATACACTCATCAGAAGATACATGAAATATAATCTCATTTCAATACTTCTCCACAATATTTCTTGGAATTCTATCCCTTTCATTAATATTTTTCTTAAACACAAAAAATAATGTTTTTAAGGCATTTTCTACAATGTTTACATCTCCAAAATTATGCATGTGATAAAAAATATAATGTGCCACCAGTCAGGATGGATCCCAATACATTGTTTTGGATCTTCTTAGAAGGATCTTAAGGAAATAGAACAACTAACACACAATTAGAGAACCAAACTTGAATGGGTACTGTATACACCTAAAAATGATCACATTATAATAAGTATTAGTTAAATACAAGGTATTTAATTAATCTTCTAATTCAATCTACATATAAATAAACTCAAATAGTTTATTTATTTTGTTCATTTTTTGTATTCTTTTATCTTAATTAAATAAGTTTAGTTACTTATTTAATTTGATCACTTTTTCATTTCTTCTTAATTAATTAAATAAGTTTCACAATTTTTTTAATTTAATTATCTCATTTATTTATTTTGAATAGAGTAAATATTCTTCTTTTCTGATAAATCATAAAATCACTCTTAAATCTTCTAAATATTCTTCTTTATCCAAATCATAAAATTATCTTTAAATCTTCTAAAACACCATGTCACTTATAATTAAATGTTTTAAATATTTAATTAGAAACTTCTTATCCACTTTTCACACATAATTAAATATTTTAAATATTTAATTTTGGAAGCTTCCAAATCCACATGTCACATAAAATTAGATAATTTTATTATTTAATTGTTGAATTATCTTCAACCACGAAAACTAATTCATAACTAAAAATTGTAAATGGAAAGTTGCCTTCAATTTTGAGTGAAAAGGTTTTGTGGAAAGGAAACATCTTCCTTCTTTTTCTCTAGCTTCCCTCTTTCTCTCCAACTTCTTCATCTCTCACCGTTCATCTTACCAGACTTAATCTCAACCATTGATCTTTTCCAACTAATCTTTTTCCTTCAAAAGTATATAAATAAGACCTCTTGGCTCTTTGAAAATCTTGGAACTAGTTGCATATCATGATAATTATAATTGAATAATCAATCATTTAGCATTTTAATATCCTAGATTTCATAATCATAGAATAACATCTTAGCTTTTATCATATTAGCATAAATAATCATCATAGAATAACTTGCATAATTTTATTTTTGTTTCATTATCTCATATAATTTAGCATAAGAATGCATTATGCATATCATCTCATTATCTAGGTTGTCATTTTTTGAGCTTCTTCTTATACAATTTGAGAGCAAGCAACTTAGAAACAAATCCTTGGAGATAAAGGACAATGGGACGGTTTTGAAGAAATTGTTGGGTTTGAAGTTTGTTTAGCATTAAATTATATTATTTGATATAATGTTTCATTAGTGTGTTGTTTAAATTATTTCTCATGTTCGACATATTTACCCACAAATTTTTGGCCCCCATCGTGGGGCTCTTGCCCCATTTTTAATATTTTATTGTAGGTTTTCTGGCACGTCACAACTAGAGATGTGGATTAGCACATACAAAACCCATTCTAGTGCATTTGAAGACTGTTCTAGTGATTTTGATTAACTCTCCAGCACATTTGAAGACTAGTCTAATTCATTTAGCTAATTCTCCAGCTTATTTGAAGACTGTTCTAGCGCATCTGACTGATTCTCTAGCGTATATGACTAATTCTATAATGCATATAATTCATTATGTAGCACATTTGACTGATTTTGCAATGCATATGAACTTTTTTCTAGTGCATTTGTAATTTGTCTAATTTGTTGTTTAGATCCAATGTGACCATGGCCACTGGTTTTATTGTTGTTTTTGGATTAAATTGAACCAATCCTAGAGTAGTCATCATACATTGCTATCTTGCCTAAAATGAACATCATGTCTTTTGTAAATAAATATCTTCATGTAGAATAGGAAATCGTCATTTGTTCTTTAAAACTGAACATTGTTTGTTGTGATTGGATAGTGATAGACCTATGCTCTCCCCTTAACTAGGTGTTCAAAATACCAAACTCATCTTTTAATTTCATTCACTTTATGCTTTGTTAAAACCTTTAGTAGGCCTTCTCTTATGGGAAAATGCACTCACCAAAGAGGAATGACCTAAGTGGGAATGCCTAAAGCAGAGGATTACAACCCACTATAATCAAAAGTGAGTTTTTGATGAAAATAAAATTGACGGTATTGTGCAAGATAACCATCCCCAAATCCTTTGTTCTAAAGGTTGGGAAACCTCCTAAGGGATTTTATCATTTGTTGCACAAAACGAAAACCCTTATAACGATCCTTAATGTAGAAGCTAACGAAGTTAGTAGCCAAACATTATAATACTCACAGTGCAAGGGGAGGGAAGAATCTGCCCCCAAGCTACTCACCATATAATTGCCAAGGACTGTTTGCTCAAGGGATCGAGAAATCTAACTTTGAGTATACACCTAGAAAAATAAAAAAAATGAGCGCCCTCTAGGGGGTGAAATGACTTTGTGAGTCGATGCAATTTAAATATGTGGGTTGTGATGATTATAATGACCTTTTCAACCATTAAGAGTGAGTCTACTTGAAGTGTTTTTTGTTCAAATACTCATGGAAATTTCAGGGAACGTGCACTTATTGTTTAGATTATAGGAATTAAAAATAACTATTTTACAAATGCTTGTTGTGTTTCCAAAACATTAATTCAAATAAGATCATCCAAAAAAAAAAAGCATTTGACAAATCGAACTGTGACATTTATGTTAAGGGATTGGATGAAATCCACTGCTAAAAGAATCAAGAAACCAAAGAAGTAACTTAGCTATAAGAAACTTTTGAAAAGGAGATGCTTTTTGTACCAAGGTAGTGTTGTGCAATTTTTTCACACACACCCCACTGAAAGTTGGAACCCTCTTTTTCTTCGCTTTTGGTGTCTTGGCCTTTCTATTTTAGAATTTTTCTTTCTTGGGAATGTGCTTTGATGTTCATCCTGCTAGTCAGAAGGGCCCTTTTATGGTTTATATTGTCAACCTTAAGTTCTGGGTGCAGTTCGGGTTTTTCGTTATGTTCGGGAAAGTCTGCCAAGCCCAGAATTTCCTGGTTTCCTTTTGGCATTTGGAAATGGCTCCCTTTATACTCAATTCTAGGGAAATACGATGTGTCCATATTTTTCCGAAGTCCATGGCTCCATCGGATTTCTGGATTTTGCATTTGTTAGTCTTGTTGATCTCATTAATGGCGATTACCCAACCTGTTGGGGCAATGATATATTGAATTTTTTCAAGTGATTTTCCATTTGATTTTTCTTATTTACTTGTCATTTGAGCTTGGAGTGCATGAGCTTGAGGTGTGTTGCTAGATTTTGCATTTGAGGAGATTTCGACTGCTGCATTCGGATTTCTGGGGCACTATTTGTATTATGCTCGTGCTTGGAGGTTGTTTGTTGGCCTCGCAGGTTTAAGTTACTTATATTTTCATGGTATGCTGATATGCCCTCTTCCTCTTCTTGTTTTGATTCTTTTCAATGCACTTTCATGCCATTCATTGCCTCATTCTTGCTTCTGTGTGCATGCCATGTCTGGGTGTTTGGGGTTTCCATGTTTTTCCAATCCATCCTATTGATTGTCTTGAATATTTTCTTTGAATGGTCTTTCATTGTTGTTTTTGGGGCTTTCTTTCCCTTGTGACACACTTCCTATCCTTTTTTACAAGTGAGTTGTACCTGAACTTCTTCGTGCTTTCATGGCAAAGGTTTTTAGGATTCTTGACCTAGGGCATAGCAAATCCCTTTCAAATTGTTGAGAGGAGAGTTTTAAATTAATGGTTAATCCATTATAGATGTAGGTTAAGTCATTGTTGAGCTGCAAGCTCTTGGTCTATGTTGTTTGACCTATTTTAAGGTGAGGATGAGGAAAACATAGACATTCAGGTTTTCGTTGCCTTTGCAAAATTCCACCCTTGCTGGATTTCCCCGAGTCTTCCTATTTTTCCTTCTTTGTTCATAATTTGCTATTAATTTGGAATTTTTGTTTGCCTCATGGAATTCCACTCCCTCTGGATTTTCCCAGTGTCCGTTGCCTGGCCATTTTTCTGAATTCATGCTTCCATGGTGAATTTGTCTCAATTCCGCTAAAATCCACTCTCTTGCGATTTTCCCTATTCTAGGCTTCCTTCATTTTTTGGGATTTCCGTCTCTGGCAGATTCTTCCGAAGTTTTGTAGGAATCAAGAATCTAATGATTACCAAAGGAATTTTCTTACTGATAATGCATTTTGATGATTAAATGAACTTATGCTAAGTGGTTTCAAGTTATTCCTTTATTATACTGATTGATTGATTGATATTGTGGGTTTGTATGTTTATTTCGCTGGATTCTGCTTAGTTCAGATTTCCCCAAAATTCCTCTCTAGTTTGGATTTCATGGAGGCTGAACCTTGAACTTTGAAATAATTGATTTTGAAACTTGTCATTTGTCTTTGATCTCATTGTGGTTGTTTTACTTGTTTGCATGCAAGATCAGGGAAAGATGTTGTTGGGCATGGAAAGGGGAAGGCAATAGATCCAACTGCTGAAAGTTTTGCTATCTCTAATGTAGAGAAGGTGAAAATGGACATAAAAGGTAGGATTCCTGAGAGCAGATTGACTTTCGACTGGTCAGGGATTACTAATACCAATATGGGTATGTCGGATTACGAGGAGTTCAAGGCTGAGATGGCAACACATAACCTCCATTTACTGGCTAGAAGAACTCTAGAATCTGGGTTAGCACATGTAGCTAGTTTCCCCTCCACAGTACAATGCTATGAGTTGGTGCTTGAATGTGCCAGAAACTATGACAAAGGAACACAAAGGATAGTTGCCCCTCAGGGAAGAATATTGGCGAGCTTTGATCCTATGTCCATTGCTAAGACTTTTGATATACCTGATAGGTCCCATGTGTTGGCCTTTGATATGGATATAGCAAATAAATTTAATAAGGAGAATATGGTTAAATTCTAGCAAGTGATCAATTCTTTGTTGGAGAAGCCGAAATCCCATTTCTCTAAGTTTCAAAAATAAATTTTTGAGATTAAGTTCAAAAGGGACTACTATAGTTTTATCACTCTCCTTAGCAGGTTGGTAGGGCTGAAGAGTGCAAGAGTTCTTAAAATCTGGATGTTTAATGTCATTGCTCAGATGGAACAGGGTATAGATTACCACTAGGTAGGTGCGATAAGTGTAGTAATCCATGAGCAGATGTGTAATGTCTTGTAGACCAACACTTTCACCATGACTTCCTACGTCGTGTATGCATTGGAATGATTCCACCCGTACAAGGGGTTGAGCACTAGAGGTGTATTTGGATAGGATGTAATCTATGAAGTGTATCCATAGTTGCACTTGGTAGGAGGTAGCTAAAAAAGAGAAAATGATGTTGTTAAAATGTAAGTTACTAGGTTGTTGCAGGGTGTAGAGCATGTGAGAATCTCAGACAAGGCCAAGGAATTGATAAGGAGGTGTGGGGCATGGTTCATCTAGTTCCCTAGCTTCTCCTACATTAGGATTGATGGTTTTCAAAGGGCTCCATATAGACTCCCAAGGTACCAAAATTATCACATCAACTCTTGGAGGTCACTAGGCAGATTTGTGACTTTGATGTGATTATGAAGGGGGATAAGCATAAAACTGGGTTTGGGAATGATTTCCCCTTGAAGATAGGAACAAATGATATCTACCCTTCCATCCAGTCTGCTCATACTTCTAAGGAGGAAATGAGTACTTTTGGTCTCTCTTTCCATTCTAAGAGGGCAAGGTTTGATATTACTAGTGAGGCACAAAAGAAGGCTAGCAGGGAGTACAACCACAAAGATAACATTAAGGATTATTGGGCTAAAATTGGAGATGAATTTGATGTAAGGAAGAATAAATTCTCTAGCTCCCAATTGACTTAGTGAGGTTGTACAACATAAAATCCATTCCTAACTAGGTGGAAGAAGATGGAAATCTGATTCAGGGTCATCTTCAAGGCTTTGAAATACAAACCAATTGGAGAGATTGACTGGTTGGAAGAAGAGAAGACAAAGTTGGAGAAAATTATGACCCTGGTGATAAAGTATACTAAAATATGGTGGAAGCACAAGATATTAAAGCTAGAAATTTTTTGTGCTTATTGCACGCACACCTCATTTAGAACGGGGACCCTATCTTCCCTTTTTTTCTTATCGAGTTCTTTTACTTTGCCTTGTTTTGTGTGCCCATTTTTGCACCCTAAGAAGGTCAACATATTCTCAAAAGTCACATTCTAATGTTGATTAAATGTGGCCCCCCTTGAAAGTGTTAAATCTTAAGCCTTTTCAGGTTTCCCTTATTTGTCAGCCTTTCTGACATCTGGGGCCCCTCTCAGGTTCAAACCCTCGAGTTTCCCCTTTTGGGTTTCCATTATGGGTTTGTCATTGTTGATGATCGATGCACTTCGTCCTTTCAGACTTTGAACCTCGGATCCTAAAATTTTGTCTCTGGGATTCCATTTGAATATTTTAATTCTAACTGGCCACTGGTCAACATCCTCTCAGACCTCGGGCCCTGAGTTCTTTTTTGTCATTCGATTTAACATTTTGTAGATTCCAAAATGATCGTGGCTAGATGTCTTCCTGGCTACCGACCTCCGGATCACCCTTCGCCACTCTAAAATTTTGAATTCACCAACTCCACCTACCATCGTACGAGGCATTTTATTACATCACTAATTACATTTTAGGCTATATAAACATGTTTTCACCTATCAATTTCACATGGCAAAGTGAAGTTTTGAAAGATCAGTGTCACCCCAGCATTTTCCGCCTCCACGCTTGAACCCTCGCTTTGTTGTTCTTCGCGAGATCTGCATTATCCTTCTCTAGGGATTGAAGGTAGGTTTGCTGCTGCCCCTTCTTTCCATGTTTTCAAATAATTTAAACTTGAAGTCAAGTAAAGGGTAAAATGAATTCAAAAACCTGGTAGTGGAGTGTCCGTAGCTCAAAACCCACTAGTTAAAATCGATGAACACCACATAGAATCACTAGAATTTACCTACAAAACTTGGTCTTTCTGTCACTGTTCTTTGGAACCAGCGACCGCCTTCCTCAAGCCTAGACTTGGCTGTGGCCATTACCTAAAATTCAAACTTAGGAGGAAATTGATAGTGACCAAACTTGCCCCAAGACTCGCCCCCCGAACTTCCCCTCTCGAGTTTTTGTTGTGCCTCCGCCAATCCAAATGACCTTCCACACCTTGGACTCTAGGTTCATGAAGTCTTTTCAAACTTGCAAAGAAAATTCTACCACCCAAATTCACCTCAGACTCCATTGTTTAGATTTTTCATTTTCGAATTTCCATGTCCATTTCGCCGTTATCAGCGGCAGACTTTGTTCACCTTTCCAAGACCCAGACCCCAACCACGCAAATTATGTCGCAAACCTCCAAAAGAGAAAAAAAAAAATCCAAAGTATTGCAAGACCCCGACCTCCATAATTATGTGTTGCTTTTGTCATCTCGAACAGCTATCCCAAGATTTCTTTCCAAGACCCAGACCCCAATCCTCCTTTTGTCAAGCATAAAGTCTAAAATGCTATCATAAATTCCAAATGGTGTCCGGACTCTAGACTCTAGAATTTCATCCTCAAGATTCCATTCCGGTTTTGTTGTTCCAAATGAATAAACCTGACTGTCTTTCTGGACTTTGGGTTCTGACCTTCGTTTCGCCGTCTAACTTTCCTAACTCATAAATTTATCTTCGGGGATTACCTTCTAGACTTTTGTCCCCGAATTGTCGCTTGCATTTTTCCATTTTACACGTCTATCCCCTGACAACTTCATGACTCCGGCAACCCAAACTCCGAACCTCAATTCCTAGAGTGTCGTATTCTCTCTATTGTTTCAAATGGCCTTCCAGCAGCTGAAGCCTGAACACCTAAATTAGGGACCAAATGGACTTTGACCCACTTCCTAAAATTTGGTCCTCTTTCACATCATCCCTTCATTGATCAAATCCAAGATTGGAAAAATCATTGGGAGTGTCTTGCCTCATTGGCCCTTCCAAGCGGCATTCTGCCAAGGGAATTGTTATGCAGTTGTTGCACACACACCCCACTAAAGGTGGGGACACTATTTTTTTGCTTTTGGCATTTTGGGCCTTCTTTTTTTGGGGTTTTTGCTTGCTTGAGTTTGTGCTTTAATGTCCATTTTTTCCAATTGAAGTGGCATACTTTTGGGATATATTGAAAATATGAGATTTTGGCTTTATCTCGGGTTTTGCCCTACTTTCAGGAAAATCTGCCTGGGCCGGATTCTCCTGGTTCCCCTTCATTTTCCGAAGTTGTTGCCTTTTGCCCTGCTTTTGAGAAAATCCATATGGTCCGGATTTCCCCAAAATCTATTCCCCCATCAAATTCCCGAAGTCCATAGTGACATCGGATCCCCGAGATTTTTGTGGTCATGGCTGTCTTGTCGAATGCATTTATGGTGTTTGTGCAGGCATCTTGGAGTTTTGATATATTGATTCTTTGAGAGGTAATTGATCATTTGAGTTGTGTATTTGCTACCATTTGGGCTTGTGTCTTGAGGATTCATGGTGTTCTACTGGATATCTAGATTTTTGAGGCCATTTGGACTGTGTGTTTGAATTTCCTATGCCTAGACTATATCTGGTTTGCATCGAACAATTGTTTATCGGGTTCATCAATCTCAACCTTTGCACTACCATGGTATGTAAATGTGCCCTTTTCTCTATTGGTTTCAATGGATTTTCTTTGTTTTCTTGGGGAGTCCTTCATGATTTCCTAGTTCTTCTGGGTGCGCATCATCATTGAGCATTTTGGGGTTTTTCATTTCGTACGCCAGTCCATTTTTGTTAATCAATCATTTGTGTGTTGGTCTGGTGTTGCAATGCATTTAGCCATTGGCTTGGTGTAGTTTTAAACTCTCCATATTTGTGTATAATTGAGTCATCTGTGATTTCATGGTGGGCATTTAGGGTTCTTGACTTAGGGCATGACCAGTCCTCTTCAAATTGTTGTGAAGAGTGTCTTTAGTTCACATTTTATTCATCAGTGTCCTAGGTTGAGTTGGTTTCGGAGTTCTGGCCTAGATCCAGAATGATTTGAATTAATTTGGTAAAAGTAGCAAAGATGTCGATAGGTTCAAGTTTTTGAGGTCTTCATGAAATTCCACTTGCCCTGGATTCTCCCAATTTTTCTATCTCCTCTTCGTTTGCCACTTTCCACCAGATTTCATTTGGTTTCACCAAAATCTGTTCCATTCGGATTTTCCCGAGGTCCGCGATCGGGTCATTTTATCGATTTTGAGCTTTAAAATTGTTATATCTCGATTTCGCTAAAATCCTTTCCATCCAGATTTTCTCGAATTCTCCGTTTCTTTTCTTTTTTCTCGGGTCAGTTCTGATTGTTGATATTTTTGCCAAAATTCGTCTCTAGCAGATTCTCCTGGGCTTTCTTAAGAAATGTTGAATCTAATGGTTATAAATGATGGATTTATTGGTTAATTATTTGATTGATTTAAGGAGCATATGCTAAGTATTCTCAATACTTTTTCCTTGTTAAATTGATGATCTGGATGATATTTTGGGATTTTGGTTTGTTTGGTTCGCTAGTGAAAATCCATCCTAGTGCAGAATCCGCGAGGGGGGAAAAATCCCAAACTTTGAGGTAATGACCTTCTATACTTATTGCTTATTATGGATCTAGTTATGGTTACCTTCATGTGTTTGTAGGTAGGATCAGGATAGAATGTTGTTGGTCGAGGTAAGGTGAAGGCAACAGATCCAAGTGCAGAGGCTTCTGCCATTACTGATGCAAAGAGGGTGAAGTTGGATATGAGGAGCAAAATTCCTGAGAGTAAGCTGACCTTGATTTGGTCAGGAATCACAGATATAAACGTAGGCATGTGGGACTATGAGGAATTCAAGGCTGAGATGTCAACACTGAGCCCTCCTTTGTTGGCAAGAAGAATGGTGGACTCAGGATTGGCTCATGTGGCAGGTTTTCCCCCTACAGTGTAGTGATATGAGCTGGTGCTAGAATGTGCCAGAAATTATGATAGGGGCACACAAAGGATTATTGGCCCTTAGGGTAAGATTCTTGCAGGATTCAGTCCGGTGTCCATTTCTGCAACCTTTGACATGTCGGATAGGTCTCATGTGGTAGGCTTCAACCTAGAGGTTTCCATGAAGTATTATGAGGAGAACATTATTAAGTCCCTTGAGAGAAAGATTAGGTTTTACCTATGCCACTTGTTGCTGAGCTAGATAGGGTCCTGTTGGCCATGCATGGCAAAGAAGATAAAGCTAAGGACAAGAATGGGGAGTGACTATATAGGGTTACATTGGTATTTGTGTTTCCCATTAGTTCACATGTGTTGGGTCGACCTTTTGGTATCTTGGCGGTTTTGGATGAAATTGGTGCCATTGGCACATTTCATATGTTTGAATTATTCTTTTGAGGCCGACCTCTTGTAGGTCATGTTTTTATTATAAAATTATAATTTGGGCCAACCTATCTTACGGATTCTCTATAAAGGTAGGCATGTTGCCTCATTTGAATATAGATAGGAGATTATAGATATTAGAGAATAGATTTATAGAGATAGAGTCTGATACTAGAGTGAATTAGTGTTTATTTGCAAGCAAATATTGTAACAGAAAACTGGGATTGTTGCTACTTTGGATGATTCAATATAAGGAAAATATTTTGTTTGGTATCTATCTTATGGAGTTCATCTAGCATGGTTCTTGTTCTTCTATCTTTCAAATTACTTATAGGTTCATGGTTAAATTGTTTGGTAATACTTAGGGTTTCATGTTTGGAATGTTTGCAGTGATCTCTAGTCCATGCTTTTTGTAGTTAGCTAATGGTTAGCTGCTTTGCAAAGTTAGGCTTGACTTATATTTGTACTTAGTTTAGTTATAAGGATTTATTCTTCCCAATTGAAATAGGATTGTTTGAATGAATTTTTGTGATTTGAAAATCTTGAATACCTCAGAAGATTGCACTATTTTTGTGACATTGCAGATTCATCTGGGTCAAACAAAAAGTAGTTTATAAGAGATCGTTCCATTTTGGACATTTTATCTTTAAGCATTATAAAATCTTAGGGTTAGAAGTAGTCTTAGAATTATCTCTGAAACCTTTATCTTTTGTTGTTTCTTTGTTATCTGATTTGCATGTAGTAAGGTCCCATTGTGATTACCAGCATATTCACATTATCTCTGAGTTGTTTCACTACATTGTCAAGACCTGACATTAGATACCTTGGGGTTATCTCTTTCAAATAGAGATTTACCTTTCAAGAGAGATAGGATATCATATTCGATCTAAGTTGTTGCTGTGTGGAAAACACCATCAATAGGAATCCCGACCCTCAGAACCTAGATCGAATTTTTTGCTTCATTCTAATGTTTTATCATATGTTAAGCATGAATGACGATTATGGCTCTAACCTTGGTGTATAAGGATTTGGCCGAGGCCACTTTTCCATGTTTAATGTTGCTGATTCACATCTCTTTGTGCAAGATTAATGGAATCTAGTGTAGAATCCTCTGGTGTTGCCAAGGAAAAGGGAAAAGGAACTGCCAAGGCACCTTGAGGCAAGAAGGATGAGGATCAGATGAAGTTTAAATTCCAGGGGGTGCCACTACACTCTAGAATCACCACTCTTTGGAAAGACATCATAGATACCAATATCGGGCATGTCAATATTGATGAATTTACATGAAGGGTTTGGGTGGATCCAAAAATGAAAAATAAAAAATTTATTAGAAGCAGTGGAATTGCTGAGGTTGTAGGCTTTCCACCATCTTTGGCAGCCCCCAAGCTAGTAATGGCATTTCGGGAAGCATATCAACCCAAAATGAGAACCATTATGGACATAGATGGAAAAATCCTTGCAGACATGTCCCCTCTTGGGATAACTACAATTTTCCACATCCCCGCCTTTGAAAGAATGGAGACCCCAACCATGGAGGAATGCAAGGCATTGTGGGACCAAGATCCCTTGGGATGTGATAAATTGATCAACCAATATTGGTTGAAGGACAAGCCTGCCAGTGCTGGCAAAGTCCCGTAGGAGCTCTTTTGCAGCGATTTCTTCAAGGATTACCATGACCTTGTTACCTTACTAAGTAGATTAATGGGCCTTCCTATTGAAGCCTTCTTCTAGCAATGGATGTTTTACTTTATGGAGAAAATTCTCCATGGTCATGTTTCTTTTTATTGGGGAGAAATAATCAGCAATTGCTTTCACAAGCAATTTATCAGTGTGATGAAGATGTCAAATTTCTACATGACGTCCTACCTAGTTTATTTTCTTTCTAATTGATGGCACTATCATGGATTGAACATGATGCCCAATGTAGTGCCAGACAAGGAGCTCAAGCCTTATAATAGATACCCTCAGCTACAATACAAGAAAATCAAGAGGGACTACTGCAGGGTGAATGATGCCTTCATCGCCTACATCATATGGTTTCTTGGAGGATATTTTGAGAGGAGAGTATCCCATAGTGCCATAGCCCTTCTCAGGAATTATGCCTTCTTATACATATAGTTCCCTAAGTTCACTTACATTCGCGCCCAAGGATTCATGGAAAGGCTGAACAAGCTGCCCCGGTACCCAATGACCAGATCATACTATTGGAGCTAACCTGGAAGCTACATTACATTCATAATATCCTAAGCACCAAACATCTAGCAGGGACACCTTATCCTATTTGCCTCAATCAAGGAATGTATAAGATTCATACCTCCCAATGTGTAGGAAATTTAGAGAAGGAGTTGGTTGAGTACCAATTCGGGTAGTATAAAGCTTGGTTGGGAATGGACCCATATGGTCATATCGAGAAGGCGTTGGGATCGGATTATGCCCACCTCCACAATGTTGAGGATTTTGGGGCCAACTACAAGGATGACCTTGAGGTGAGATTATGACACTACATGCACAACTTCCCTCTACGTGTGAAGAGTTAACTTATGTGCAATTTCAGATCAGCTTGAAGAGAATGAGGGCATGGTGATCAATCTGAGATAAAATTTCATCACCAATATGTCATTTCCCATGATTGATTAGGAAGAGCAAGAGGCTGATGACCTCAACATGCTCACCAAGCCCGTGGAGGTCCGAATGAAGGCATGGATATACCAACAAGTGGCATGAATGAAACAACATGGAGTCACCTTAAGATTTAATGGACTCAAAAGTGAGCCAAGTGGCTCTTATGGTTGGGTGACTACTGCTACAATTGGAGAAACTTGCAAATCCTCACCATTTGTCAAAACCAAAAAGAGAAAAGAAGCTAGTGAGCAGGTGCCAAACCCAAAGGTTTATACTCGAAAGGCTTCAGAGGGTGAGCCTTCCAAAAAGAAAATAAAAAAAGCCATGGTTGTAGAGATTTTTGTAACACCCAAAGATCCACTCCTTAAGGGTAGAGAAGAAGAGGTTGACGCGCCAATGTCTCCATCTACTACTATTACCTTTGCTCCACCCACATCTCTTGCATTATTCACTGCCTCTTCGACTACAGTGGACGTATCTATCCACCTTGCCTCCACTTCTCTAATCATGCAGGTTATATCGGTGGATTCATCCTTTGCCACAACCTCACCAGTCTCCTCATCTTCTTTGTCCCCTTCCCTTTCATCTGCTTCTGCTGCTGCAATGTCTGTCCTTACTCTCCCAGAGTCCTTCATAAAATACATGTAGAATATGCCCTCTGATCTTTTAGGGATACATGCAAATCCAACAGTGCAAGCCACAATAGCCTAGGCTATGGCTAACGCTACAGCTCTCCCACCCCCTACTAAACCACCGAGAATGGAGGAAAAATGCAGATCTTAGATGAGCTTGAGCGACAACAACTAGAGGCTTCCCAAAGCTTGACAATGAAGAGTTTGTATACCATGAGCACCTAATGTTTGAGCACCAGAAAATAAATGAAGTAGCCTATGAGTCCTCTAGTGAGAGCAGTGGGGAGTTGGACACTAAGTTAATCTAGGAATCAAATGATCTAGAGCTTGACACAGAATAGAGAAAGCAACTCAGGGAGATCAAGGACTGGAAGGATACACCGTAGGCTATGATTGAAGGATCTGAGGCTCTAGAGACTGAGACTGGCAGGTCCCCAACTAAAAGATATGATCGAACCCCAGAGCATGACAAGGAAGAACCCCTTCATGGAGATGAACATGAAGATAAGCCCAAGGAACATGAATATGATCAGGATAAAGAAGAGGAAGATGTTGAAAGGGAGGATCCCCCTAAAAATAAATCACTCACCAGGTCTCCCACTAAATGTGTTACACTTAAACAAGATTCTGATGAGGAGAAGAAGGATGCAGGGGTTGAGAAAGAGGCCCTTGTGGTTAAAACCATTGAACTTGAGGTGGAGAGCAGCAAGGATCAACATGAATCACCCAAGGAGGGGCCCCAGATGCCTGATTGGCTAGGGAATCAGCTTAGGTGAAAGAATCTTGCCCTAAAAGATCCTAAGGTGAGGCTAGAAGCAATATTGGCTAGAGCACAAATAAGCACTAAGAAACAAAAAAGGCCAAAAATGAGATCAAAAGTAACCATGGCTGCCTCCATATCTAGGGAAGTACAAATAACAATGCTGGTGGATGGAGAACAAGGAGTGACCTATAACATCTCCACCATCGACTTGGGAGTGGCTACAAGGGAGCTAAAGGTCAACCACCTCCATGAATCATAGCCACAGTGGTGAACCTTATCTAGCAGGATAAGGTTTCAAAGGAGGAACTTACAGCACAGGTGGTCGATCTGAAGGCTTATATTCAACAATGGTCATCCCCATATGACCATCCCACCATGTCGTAAACCCCACCTCAGTAGTTGTCTCAACAGCATATCAATAACTTGGAAAAGAGAAGGAACTTGGATAAAACTATGAAAATTTGGTTTCAACAGGTCTTAGACATGGGGAGCACAGGCATCAACTTGACTATCTAGATAGCAAATAGGTTCCTGTAGGTCCAGAAGACTCTTGAGGGCACAACGCAAGTTTGCGAGGAATTTCCAAAAAATTACAGAGCTATCTACCCAAAGGTAGAGGATATTCTCATGATGCTAAGTGAGGTGTGGGAGAAGGACCTTTCCCTCAAGGATGATGACCACCAGTTAGTGGATGTATGGAAACAATATTTTGATCATCGAAAGGGAAGGTTGGAGCAAATCCTCAAATGATTGGTTCCGGATATCGAATTGGCCAAGG
The DNA here is from genome assembly GCA_007115665.2 of Sequoiadendron giganteum. Lineage (NCBI taxonomy): Eukaryota > Viridiplantae > Streptophyta > Pinopsida > Cupressales > Cupressaceae > Sequoiadendron > Sequoiadendron giganteum. The sequence continues at coordinate 560,102,635 of CM021109.1, read as the reverse complement.
AGGCTAGGGGATATTGTGCCTGGTACCTCAAGCTAATGATGGGGTACACGCTACCTTCCATTGAGATTAATCCAGAGAGCATAAAGCCTCACTCCCTGAGGAACATGGAAGATGGGATTTCGGCTGAAGTTACCATGGATTTCATGATTTTTTCTACTTGAGCCTTCGCCTAATATGAGATTTTAAGAGTCAATGTGGCCAAGTATAACAACAACTGGAAGAAGCTCATTAAAAACTCCCAAGAATGGAGTTACTAGGTGCTACAATCAGACATCACGAAGGTGGATAAGCTTCAGCCATTGATCCTAGGCTTCGTGGGGTATGCATTTTTGAAGAAGCAAGAGGGAAACCCTATCATTGTCGATGAATTTCTAAAGGAGTAGCTGCAGCAAAGGGAAAACCACGAAAGGACAAAATTTCTATAGTGCTACCACTAGTAGGAAAAATAGGGAAAAGATGAAAGATGTTTTAAAAATGTAATATATTTGGGGGTAGGTCAAACCCTAGTGTAAATTAAATCTTGGCCACATAATAGAATTGAATCTAGCCCACTCTTTTTTCTTTTTGAAAACTATAAATAGGGCTCTCCTCTCATTTTAAAGGATTTCAGTTGTTTTAAAGACATGCTACAAAAGTTTCAATAGAAAATAAAGTCATTTCTTGGTGTATTTTGGATTTCTCCACATGTTTCATGATTCTTCTCCCATTAGTTAAAAATTTACTTGAAGTTATTTTGTTGTCCTTTTACTTTGGTAGATTTAGCATGTTGTCTTTGGTTATGAAGTTTTATGCTGTGTGTATGCTTTCCTTGTCCATAATTTTGGTCATTTGTTGTTGGTAGATGACTATGTAAAGTTAGTCTGGACTATAATTCCATTGTTTCTCCCAAAAAAAATTATTTGTTCTCATTTACATGGCAAATGAATGAAGAATATTTGTAGCCATTCAAAGATAGCATAGATTTCATGATATTGTGAGAATTATGGTTAAGTGAAATCATATTTTAAGGAGACTGTCCATAGGAGGAACCTCCATTATCAGTGTTCATTGGTAGTTGTAGGTCTAGGAACCTTCCTTCTTCCCTTCTTCTTTTCTTTTTTTTTAGAAACAACCTGTGCTAGGGTTCATTGCATTGTAAAGCCGAATCTGACGAAACAATCGAGTCCATGACTCTTGTTTGAGCCTGCAAAAACGTACAGTAATTTCCTATTTGAAGAACTCCATTTATAGAACCAATTCCCCTATAGCTTTAACTTTTGTAAGGTGGCCTTGTGATTCTAGAAAATCACATCAAAAAAATGATGCATTCCAAGCATCATCATGACCCAACATCCGAGAGACCTTGGGATAGTGTTTTGCAATTTGATTGTGGAAGATTTTCTTTCAAAAGAGGTAATGCACCTGTGCATTACCTATGTTGATAAGTGCATAAAAAAACCATCAGAAAAAGTGAAGGTGTCCAATGCACCTATAATTTCATTGGAGACTTGGAGTCTCATTGTGCTTTTGAAGAATCACATGAATAGGATCCTAAGGGTAAAGCTAAGGTGGACTCTCCCTTCAAGATTAAAGTTAGAGAATTTTAAACTAAAGAGGTAGCAAATGTGAGCAAGAAAAGAAAGCCTATTTCCAAAAGGAGAAGGCATATTTCAACAAAAGATTCTGAGAAAGATAAGGAGGAGAAGGAAGATGTTGCTGCTCCTTTGCTCAAAAGAAGAAGACTTGTGAGAATGTCACAAAAGGAGAAGGAAAATTCCAAGTTAGAAAAGGAAGTTGAGACACTTGTGGTGGAGATAGAAATTTTAGGGGAAAGAACACAGGTATATATGAGGAGATCTAGGACTCCTTCCCCAAAGGATACTACAATGAAGGAGGATGTTCATGTGACTATGCCTATCATTGAACCAAAGATAGTTCCCCTTCCTCAAATTACTGGCAATATGCAAGAAGAGCCAACGAAGGATGAGGATCCTAAGGACTTGGGTGAAGAAGAAATTTAGGAAGGAGACCTCAACAATGCTGAGGTAGAAATATATAAGGTAATCCAGTCACCCTTGGTGGCCTATGCAGATTCACATGGAGAAGATCGATTGAACAAATCCCCTCAACAGGAGGAGATACCCACTAGGGTACCTTCACTGACACAGGTTGTGAAGGAGTGGTTTTTAAATAAGGAGGATCCTGTCAAGGAGATCCCTAATGTGCCTAGTATTGAGAAGGATGCACCTAGTGTCCAACAAGAGAAGGATAAACAAGATAAGGTTCTAACCGAATCAATTTTTACAGGCTGGGTGGATATAAAGTTGAAGAGTAAATTGGTGATAGTGGACACCCCTCCCAACTGGGATGACCTAATGGCCAACATTGAAAAGGAGAAAACCAAGAAGAAGGCTAGGGTTGTTTCATGAATTGAGAGAGATGGATTAGGAAATAGGGTGGCTCACATTGCTACCCCTACTCTAGACAAAGATAGAGATAATGTGAATGCAAAGGATTATAATTTGTAGACCATTGACTTAGGGAAAGCTTCTATGGAGGACATTCAGGAGTATGAAGGCTCCAATGTTGTAATTGTGGGAAGATTGAAGAAAGAGGTACAAACCAAGCATGAGTTAGAAAGAGAGAATGAGAAATTGAAGACGTACTTGCAGGAGTTAATGAAACCATTGTAGTCTATTGGCTCTTCCTCCTCTATTGTAGGTTTCTTGCCCAATGAAACAATCTCCAAACTATAAAGAATGAAAGGCCCTACACATGCCATAGTTGGTTGGTTGCAAGGAGTTTAGACAAAAGGGGATGGTGCCATCAAGGATATCTTGTCAACTGCAGGGGATGCATTAGGTTAGTAGACTGGCTAAAGACTATGTTGGCTCAAGACAAAGAGGACATTGATCTCCCATTGTAGAAAGTAAAAACAATCATGGATTTTACTAAGGATAAGCTGGTGAAGAGTGGGATTCTTCCTTTTCCAAGGGTGTCTAAGCCTTATGAATAGTTTGAGATCTTATAGATGAGACAAAGGGCCTTGAAGAAGATCCAAAACAAGGAAGGCATATCGAGGACATTTTGACTCTCATTCATGATAAGTGTATCTCATTCTTTGAAATTATGATAGGGAGGAAGAATTTTGCTCCAAAGCATTTCAATTTGGAAAAACTTAGGAAATGGTGGAGACATGTCATAAATAGGTCTGATTGGGATGGCATAGTAAGGCAGGCAAGATATGACATTATTTCTCTTGAAAGAAGAGTTAGGCTTTTGCCTATGCCACCTATTGCTGAATTGGACAAAGTATTGTTTGAAGTGCATGCTAAAAAGGATCAAGCTAAGGACAAGGATGGGAAGTAATTATACGGGGCTACATCAAAGTTTGTGCTTCCCATTATCGACATGCATTGGCCGACCTTTTTGAGACCACAAGCCAACTTGGATGAAATTGGTGCAAATTGCACATTTCATGTTGTGTTCGATATCTTTTCAAGCTGACACCTTGTGTAGCATTTTTATTGTAAAATATTAATTGGCCTGACCTATCTTGGGAGGATTCTCTATAAAATGGGCATGTTGCCTCATTTTGTTGATAGAAAAATATTTAGAGAGATAAGTGATACATAATAGGCATAGAATATAGATTTAAGAAAATTAGGGTTTACCTTCAAGCAAGTATTGTAACAAAAGGTTCGAATTGTTGTCATTCTGGGTGATCTAATATAAGAAAGGATATTGTGATTTGGTATCTTTCTTGTGTTAAGTTTTATCTAGCATAGTTCTAGTTGTTCTATCTTTAAAATTTATTAAGTTCTTTGTTAGATATTTTGGTGATGCATAGGGTTTCATGTTTGAAATGTTTGCAGCGATCTCTAGTCCGTAATTTTTGTAGTTAGCTGATTGCTAGCTGCTTTGCAAAGTTACCCTGGGCTTAAAATTGTGCTTAGTTCAATTATGAATGTTTGTTCATTTTAGTTACAAGATTGTCTTGAATGAAGGTTTATGATTTGAAAATCTGTAAATACCTCAAAAGATTGCACTATTCTTGTGAGATTGTAGATTTATCTCGGTCAAATAGAAAGTAGTTTATGAGAGATCAGTCCATTTTGAGCATCCTATCTTTTTTGCATTGGCAGTCTTAGGGTTAGAATTAGTCTTAGAATTATCTTTGAAACCTTTATATTTTTTTATTTTCTTTATTATCGGAGTTCAATTGAGGATTTAAAGTATCAACTCATTGTTTAGATCTAATAAATTAAAAGTCCAGTATTTTCTTGTAGTAAGGTCCCATTGTGATTACCAGCACTTTTACATTATCTCTGATTTTTTTTAATTGCATTGTCAAGACCTCGCATTACAGACCTTCGGGTTATCTCTTTTTGCATAGAGATTTACCTTTCAAGAGAGATGGGATATCATATTTTGTCTAATTTTTTGTTGTGTAGAAAATAACATCAACAGATTGGGGCTAGAAGGAGGGCCCTGAATAAGTAAGTTGGAGTGTTTTCTAAATGCCATTTCTCCTGAAAGTCTTAGAAGGAGAACTAGATCCACTCTAGGAGAAGAGGAATTTCAAGAATTACAGTCCCCTACTAGGTCAAGAAGGGCCAAGAGAGGGGAAGAATCATCATCCATTCACCCACTTCCATCATCTCCATTATCCTCATCTTCATCTGATTTTGAGAGAATTCCTATTCCACAGCCACAACCAATTATTAATTAGCCATTACCACCCCCACCTCCACCAATGGCTTTCCTCGCCAACAACCCATCTCCATTGATCTTCAATAATTACAATGTCATGCCCAAGAACCCTGAGAATTTTTTCTCTAAATTCCACACTGATGAACCCAATAGGACAACATAAGAACATATTAGGATTCTCCACACTTGTCTGAGGGATAGAGGAATAAACCATGAGGATGTGGCATGTAGAATTTTCCCTTATTCTCTTAGGGAAGAGGCTTTCATTGGTATAATCACTTACTTGTTGCTTCCATCCATAATTGGACTTAACTAGAGACTATATTTTTGTAGAACTTTAAGATTCCCATTAGTGCCAATGAGCTATACCTGCAATTTACTGGAGTGAAAAGGGAGATTAATGAGCCAATAGGGTCATTCAATAATAGGTTTCATCAAGCCTACACCAAAATCTAGGCACCTTATGCTAGAAATGAAGACACTGCCCTAGAAGTTTACCTTGAAGCCTTGGATAGTCTTACAAAAAATTTACTTAAACAAAGGACTAACCCCCCAGCTACTTTTCTAAATGCATGTGTGAAATTTGTTGTGATTAGCATGGATTTGAGGCAACACTTATTAGGACCTTTTCCATCCTTAGGACCCATTGCTCACCCTGAACAAGTTCACACTCTCAATCAAGCTTTGACCAGTAATGCTCCCCTAATGAATCCTCTACGCTCATTGTCTTTGGTCCCTCATCCAGGTCCTCCATTAAGTAAAGCTCATCCTATGACATCTTAGACTCAACAAAGGGCTAATCAACCCCTTCATCATCAACAACGTGGTTTTCCTACATATTTATAAAATTCAAAAGTTTTGAATCAGGTTGTTGGTTCTGGAGGAATACCTTGATACCCTCCTAGTAATATGAATTCAACATCACCTAACGGCTTAGATAAGCAGTCGTTGGATGAGTTATCTAAATAGGTGAAAAAACTGAATATGGAGGTAACTAATTTGAGAAATAAGAATAGCCAACTTCAGGCTGCTCAAAATAACATTCAATCTAACTACAGTAGGCTAAACAAGAACTTTGAAAGAGGGCAGTATTTTGACAAAAATCAAAATTATGACAAAGGACAAGGTTTTGGTCAGAATTTTGAAAGAAGACAAGGCTCTGGCTAGAATTTTGGTAGAAATCAACAAGGTGGACAAGGATTTGATAGAGGGCAACAACCTAGGAAAAATAGATCATGGAATACTAGACCTAATAATGGAGAGATTCCTACTCCATTGGATCAGCCCTCTACTCAAGAAAAGCCTCCAAATGGTGTATACTTAGCAGAGGAAAATTTTTTGGGATGGTGGAAACTACATAAGACAAGTTAGCATTCTGAGTTGGATTGCACCTAGTTTCAAACTGATGCTTCCATTTTTCAGTATGAAGTTGAGAAAAATTTGAGTAGTCAGGAAATTGTGCCCTCAAATCCCTATGATTCTCCAGTGCTGGTACTCAATCATGCACCATTTCCAAAAGGTGAGAAAATGAATGAGAAGAGGAGTCTAGAGACTGGGAGAATGAGGCCAAATAGGTGTTAATTGAGGATGAGATCTCCTAGTTTTTTAATCAGTAAAATGAGAATGATAATGGCCCTTTGGATGAGGAGGAATTTAGTGTTGAAGAATTTCAGATGTTTCAACAACCAGCAAAAAAATATGAATAGACCCAGTAGGAGTCCACAGGTTAGAGGTCCTTTCACTACTTCTATCCCTCCTAAAAATTTTACTACCCCAATGGATCCACAAGCTAGTAATAATCCACCTTACCCTCATGTACCAACACAATACTAGTCAAGGGGAAACACTGTTGAAGTTTTGAAAGATAAGCAGGCTAGTGGCCTACATATAGTACCATAGGGGGTAACTACCAATGAGGTTGTTACCAGGTCTCCTAATTCATAGGCACCTAGAGGCAAAGTTCCACCTATAGATAAAGGGAGAGATAATGAGAAGGGTCAAGTTGTACAAGCTGACACTCAGTTGAGTTTGTTTCAAGGAAAAATGGAGACCCCTCCTTTCCTAATTTATGTTCATATCTTTGGAAAGAATTTGCATAATTGTCTTCTAGATTCAGGAGCATCTACAAATGTTATGCCTTTTGTTGTTTGCAAAGAATTGGGAATTACCCCTATATCTTCTCAAAAGAAGGTCACTCAATTGGAAAAAACAGAGGTAAGTGTAGTGGGAGAATTGAACATGATCCCTACGTAGCTGACATTAGATCCTAGGGTGCAACAAGTGATCAACATTCAGGTTGCTGACATTCCTATTACTTATTGATTGATTTTAGGTCAAGATTTCACCAAGTAATGAATGGATATACATATATAGACCATTCACACATGTGGCTACCATCTAAAGGAGTTCCAAATCAGATCAGAAATGAAAGAATCTTGAATGAAGTAAGTAATCACTGAATACTAGAATATTTCCAATGAGGTTTTGGTGTCCAAGGTTAGCATGGGTTATGTATTGATTGTAGGAGCTTCAGAAGATGAGGAGATATTTATGTTGTAGGACCCCTTAGAAGAATTTATAGTAGAGGTCAGTGATTCTGGACAATTGATTACACAAACAGGTGAAACTGATGATCAAGAAGATGAACAACTTAGTTTGTTGGATAAATTCCAGGAATTCATCTAGAGGTGTATGGAAAATTAGATAAAACTAGCAGGAAGGTTGAATTTTGAAGAACTATTGCTTCCCAATTGGTGTAGATTCCATGATGCTCCTCACCCTGAGCTAGACTATAACTTGTGTCAAACTACTGTGGAATAGATACAAAAATACATTAATCCAGTCCAAACTACTGGACTTGATGTATAGATGGAGTTAGATGATGATAAGGGTGAAAGCCCAATGCCTCCTAATGATCCCCCTATTACCAACAAAGTAAAGGATAAATTAAGGCTTGTGGAGCTTGATGGCTATTGGACATTAAGATTTGATGGGTCTAAATCTAAACAGGGTGCTAGAGCAAGATTTGAGTTGATCAGTCCTAAAGGTAACAATTATTTCGCTGCTCACAGACTCCGATTCCAATGCACTAATAATGTTGTAGAATATGAAACTTTTATCCATGGCTTGTTGATGGCATCAACATTAAAATTTAAGATATTGTAGGTCTTTGGGGACTCTTAATTAGTAGTCAAACAAGTAAGGAAATAATATTCATGTCATGATAGGAGAATAACTAATTATAGGCATAGAGTGTGGGATCTCATCGAGGAATTTGATGCTTTCAATATCTAGTTGATCCCTCATAACAAGAATCAGGTTTTTGACTCTCTAGCACAAGCTATCAACACCTTGCAATCTTTATCACTTTCAGGATTGAAGAGGTCTACCGTCGAACTCACTCCAGTCCCTTTAGTGCCTGATAACATTACTAATTTCTTGGTATTTGAAGATGATAAGAATTTTTTGGATTTTATCACAAGTTGTGATGTGTTTTCTTCTCAAGTCATTGATGATATGGAGCCCTAAGAATCATAAATAGACTTGGGAGGAAACATTAACCTAAAGACCAACACTATTCCAAAAGGTATGGTACAGCTTGAATGAATCTTCGATTTGGATAATATAAGAGATCAAGAACAACAATTTAAAAGGAAATCTCTCAGTAGCCAGTCTGAAACATATAACATGGGGACATTAGATGACATGAAGAATGTTTTTATGGGTAATATTTTTACTCCTGAGGAAAGGAAAGGGATTATTGATGCATTGCACACATATCATGATGCGATAGCTTGAAGTTATGAAGATTTGAAAACATATGATACTTCAATCATTACACACACTATTCCTTTGAAGACAAATTTCAAACCATTTAGACAGAGATAGAGGCCAATCAATGCCCTATTAGAACCTATTATTCAGAAGGAAGTGTAGAAGTTATTTTCAACATGAATTATATTTCTAGTAGGAAATTCAACTTGGGTTGCAAATCTTGTTCCAGTAAGGAAAAAGAATGGAGAAATCAAATTGTGTGTAGATTTTAGGAATCTAAATAGAGCATCAAAAGAGGACAACTATCTAGTTCAACCAATAGATGAAGTACTTTAGATAGTTAATGGATCCCAAATTATGTCTTTCTTTAATGAGTATTCTAGATACAACCAAGTTATGGTGCAATATGAGGATAAGCACAAGACTATCTTCACTACAAAATGGGGAACTTTTTCTTACGGAAGGATGTCATTTGGGTTGATCAATGCTGGAGCTACATTCTAGAGAGCTGTGGACATTTCCTTTAAAGATATAATTGGTAAGTGCATCATTATTTATATGGATGACTTGACATTTTTTTCTAAGAAATGAGGTGATCACATAATAGATTTTTTAAAAGAATTCCAAAGGTGCAGAGAGTTTGGGATTTCACTTAATCCAAGGAAGTGAATTTTTGGAGTCATAGAGGGAAAATTGTTGGGACATATCATATCAGAATAGGGTATTGCAATTGATCCTAAGAAAATATAGGCTATCCTGAAGATACATCCCCATGCCAGTAAGAGAGAGATGAATTCATTCTATGGTAAGATTAACTTTGTTAGAAAAGTTATCACTGGATTTGCAGAGATAGTGAAACCATTGAATGTTATGTTGAAACAAGAAGAAAAATTAAAGTGGAATGCAAAAGCTAAGGAGGCATTTATAGAAATCAAGAAAGCTATTGTTGAGGACCCAGTATTGGTAAGTCCAAATTATGCTAAAACTTTTTACATATATTCATTCGCTTCTGATCACTCTTGTACTAGAATGCTAACCCAAAAGTTTGATCAAGGTGATGAGCATCTTGTAGCCTTCATGAGTACCCCTTTAAAGGATATAGAATTAAGATATCACAATGTTGAAATGAAGGTTTATGCTTTGGTTAGAGTAGTGAAAAAGTTTAGACACTATATTTTGAGGAATAAGGTTTTTGCCACAGTGCATGATCCTACAGTAAAGCTATTGTTAATACAGAATGAGTTGGGTGAACAAAGAGCCAAGTGGGTGACTATGTTATAGGAATATGATATGGGGATTCAACCCATGAAATTCGTAAGAGGACAGGGACTCACAAAGACAATGGTTAAGACATGTCCTGATCTCATAGCTCAACACTCTTATCTTCAGGAGGTATCTCTAGGGGATTAGTTTGATGAAATCATTTCTTATTTACTGAATCAACAATGTCCTGATCACCTTAGTACAACTCAAAGGTGAGCATTGCACTTAAAGAGTGGAATTTTTATGATGAAAGGAGTTATCCTATATAAGAAAAATCATGAGGGTGTATATTTGAGATGTCTTGGAAAGGAAGAAGCTACTAGAGTGATGATTGAATTTCATGAGAAATATGGCACAAGCCATGGTTCTACGTCATCCACTGCAAATCAGATCTTTAGGGCAGGCTATTATTGGCCTACTTTGTTCAAGGATACACACCCACATGTGAGGACTTTCCAAATATTCCAAACTACATAAAGTAAGGAAAAACATGTAGCTCTTCCCCTTCATCCGGTCATAGAGGTAAAACCATTCGCCCAATGGGGAATGGATTTCATATGTCCTATTTATCCTCCATCTTCTGTGGGTCACATGTATATTCTTACCATAACTAATTATTTTACTAGATGGACAAAGGATCTTCCTTGTAAACAATGTACTTAGGATGTGGTAATAAATTTTCTGGAGTCAGGTATCATTAATCATTTTTGTTGTCCATTGTCTTTGGTTTGTGATAATGGTCTTGCATTTGCACTACTGGAATTTTCTAACTGGGAATTTGACAATGGGATTGTTATTAAATTTTCATCCAATTACTACCCTCAAGGTATTGGTCTAGCTGAGTCTTCCAATATTAACCTATTTATAGTTATCCATAAGCTATTAGAACAAAATCCTAAGGATTGGCACACCTAGCTTCGATTTTCTCTTTAGGAAAACCGTACTAGATAGAAGGAATCCATAGGGACCTCTCATTATCACCTAGTATATGGTTTGGAACCTATGTTTCCTATCCAATTGAATATCCCTACCCTATAGTTTATTAATGAATACTACAATGAGGAAGATAAACATGAAGCTCATTTAGCTGAGGTATTACACCTTGAAGAAAAAATAGATGAAGCCCTAGAAAAATTTACTAGACATCAGGCTATAGTGAAAATATTGTTTGATAGGAGAGACAAGGTGAAAGCCTTTAGAATCTCTAACTTGGTTCTCTACTAGGATAAAGCCCATGTCTGTAAGGGAGATCATGGTAAATTTGATAAACTCTAGCTTGGTCCTTACCAGATTTCAAAAATTATGGGAGATAATTATTTTCGTTTGAAGACCCTCACTGATGAGGATATCCCATTGCCTTTCAATGGGCAGTATCTGAAGCACTATTTTCAACCTTTAGTTGTTTGCAAATCATCCTGTACATATCTACAGTAGGTTTTCTTTTTTCTTCACTTTTTTTTTCTTTGCTTGTTTTCTTTGGTTAGTGTAGGTTTTATTTGGTCCGTTTTTCTTTCGTTTTAATTTTTTCTTTTGGTTTTTTTCTTTCTTGGGGTTGTTGCATCTATACAATGGGCTATTTTCCTGGGATTGTTCTGAAACTCTATTTACAGACTCTAATCAGTTTTTCAGAGTCAAGTGGTGGAATTCCTTTGTCTACTATCCCTTGTGCTTAGAGTTAGAGTCAGTCATTTTGGACAAAATTTCGAATATATTTGGGTCTCACACCTTCACACTAAAATAAAAGATTATGGAGTTGCATAGGGCTCCTATGTAATTTGGCCTAGTGAAAAATCTTATATTCTGCTTCAGTGCCACTATGTTCCTCATCCTTGAGTGTGAGTTTTTTTAATTACAAGGTGAAAGAAATGTTCTATTAAATTTTTGAAAAAGAAAAGGAAAAAGGGAAATCCTTAAAATCAAAATAACTTTCACCTTATCAAGGGTATCCTAGTATCTCTACTGGGGCTATAGATGCCTAGCTGGTAGTAGAGCTATGCTTGGGAGGATCACAACGATAACCTCCTCGGGGCTATGGATGCCTGACTAGCAGTGAGACTCTATCCAGGTTGCATTTGAAGTTTGGATTTGTATGTTGCCTGGTTAGATTTGGTCTGGTTCCCATTGCACCCAGGGAATAGGAAATAAATGAAAAATACACACTTGGACCCTGGTTTAGGCAAAAAAATTATTTCTGGTTTCTAAAACTTTTCCCATAGGTTACTTGATGAAAGGATTGCAACCAAAAATTCTGGATTCGTGATTCTATTTTGTTCTTGAAATGCTCTGGAGCATTTCCCCAATGTAGTTGCCATTTGTTCTGCATTTTCTTCACACACACCCCACTGAAAATTGGGACCCTCATTTTCTTTGTTTTTGGTGTCTTGGCCTTTCTATTTTGGAATTTTCCTTGCTTGGGCATGTGCTTTGATGTTCATCATGTCGGTTGGAAGGGCCCTTTTACGGTTTATATTATCAACCTTAAGTTCTAGGCACAGTTCAGGTTTTTTGTTATGTTCAAGAAAATCCACCCTGGCCGGAATTTCTCGATTTTCCTTTGGCATTTGGAAATGGCTGCCTTTTTTATCAAGTTCAGGGAAATTCATTGTGTCAAGATTTTTCCAAAGTCCGTGGCTCTGTCAGATTTTGGGATTTTGCATTCGGTCGTCTTGTTAATCGCATTAATGGTGATTATACAACCTTTTGGGGAAATGATATATTGAATTTTGTGAAGTGATTTTCCATTTGAGCTTGGAGTGCTAGAGCTTGAGGTGTGTTTCTATATTTTGCATTTGAAGATATTTCGAGTGCTGCATTCAGATTTTTGGGGCATTCCTTGTATTCTACTCATTCTTGGAGGTTGTTTGTTGGCATCCCAGGTTTCAATTTCTTCTTTTATCATGGTATGCTGATATGCCCTCTTCCTCTTCTATTTTTGATGCTTTTTTGTGCACTTTCATGTCATTCATTTCTTCGTTCTTGCCTCTGTGTGTGTGCCATGTCTAGGTGTTTGTGGTTTCCATGTTTTTTCTATCCATCCTATTGATTGTCTTGAATATTCTTTGGATGGTCTTTCATTGTTTTTTCGGGGCTTGCTTATCTTTGCCACAAACTTCATATCCTTTTTTGCAAGCAAGTTGTGCCTAAACTTCTTCGTGCTTTCATGGTGAAGGTTTTTAGGGTTCTTGACCTAGGGCATATCCAATCCCTTTCAAATTGTTGAGAGGAGAGTTTTTAAGTCATTGTTGAGATGGAAGCTCTTGAACCATATTGTTTGACCTATTTTAAGGTGAGGACAAGGAAAACATAGACATTTGGGTTTTTGTTGCCTTCGCGGAATTCCGCCCTTGCTGGATTTCCACGAGTCTTCCTATTTTTCCTTCTTTCTTCACAATTCTCTATTAATCTGGACTTTTGGTTTGCCTCATGGTATTCTAATCCATCCAGATTTTCCCAGTGTTCTATGCATGGTCATTTTTCCAAATTCATTCTTCCATGGCGAATCTATCTCGACTCCGCTAAAATCTGCTCCATTGGGAATTTCTTAGATTTTTTGGGCTTCCTTCATTTTTCAAGATTACTTAAACCGTTGTCATTTTTGAGTATTTCCATCTCTAGAAGATTCTTCCAAAGTTTTGTGGGAATCAAGAATGTGATGATTACAAGAGGAATTTTATAATTGATAATGCATTTTGATGATTAAATGAACTTAGGCTAAGTGGTTTCAAGTTATTCATTTATTATAATGATTGAGCAATTGATATTGTAGGGTTTGTATGTTTATTTTGCTGGATTCTGCCTGGTCTAGATTCCACAGAGGAGGCTAAACCCCAAACTTTGAAATAATTGATGTTGAAACTTGTCATTTGTCTTGGATCTCATTGTGGTTGTTTTACTTGTTTGTAGGTAGGATCAAGACAAGATGTTGTTGGGCATGGAAAGGGAGAGGTGATAGATCCAAGTGTCAAAAGTTCTTCTATCTGTGATGTAGAAAAGGTGAAAATGGACATTAAAAGTACTAGGATTCCTTAGAGCAGATTGAATTCCGTTTGGTCAGGGATCACTGATACCAATGTGGGTATGTGGGATTATGAGGAGTTTAAGGCTGAGATGGTAGCACAAAACCTCCCTTTATTGACTAGAAGAACACTAGAATCTGGGTTAGCACATGTAGCTAGTTTCCCCTCCATAGTACAATGTTATGAGTTGGTGCTTGAATGTGCCAAAAACTATGACAAGGGAACACAAAGGATAGTTGGCCCTCAGGGAAGAATTGTGGCAAGATTTGATCCTATGTCCATTGCTAGGACTTTTGATATAACTGATAGGTCTTATGTGGTGGCCTTTGATATGGATATAGCAATGAAATATTATGAGGAGAATGTGGTTAAATCCTAGCAGGTAATCAACTCTTGGTTGGAGAAGCCCAAATCTCATTTCTCTAAGTTTCCAAAACAACTATTTAGGCTTAAGTTCAAAAGGGAATACTATAATGTTATCACTCTCCTTAGTAGGTTGGTAGAGTTGAATAGTGTAGGAGTTCTTGAAAGCTTGATGTTTAATGCCATTGCTCCGATGGAATAGGGTATAGATTACCGCTGGGTAGGTTCCATAAGTGCATTAATCCATGAGAAAATGTGTAATGTCTTGCAGACCAAGAATTTCACCATGACCTCCTACCTAGTGTATGCATTGGAAAGAATTGAACCATACAAGGGGTTGAGCACTAGAGGTGTATTTCGACAGGATGCAATCTATGAAGTGTATCCATAGCTGCATTTAGCAAGAGGTAGCTATAGAAGATAAAATTATTCTTTTACAATGTACATTACTAGGTTGTTGCAGGGTGCAAAGCATGTGAGAATTTTGGACAAGGCCAAGGAATTGATGAGGTATGGGGCATGGTTCATCTACTTCCCCACCTTCTCCTACATTAGGATTGATGGTTGTCAAAGGGCTCCCTATAGACTCCCAAGGTACCCAACTGATCACATCATACTATTGGAGGTCACCAGGCACATTTCTGACTTTGATGTGATTGTGAAGGGGGATAAGCAGAAAATAGGGTTCGAGAGTGATTTCCCCTTGAAGATAGGAACAAATGATATCTTCCCTTCCATCTAGTCTGCTCATGCTTTTGAGGAGGAAATGAGTACTTGTTGTCTCTCTTTCCATTCTAATAGTGTAAGGTTTGATATTATTGGTGAGGCACAAAAGAAGGTTAGTAAGGACTACAACCACAAAGATAACATTGAGGATTATTGGTCTAACATTGGGGATGCATTTGATGTAAGGAAGATGAAATTCTCTAGGCTTCCAATTGACTTAGTGAGGTTGTACAACATAAAGGTCATTCCTGACCAGGTGGAGGAAGATGGAAATCTGATTCAAGGTCATATCTTTGAGGCTATGAAACAAAAACCAGTTGGAGAGATTGAATCGTTGGAAGAAGAGAAGATAGAGTTGGAGGAAATTATGACTCCGGTGATAATGTATACTAAAATGTGGCTGAAGCACATGATATTAGAGCTAAAAAGTGAAGGTGTCCAATCCACCTACGATTTTATGGGAGACTTGGAGTCTCATTTTGTTTCCAAGGAATCACATGAAGAGGATCCTAAGGGTAAAGCTAAGATGGAATCTCCCTTCAAGATTAAAGTTAGAGAAGTTCAGACTCAAGAGGTAGCATATATGAGCAAGCAAAGAAAGCCTATTTCCAAAAATAAAAGTCATGTTTCAACAAAAGAGGCTCAGAAAGATAAGTAGGAGAAGGAAGATGCTTCTTCTCCTTTTCTCAAAAGAAGAATACTTGTCATAATTTCACAAAAGGAGAAGGAAACTTCCAAGTCATAAAAGTTAGTTGAGACACCTGTGGTGGAGATAGAAAGTTCAAGGGAAAGAGCACATGTATAGATGAGGAGGTCAAGGACTCCTTCCCCAAAGGATGCTACAATGAAGGAGGATGTTCTTGTGACTTCTCCTATCATTGAACAAAAGAACATTCCCCTCCCTCAAGATACTAGATATGGGAAAGAAGAGCCAAGGAAGGATGAGGATTCTAAGGACTTGGGTGAAAAAGAAATTCAGGAAGGAGACCTCTACAATGCTAAGGCAGAAATAGATAAGGTAATCCAGTCTCCCTTGGTGGACTATGTGGATTCACCTGCAGAAGAGGAATTGAACAAATCCCCTCAATAGGAGGAGATACTATCTAGGGTCCCTTCACTGACACAGGTAGTGGAGGAATAGTCTTTAAACAAGGAGGATCCAATCAAGGAGATCCCTAATGTGCCTATTATTGAGAAGGATGCACCTAGTGTGCAATATGAGAAAGATAAACAAGATAAGGTGCCAACCAAATCCATGTATATAATGTGACTGTAAAGGATTATCATGTGCAAACCATTGACTTAGGGCATGCTTCAATGGAGCAGTACATTGAGGAGTATGAAGGCTCCAGTGTTGTAATTGTGGGTATATTGAAGAAAGAGGTACAAACTAGGCATGAGTTGGAAAGAGAGAATGATAAATTGAAGTACGTTCAAGAGTTGATGAAACCCTTGCAGTCTATTGGATCTTTCTTTTATGTTGGAGGTTTCTTTCCCTAGGAAACAATCTTCGAACTGGAAAGAATGAAAGGGACTACACATGCCACGGTTGGTTGGTTGCAGGGAGTTCAAACCAAAGGGGATGGTGCCATCAAGGATATCTTGTCAAATACAAGGGATTCCATGAGGTCAGTAGACTAGTTGAAGAATGTGCTGCTCAAGACAAAGATGACATTGATCTCTTGTTGTAGAAAGTAAAAACAATCATGGAGTTTACTGAGGATAAGCTGGTGAAGAGTGGGATTCTTCCTTTTCCAAGGGTTTCTGAGCCTTGGGAATGATTCGAGATCTTATAGATGAGGCAAAGGGCCTTGAAGAAGATCCAAAAACAAAGAGGGCAGATTGAGGACATTTTGATTGGCATTCATGATAAGTGTATCTCATTCTTTGAAATTAAGATAGGGAGGAAGAAGTTCACTCCAAAGCATTTCAATTTGGAACAACATAGGAAATGGTGGAGAGATGTCTATTCTCCAGTCAGTGACGGTCCATTCATTGAACATCAGCTAAATGATGTTGCAACTTACATTGTAGTTATTGATAGATATTTGACAAATAGGGCTGATTGGGATGGCACAGTAAGGCAGGCAAGAAATGACATTAAGTCTCTTGAAACAAGAGTTAGGGTTTTTCCTGTGCCACCTATTGCTGAATTGGATAGAGTATTTTTGGTTGTGCATGTTGAAGAGGATCGAGCTAAGGACAAGGATGGGAAGTAATTATATGGGGCTACATCAAAGTTTTTGCTTCTCATTATCTACATGCATTGGCTGACCTTTTTGAGACTAGAGGCCGCCTTGGATGAAATTGGTACAAATTGCACATTTCATATTGTGTTCGAATATATTTTGAGGCTGGTCTCTTGTGTAGCATTTTTATTGTAAACTGTTTATTGGGCCAACCTATCTTGGGGGGATTCTCTATAAAATGGGCATGTTGCCTCATTTTGTTGATAGAAAAATATTTAGAGAGACAAGTGATACAAAATAGGAATAGAATATAGATTTGACCGAATTAGGGTTTACCTTCAAGTAAGTATTGTAATAGAATGCTTGAATTGTTGCGATTTTGGGTGATCTAATATAAGAAAGGATATTTTGATTTGGTATCTCTCTTGTGTTATTTTCTATCTGGCATGGTTCCAGTTGTTCTATCTTTAAAATTTAGTAAGTTCTTTGTTAGATAGTTTGGTGATGCTTAGTTTTTCATTTTTGGAATGTTTGCAGTGATCTCTAGTCCATAATTTTTGTAGTTAGCTGATTGTTAGCTTCTTTGCAAAGTTATCTTGGGCTTAAAATTGTGCTTAGTTCAATTATGAATGTTCATTCATTTTAGCTATGACACGATTGTCTTGAATGAAGGTTTATGATTTTAAAATCATTAAATACCTCAGAAGATTGCACTATTCCTATGAGATTACAGATTTATCTAGGTCAAACTGAAAGTAGTTTATGAGAGATCAGTCCATTTTGAGCATCCTATCTTTTAGCATCATCAATATTAGGGTTAGAATTAGTCTTAGAATTATCTTTGAAACCTTTATCTTTGGTTATTTTCTTTATTATATGAGTTCAATTGAGGATTTCAAGTATCAATTCATTGTTTAGATCTAATAAATTCAAATTCTAGTATTTTCTTTGTAGTAAGGTCCCTTTGTGATTACCAACATTTTCACATTATCTCTGAGTTGTTTTATTTCCATTATCAAGACCTGAAATCAGAGACCTTGGGGTTATCTCTTTTCGCATAGAGATTTGCCTTTCAAGAGAGATAGGATATCATATTTTGTCTGAGTTGTTGTTGTGCAGAAACTACCATCAACAAGTAGGAAGGTCTTTCTTGACTATCGAAATTTAATCAATAGATATCATGACTTTGATAGGGGACATGGTGATGGATTTTTTTTAGTGACTTTATATTCACAAGCTTATTTACAACAAACAGCTCTTTCATAAAGGCATAATCATTTTCAATCTTTTCATCACTCTTAAATTCCACAACCAGCAATACAATATTCCAACCATCCAAATAAGTTTTTACAAAAAAAAAATACTTGGAAACATTTAGCTTTTTCCAAAAACCATAATTTTTCAAACTAAGATCAAAAAATCTTAAAGTGCATCAATTTAAATTCAATTTCTAATTTTTAGTTTAACTCCAATAATAGGATCTATCATCCTTCATCCAAGGAAACAAATCTGAAAATTAGAAATTCCTAAGTCATATCAGTAGGATCCATCATTCTATTTGGCTAAGGCATCAACAAATCACACTCCCATTTGTGATTTAATTTTAGTAAAAAAATTATTCAAGCATATTCCTATTGTCACAAGGTCCCAAAAAAGAGAGGAAGATGAAAGAGAGAATCCACTTTTTGATATGGGTGATAGGGAAGAATATAATTTTCATAGGCTTCATGGAAATAAGATCCACAGTTTCATATAGCTATGGAAAATATCTTAGAGAAAAATAAATAAATATACATTATTTTATTGGCAAACCAAGGTGCTAAATTTCCCTCTGACTATCATATAGAGAAAATTAAACGAGATCCTGAAAAGATTGAAACTCCCTTAAATGATCTTAGTGCTCTTACCCAACAAACAAGAGAACTACAAGGGTAAATCAAGGAAATGCAAGTGGGCACAACTAAGAAGTATATTTTGGAGGATATATGTCCATGCCCATTTCCCAAGCATTCTTAACTTCCAAAATTTGATAGATACAATGGGAAAATAGATCCTATTGACCACATGAGGGAGTTTCAAAACATGAGCCTTGATTTTTCACATGAAGACACATACTTGATGAGATTGTTCCGACAATGTTTAGGGAATGGATTTCTAAAATCACTCCACCCATCAAGAGGTTTGAGGATTTGATCAAAAAAATTATATCCCAATACTCCTACAACATTCAACATCAAATAACTATTCTTGATCTATGCAAATCAAAGAAAAAGACTGGGTAACCCTTCATCAATTCTTGCAAAGATGGAGAAGATTATTTGCATGATATTCCCATCTAGATACTTAAAAGGAAGAGATAGATATCTTTATTAATAGTCTTGATCAATAAATGAGTTATAGGCTCAACCTTCATTGTCCTTCACCATTTGAGAATTTGATTGAGAATGAAATCACTATTGAAGGAGCCTTATTCAAGAGAGGAGTGATAAAACTTGACAAAGATAGTCCAAATTCATACAATCATAACAACAACAATGACAAATCAAGATTGTAGACTAGCAAAAATAATGTTGTCAATGATGGTGTGGTAGATGCAAACAATGCAAAAGAAAAACCATCCATCTTCAATCTATTAGGTCCCCTACACAATAACACAAATCAAGGAAATAGTAACACCAATCAAAGAAACAACGCCAATCAAGGATATTTGACCAATCGGAACAATAGAATTAATTGTGGTAACTTCAACAATAATCTCAGCAAGACTCAAAATTCAAATCCACCCAAGTCACAATTTTTTCAGATTGATGGAGTTTTACTCCTTTGGGTCAATCTCTTGAGTCATCTTTCAAAGAGCTTATGGATAAAAATGTCATCACTTTACCACCTCAAAGAGATTATGATCCATGAGTCAAACCACCATCCTGGAATGGATATTATTATTGTGACTACCATAGATGCAAGTGACATAGGAAAAATAATTGTCAAGGATTAAAAAATTTAGTCCAATATTTGATATAAAATCGTACAATAACAGTCAAGGGACATCATGCCAATGAAGATCATCAAGCATTTAAGGACCCTCTTAAAACCTATAAAAAAGGAGAATCTTCAAGTGACAAAGGAAAAAATATAAAGCATGTCTATGATACCATAATCATTCACATCTACGTGGATGACCAACAGGTTAATGTTATCAAGGTCAAAGAGAAGCAGGAATATCAACAAGTCAATGTGACAATGAGTGGACAAGCTAAAGTTGTGTTAAAAGGGAGTTCATCCAAAACAACTGTCCCTCCTCCAAGTCAGTATAATTTAGTCAATCAATTTCAAAAAACATCCGCTCAAATATCTATCTTAGAGCTTCTCAAGATATACCCAACACATAAGAACATTTTGGAGAAAGCTTTCATTGACACAACTATATCCGCTGATTTGGATATTAACAAGTTTCAAGCCATGGTGGGACACTTGTTCTCACCCACTTGCCTATCATTTTCTAAAAAATATGATGCCTCCATGTCTCATCCACACAATTCTTCACTTTATCTATAATTCATTGTCCATTAAACCTAAATTAGGCATGTGTTCATATATGGAGGAGCGGGCCTGAATATTTTTACTTTAAAGCTAATCCTTTTCTTAGGATTTTCTAAAGATTCTATTGATCAAAGAAGGAAGATAATAATTAAAGCATATGATGATGGAGAGTGACCTTCCAAGGGTCTTATCATTTTTCCTATCATTGTGGGACCTATTATAAATAATACTTTTTGTCAAGTTTTGGATGGAGACCTTTCTTACAACATACTTTTGGGTCATCCTTGGATCCATGAGATGAAAGAAGTACCATCAACATACCATCAATGTCTCAAATTTCCTTATGATGGACAAGAGATAAATATACCAATAGATCACAACAATAGCCAAATTTGTTCTAATCTCAGAGAAACTCAAGACACTTTTGTATCACATAATAGAGAATCTCATGTTGTTTCCCCTTCAAATCATAATGACCAATTAAAGGAGTTGATAAATAAATTTGGCACAAAATTATAATGAAATGAAAAATGGGTGGGATAATATTCATTATATCTCTCTAACTTACCTATCTCTCCATGATCATATGACCAACCCACAATATCCAAACAACAAGTTACAACAACCTCCACATCAAGAGCACAATCTTCAGTACCCATCAAAATGTTTTATGTAAATTTTTTCAAAGCTAAAGATAGATAAATTCTCAAGTGGCTATATAAGGATGAAGATGAATTTATTCAACATACCAAATTTCCTACAAAACAATATGGTAAACGCTATGCTATAATGCAAAGGATGGGCTATGAAGGGACCGGTCCCATAGGTAAAAGAAAGGAAGGAATTGTAGAACCCATTTAGCCTACAATAACACATACAAAATATAAAGTGAGACTTGGGTATGGTGAAGATACAAAAGAAGCAACCCAAAAGAAACCCCATGAAGAAATAACTTTAACAATTCTTAGATTACAGGATAAATTTGATAGTGATTCAAATGAATATGAATGGGATACAATTTATGACAATCAATTTTGGAGAGATAAAAAGGTTTATTTCATACAAAAATATACACCCATACTTATGCAAGGAGAAAGTTTAACGATTCAGGCACTTGACTATGTACTTCAAGATGACCATGACTCAAGCGAGGATGATTCGGTTCAAAACAAGATTGATAATAGACATGAGGATACCATCATAAACATTATGTATAGTGAGAATTATAATCATGTCTATGTCATGACCTTAATAACCCTTGACCTCACTCAACTAGGAAATCCTTTCCCTTTAATCCATCCTGAGCTTATTGATTGGGATCAAACTCAACCTATTGATATCCCTATATTTCAAGATGATGAAGCTTGTGTAAATATCATTTTATTTTCAAATCCCGAAACGAGTTCCACCGGTGAATCTCATCATCAAGATTTAAATCAAGAGGGTGCCAAGTTTCTTAGCTACAAAATCAATAATATAACATATCGATCTAATGGTGAAAAGTAAAAAATGGTAGTGCTAGATCATTGAAAAGGGAAATAAATAGTTTATCCAATGGTGAAAACCTTTCAAAGGAACTAAAAGATGAGAAAATTGACACTCTTCTAGAACACTACCAAGAGAGATCTTCTATTTTGATCGAGCCAATAGAATAAATCAACATAGACACTACATAATAGCCAAAGATCTTACAACTTGTTCCTTCATTAATAGAGGAAGAGATACCAAGGTTCACAAAATTATCAAAATCCAATCAAATCAAATTTTCTTGGTCATATGCGGATATTCCTGGACCAGATCCTAATCTCATCATACATCATTTTTCTATAATGTCGAGGGAAAAACTAGTAAAGAAAAAACTTAGAAAGATGCATCCACATGTCACATTGTTGGTCAAAGAAGAATTGAAGAAACTATTGGATTTAGGGTTCATTCGGTCCATTGACTATGAAAAATGGATCTCTAACATTATACTAGTATCAAAACTGGATGGGTGTATTAGAATTTATACAAATTTTTGGGATCTAAATAAAGCATGTTTGAAAGATGATTTTCCTCTACTTAACATTAACACAATTGTGGACCTGGCAGCTGAACACACCATGTATTCACTTATGGATGGATTCTCAGGATATAATCAGATCAAGATCTAAACTTGAGGATCAAGGCAAGATTTCTTTCACATGTCCCTAGGGTACCTATTGTTAGAATCTGATGCCATTTGGTGTAAAAAATTCAAGTGCAGCCTATCAATGGGCTATGACCACTATTTTTCATGGCATGATACACACTTTCATAGAAGATTACGTGGATGAATTATTACAAAAATATTACACAAGAGAGGGACATCTAAAAATCCTATGTAAAATCTTTATTAGAATGGAGAAATTCAAGGTTAGACTCAATCTAAAGAAGTGTGTCTTTGGGGTTAAATCTAGAAAGCTTTTAGGATATATTATTTTAGAAAAAGGAATGGAGGTAGACCTAGCGAAATTCAAAGCTATCATGGAAATTTGACCACCAAGAAATATTAGTCAGCTTTGATCATTGCAAGGTCGAATACAATCTATTAGAAGGGTCATCGCACAACCAGAAGACAAGATTTTTCCTTACATGCATCTCTTGCATAAAATGTTTCCTTTCAAACGGGAAGAGAAGTGTGAAGTGGCGTGCAATCAAATCAAGAAATATCTAATGATTCCACCAGTTTTGGTTCCACCAGTACTAGGAGATTCGCTCATACTTTACATTTCAACCACAATGGTATCCTTGGGGGCATTGTTGGCACATGAGGATAGAACGGGAAAAGTGTGAGTTGTATACTAGATCAGAAGGACCCTGACAAGTCATGAGCTCAACTACACTTTTATTGAAAAGGCTTATTTAGCAGTAGTGTTTTCTTCCCAAAAGTTGTGGCACAATATGTTAGCCCACATAGTTAAACTTGTGGCCAAAATTGATCCATTAAAGTACATCTTGAGAAAAGCTACCTTAACGGGTAGGCTAGCCAAATGGGTAATGATCTTAAGTGAGTTTGATATCCACTATGTAGATCAAAAATCCATCAAAGGACAAGTCATAGTAGATAATCTAGATGAAGCACCTTTACAAATAGATCATCCAATGCATATTAAATTTCCTAATGTGAATGTTTTCACAACAACAATGAAGCAGTCATGAACACTATATTTTTATGGATCCTATACACAACATGGCTTGAGGTCAAGAATCCTATCACACCTCAAGGGCATGCTATTCTAAAATCTTATCGGTTAATGTTTCTTTCCACCAATAATATAGTTGAATATTAAGCACTGTTTACTGGAATGAGAGTAGCATTGGAATGGAGGATCATAGAGCTACAAGTCTATGGTTATTCACAACTTGTCATTAACCAGATCAATGATGATTGTCAGACCAAAGATGACAAGTTAATGCCTTATAAGAACATGGTTGATTATTTTAAGAAATATTTTACTAAAATCAAGTTCACACAGATTCTGAGAATTGACACCGAAGCTGCAAACACCATGGCTAGAGTTTCTTCACTACTACAACTATCAAAAAATAGAACTTGATATAAATTCCTAGTGGAAAAATTATATTTTCCTACCTATGATAATCCTGAGACCCAAATCATCTATGATATGGTTGGTTATAATTTCCCTTTATATGGCAAGATCTATACCTACTTGAAAGAAATATCTTACCCCCAGATTTGTCCCAAAATCAAAATAGAAATTTTATATGCTAATCTTCTCGCTAAACCTTAATCGTTGACACACTTTACTGACATGGTCTTGATGGTACACTCCTTATATGTCTTAAACATGATGAAGCCTAAAAATCATTACAAGAAGTTCATTATGTTATTTGTGGAACTCATAAAAGTGGACTCACCTTAGCTAAGAAACTTGTTAGAATGGTTTATGATTGGCCAACTATGGGAAGGAAATATTTTACCTTTGTAAATAAATATCCAATGTTTTCAGATACATGGGAACCATATACATGCTTTTGCTCAAGAGTTATAGTCTTTCATGACAACATGGCCCTTTTCTCAATGGGGACTAGATCTGGTTGAGAAAATTCACCCCTCTTCATCAAATGGGCACAATTTTACAATCATGACAAATAAATATTTTACCAAGTGGATTGAAGTTTTTCCATTGACCACAGTAATCGACACACAAATTTCATCCTTTATCTTGAATTATATCATGTGCCAGTATAGCATTTCCAGCTCCATTATCACTCATAATGGGAGACCTTTTAAGAATCAAGATGTTGAAAAACTTTGTGAGATATTTAATATCCAACATAGGTTCTCTACACCTTATTATCCACAAGGATATGGCCAATAAGAGGCTTCAAATAAAACAATCTTGAAGATCTTGAAGAAGACAATAAATGATATCGGTTGTGATTGTCATTTCCAATTGAATCCAGCTTTTTGGGCCTATAGAACCAACATTTTCACACCAATAGGAGCCACCCCATACGCTCTGGTCTATGGAGAAGAAGCGATCTTTCCATTATAAGTTGAGATACCCTCAGTTTGAGTTTCACTGAAAGGACTCATAACTAATGAAGACTATACATTTTCCCAACTACAAGAATTGGAACTGCTAGATGAGAGACGAGAACATGCAACTAATCACTTGAAGGCTTATCAACAAGTCATGTCTCGTAGATACAATCATAGAGTCAGACCACAAAAATTTCAAGTGGGTGACCTGGTTGTGAAAGAAAATCCTCACAATAAACAAGATAGGGAGAAGAAAGGAAAGTTCAAAAAAATTGGGTTGATCCATTTGTCATTATTGCAGTATATGATTTTGGAGCCTATCAACTATCTACACCTGAAGGGGACCTATTTGAAGAACTGATGAATAGAATTCATCTTAATAAGTTCTATGTCTGAAAAAAATAGCATAAAAAGTCTTGAAAAATCCAAAAAATAGCATAAAAAGTGCTGAAAAAATCCAAAACAATAGCATAAAAAGTCTTGAAAAAATCCAAAATAGCATAAAAATTCTAGAAAAAATCATCATTGGGGTGAAAACCTGGCAAACAAGCATCATTTTGACAGACAAAATATACAAAAAGAAAAAATTAAAAAAAATTAAAAAAAAATTGTTGCCTTCATGAAAACTAGCAAACAAGCATCTTGGTAACAACAAAAAAATCATTAAATCTAAAAAAGTGAAATAAAAAAAAAGGTGAAAACTTGGCAATTAGGCGTTATTTGTGAACAAGTTGGCTCTTCCATCTATTATTTCATGTACTTCATCCTATCAACATTGCTATCATATCAACATTACCATCCTATCAGCATCATATCTATCCATCATTTGTGCATCATAGAGGAAATCAAGTTTCATCATGGTTTGGTGAACTTTGTACATATCCATAATAATCGGTTGTGTCTAATTGGAAGAAAAATATAGACTCAATAGGGGAAATTGACTTTTGTGCTATCACAACAAAGAAATGGAAGTACAACAAACACATCAAACAAAAACAAAACACAATGAGAAGACAACACTTGGCAACCAATCATACATGATCAAAGCACTCATAAAAAAGAATAACATTAGGTTTTCAAATCAAAATGGATGATCTAATCTAAATAATGATTGAAATACTTTAAGCAAACTTTGAATTGTTGTTTTATGTATTTTTGTTATCATGCCTTAGGAGCAACTCAATGATGTCTGTTACTAGAGAAGAAAGGAAAGAAGATTATTTTTCTTTTTTTTGTCTGTGAGTTGATCATTATTACTGTGCAAATTTGTCATGGGGCATGATCTACAACATATAATTGATGACATTTCAATATTTTCATAGGAAAAGTGTTAACTCTTGTCTATTTAAGCAAGCAATACTCAGGTCATCTTGGTTCAATTATACCTCAATGCTTGTATTACCTTGCTGTATCAAAAATCATGAAATTTTTACTAAGGTCATCATCAGTGTGAATATCCCCTTTGATGCTTGTACTAACTTCCAACATTTCAAAATTTTCAATGATGATAAACAAACATAATATAGCTCTCGAAATGACAATTTTGCATGGTTAATATAGATTGCATTCATGTTTGTTTTGCATCAGCGTTATAGATTTTCCAACGTTGGCAAAGCATTAAAGACAACATATCTCTTTGACAAAGGATTGAGTACATTTGGCATTACCAAAAATGTCATTCATCCATTTAAGTTGAATTTTTGATATCATTCATCCATTTTAGTTGCATTATCATATCATTCATCCCTTTAAGTTGCATTATCATAATATTCATTCATTTCAATTACATTATCATTTCATTTCATTCACTTAAATTCAATTTCCATTTTCATATCAGACATTAAAAGCATCTTACCATTATTCATATAACGTCATTTATTTAGCTTGCACTTTCATATCATGCATACATTTTGACACAATCATTTTTCATCAGATTCTCATTCTTTTCACATCATCTGCAAAGCATTTAGAAATCATTATCACATCATATTATGACACAACTCCATGCATTAGATTATATATATGAGCATCAAAAAAATACAAAAATGTACAAAACATTGTATATCATTTGCATCCATCTCATCTAGCATTATAACATCATTTAGTCACTATCCATGGTATCAAATGACATAATGAAATCAAAGGAATCCATCATATAAACATACATCATAATCATAATGAGTCATAAACATCATCATCACTATCATAATCATATGCATAGGCATCATCATGAGATATATCCATTTGCAAGAATCATTATCCATAAACATACGTCATCAAGGCATAATCATAAGCAGCATAACATATATAAATAGAAATTCATACATGAACATCCATCATAGCATAAAATAGTCACATGCATAGATCAAAAATATTCACTGCATCTCATAATATCAAAACTCAATGTCAAATGTATAAGGATATTGAAACAAGGAGAGATACAATATCATAATGTGACCAAAATGAATGTATATACAAAGATCATCAAATATACATCATCAAAAGGGATCATGGGACTATGAGGTACTCCCCCAGGACTCATTGGTCTCGCAAGACTTCCTACACCTGAGGTACCTACATCTACAACACATGTACCAAGATCTGGACTTGGATCTCTGCATGGTGGTTGTGTCACACCCCTACTGGTAGTCTGAGAGTGGCTCTAACCATATCATGCATGTGCATCACTCACTCTCTACTTTGCAAGAACAACCTCATGGTACTGGCCATGATAATACTCAACCTCTTTGTCAGCCTATGTAACCTTTACCATCATCTCACCCATGGAGGTCCCCTTGGCCACTCTCTATAATCTCTTAGATAAATCCACTACTTGCTCACTAGCCTATCTCATAGCACCCCTCTCATCCATCAGTTTAGTTACCTGTGCCTGTAACTATTATATAGTGGAATGTGTCTGTGCCAGTTGAACCTATCGACTCTATACTATGGATTGTAGGGTGGATATTTGTACCTAATCTGATGGGCCTCATGTGTCAGTCCCATTTCCTAAAATGGAATGTCTCCTCTATGATATACGTATCACTATCGGGGCAACCCTACCACCAACAACTCCATCTCCATCATCATCATCATCATCACAATCCTCATCATCCTCCTCGCTCCCACTCTCCTCTCCCTATTCCTAAGTTTTTGTGCTTTGCTCCCATCCAGTGGTACAAAAGGATCCTCAAGCCTGGTAAGTTGTGGTACTAGATGTGTTGTAGCATACTGTGCATAATCAGCTACATCCCCCCTATTAGAACCAAAAATTTATATTAAAAACCTAAATAATTTTCCCATTTTGAACCTAATGATTTCACTATTTCTCTCATAAAAAATCACACCCCCCCTTTTACAGTGAAAAAATGGCTTTTACCCTTGTACCATTGCCTTATTTTGGTCTATATCCCTTATATTTTGCCTATCTTCCTCATAGAAATTCATTGTGCTCCTATAAAATATTAAAACATATTTTACCTTATACCGTTGCTATGTATTCATCTCTTTTATGGATTTCACCACCATACCATGGCTTCCCAAAGAATAGCCCATGGTCTAGAGGTGGTGGTTATCGATAGTCATCTAGGCAGTTACTGCACGACCGCAGACAGTCAAAGAAGAGAGTGCGGTGGCACGGTGGTAAGGAATGAAGCAACTACCACTACACCGCAACCACTAAGAACAATAACTATAGTGAAAACGGTATAGGGTCAATGGTCATTGACACAACTACTACCACACCACAGCTGGTCAGGATGGAGACCACGGTGGCATGATAGATAGGGAGGTAATGGAGGTTAATAGTTATCATTCAGTGATGCAACTACCGCCACACCATGGCTGGTCAGAACGTACACTGTGGTGACTGTGGTGGACATAGATGGAACTGGTGATGGAAAATTGAATGATATAGATGGTGGTGGTAAGTTAACAATGAAGTGGTGGTTAAGACTGGTCACTCTGGTACTGCTGGTATTCATGTCAGTGACCACAATGATACAGTAGAAAGTTAAGGACAAAAAACAACACCGTGATACCACGGGAGGTAGAGATAGGGGCAGTGGTAGAGCGGTGAGAGGAGGATTGACTCTGGCAAGTAAACCATGATACTACTAGTGGTTAAAATGAAGTCTGCAGTAGAGTGGTAAATCTAATAAAAGCCTCGGGAAATAAAGTATAAGGATGGTAAAATTATTAAAGTGAAAAATCAAGGAGAAAACTATAATTTTAAATATTTGATTTATCGATAAGGCAACTAATAAAATATTTCATTTTTTCTAAGGAATCCAAATGGTTGTAATGGGAAATTGAAGGGTCATGACCCTTCTTATGATGTATAAATATTTTGAAAAATTAGTTAGATAGGGAGTTGGGAACTAGAGTAGGAGTTAGATTTTCTCATAAATGAGAATTGGGGAATGTAAATAATAACAAATATTTTTTCAAGCAGATCAATGCACATAGTATTTTGAATTGGTGAAACCCTTCCTATTTTTGGTTGTTGTGTTGCAATAATTTACATCTCTTATCTGGTTGTCTCCAACTTGAGGTCTTGAAACATTTAAATCAATATATCAAGTATATCTTTGGTCTGTCTAAATGTCTTTTCCATTTTGTATGACTTAATTGATTGGTGCTTGCAAGTCAAATTTAAATCATTTTGAATAATTCAAAGTGATTCAAGATTTCTCTTGGATTGTTGAAGAAGAAATTGGTAGGAAAAAATTCCAACACAATCTATGTAAGTCATAAATTAATGAAGGCATATGCCAGTCATTAGAATTTCATTTCATGAAGTTCCTAGAAACTTAAATTAAGATAGAAAGGGAAAAGCATATAATTCTTAATTTTTGACTTCATTGCCCATGTAGATAGAAGGCAATGATCTACCACAACCTAGAGAACAAATTCATATACAAACAACTTATTCAAATCCTTTCTTTTGTGCAGTAGGAGTAGGAGTAGTTGTAGTGATTTTCATCTATTCACTTCCATTTTCGATTGTTGATAGATTGCTCAATCAGGAAACACATTTCAAAATCTCTGTCATTCATATAGGTACACCCACCTAGGTCTAGCAGAACCTAAAGAGTAGAAGGTATAGTTGCATCAATTGGCCTTGTACGTTCGCCAAAATCGTTGTGAGAGCTTGGAAACCTCTCGTGGTTCAAACCTATGTTTTTGAGAACCAACACCCCCGTCAATAATATATACTATGTAATCCCACCTTTGTCCACCTAAGGCTATGAAATCTACATCAGTTGCATCAAATGAATTCTTCTACTAACACTGAGAATGAATGTTTGAATTGTGGGACATCCCCTATATCCGACCATACTTTCTAAGCACTTGATTCAGTAGAACTCTCTTGATAATATGTGCAGTGTGGCCAATCAAGTATCATGAAATAAAAACATATAGCATATTTCTATCATCCTTCAGCCACTGCTTGTATTCTAAGTGTGGATTCCATGTAACCATATCTAAGTCATCAAGTACTCGCTACCAGTAGTCTAATTTTCCCATCCTATCCTCAACGACAACACCTACATATACAAAAATGTATGGTCACCCAACTAGAAATTGTCTATCCACCATAGGACGTGTAATTGCTATATGTTCCCATGCCCAGACCTAAAGTGGGAACATCCAAAAACCATGCTCTTCTCTTTATAGTACACTATCTGATATAGCTCATGATATAAATGAGTGAGCATGCATGATCCCCAAGCATATTGTGTACCCTATATAAGTATGCTCTCCAGCACTTAACCCCATCCAACTGCTAGTCCCTTTGACCTACATTCGAGACATAAGAAACCACCTATGAATCCTGCTAGTACACATGGAAATGATGTGTATGTCTTAGACA
Organism: Sequoiadendron giganteum; assembly: GCA_007115665.2. Taxonomy (NCBI): domain Eukaryota; kingdom Viridiplantae; phylum Streptophyta; class Pinopsida; order Cupressales; family Cupressaceae; genus Sequoiadendron; species Sequoiadendron giganteum. Next base: position 560,071,669 of record CM021109.1, on the reverse strand, counting down.
TCCCAACCCATGGAATCTCATATCTGACAATATGATCATCTGCAAAAACTCTCCTCAAGGTATCAGTGCCCACCTACTCTCTGGTATCATATGTCATGATCTCTTCAATCACTAGAATATTTAGAATCATATAGACATCCTTAGGAGTAATAATCATCCCTCATTTTTCTAGGTGAAAGGTGTTTGTATCACTGTGCCACCTCTTGGTGAGAACAATCAACAAACCTTATTGAGCCCCATCTCTAGCATCTCATGCAATGAGGTCAACTCACAAGCATCAATGAAATCTCTATCTTCATAAACAAGGAGTGGAATCAAGCTCCAGGTCTTCACGAATCTCTCTCGTACCTAAAGAATCAATAGTCTCTCCTATCCATTCAAAACATATCAAATTAGTGTTTGTCATTAAATCAATCAAATCACTCAAAGAAATCAATCAAATCAATCTATCTTACTATTTGTTTATTACCAATCATGAGGATGGATTTATCAATTATCTTACTATTTTTTTCTCTTCAATCATGAGGACAAATTTATTAGTTATCTTACTATTTGTTTCTCATCAATCATGAGGAAAAATTTATCAGTTATCCTACTACCTGTTTTTCATCAATCGTGAAAGCAAGTTTATCAAATATTACTATTTATTGTCTCATACATCATGAGGATGAATTTATCAGTTCTCCTACTATTTTTTTTTCATCAATCATGAGGAAAAATTTATCAGTTATCCTACTATTTGTTTTTCATCAATCACGAAAGAAATTTTATCAAATATTACTATTTACTGTCACATACATCATGAGCAAAATTTTATCAGTTATCCTACTATTTATTTTTCATCAATCATGAAAGAAATTTTATCAAATCTTAATATTTTTTGTGTCATACATCATGAGGATGAATTTATCAATTATCTTGCTATTTTTTTTTCATCAATCATGAAAAAAAAACTATTCAATCTTACTATTTGTTGTCTCATACATCATGAGGAAAAAGTTATTAGTTATCATATCAGACCTATCAGTTCTCATCAATTGAACATAAAAAATTCACAATCACATGCTAAATTAATCAAAAAATAATTTGTTGAAGAGAGAAATCATGCAAACTGGCATCAATTTTGAAAAATGTGCTGCAAAATAACTTATATACTCTAGCAAATGAAAAGCACTATAGTTTTTCACATATGCGCTACTGAATTCATTATATGCGTTATAGCCTCAAATGTGTTATACTTTTCATCATATGCACTACATGAATCCTCATATGCATTATGGCATTATATGTGCTAGGGAACTCATCAAATATGCTACTTTGTTAAAAAATGTGTGAAAATCAAAGCAAAACATGTCAAAAACATTTCAATTTTTAATGCATCAAATCACAAGGAGGTTTATGCAATCCATATCAGGGCTCCGTAATGTGCCTAGTGTTGGTGTCGTTGAATCCACTCAAATTTGTGTCGGTGGATGTGAAGTGTCATTTTTCTCAATCTAGAGCTCAAATTTCTCAAATTCACTAAGGTAATAATGCACAAATGATCTTCAAAAGTTACTTTTTACCTATTTAAGGGTGAATGGAGGGTAATTTTATGACATTATTTTATCCATGAGACAAAATCAAAGTTCTTCATATCTATCTTTCAATAGAGGATTCCATCAAATCATCTTTATCAATCGATGAATCGCACAAAAAATCAATACAAATTCTCAGAAAATTATCAAAATTTTCCAACAAAATTCAAAATTTTATCTGATTCATCACTTGAGGCAGCATGTAGGCATCTATTTTCCAAAATTCACATCTAGGGCAAACTTTTTAATTCTTTGAAGCAATGTGTAAAACACATCACTTCAAAGAGGGGAAACATGTATATACCTAAAAATGGTCACCTTATAATAAGTTTGGTAATTAATTAAATATAAGTTATTTAACTAATCTTCTAATTCAATCTACATATAAATAAATTTAAATAATTTTTTTATATTGTTCATTTTTTGCATTCTTCTATCTTAATTAAATAAGTTTAGTTACTTATTTAATTTAATCATTTTTTCATTTCTTCTTAATTAATTAAATAAGTTTCACAATTTATTTAATTTAATTATAATATTTCTTTATTTTGAATAAAGTAATTATTCTTATTTTTCCAAAAATAATAAAATCATTCTTAAATCTTCTAAATATTTTTCTTTTTCCAAATCATAAAATCGTTTTTAAATCTTCTAAAAATTCATCTCACTTATAATTAAATATTTTAAATATTTAATTAGAAACTTCTTATCCTCTTTTCACACGTGATTAAATATTTTTAATATTTAATTGTGGAAGCTTCCAAATCCACGTGTCACATGAAATTAAATAATTTTATTATTTAATTGTTGAATTATCTTCAACCACCAAAACTAACTCATAAATTAAAATGAAAAATGGCAATTTGCCTTCATTTTTTAGTGAAAAGGTTTCATGGGAAGGAAAAATCTTCCTTCTTTTTCTCTAGCTTCCATATTTCTCTCCAACTTCTCTTTCTATCATCGTTCATCTTACCAAACTGAATCTCAACCGTTGATCTTTGCCAACTAAGATTTTGCAGTCAAAAATTTATAAATAAGACCTCTTGGCTCTTTGAAAATCCTGGAACTGGTTACATATCATTATCATTATAGTTAAACAATCAAGCATTTATCATTTTAATATCCTAGATTTCATAATCATAGCATAGCATCTTAGCTTTTATCATCTTAGCATAAATAATCATGGTAGAATAGCTTGCATAATTTGTTCTTAGTTTCATTATCATAGTTTCATTATCTCACATCATTCAGCATAAGAATTCATTCTTCATATCATCTCATTCTCTAGGTTGTCATTTTGTTGAGCTTCTTCTTATACAATCTAAGAGCAAGCAACTTAAAAATGAATCCTTGGAGATAGAGAAAAATGGGATGGTTTTGAAGAATCTATTGGGTTTGAATTTTGTTTAGCTTTAAATTAAATTCTTTGATATAATGTTTCATTGGTTTTTTGTTTAACTTATTTATTTCTCCACATATTTACACACGCACAGGTAGTTATTTTTCTTTGATATTCTTATATTTTCAAGTAGTTTTTGTCGAAGTAATTCACACATATCATAACCACTATAAATAGTTGTGGCAGACATAGAATTCTCTTTGTTGGTAAAATAGATTTTGTGGCCAATCATTATGGATGGATACTTCACAGATGGATTTATAATAGGTTTTGTTGCTAGATCTCTCTTGTCATAGGTAGCATCAGTGAGTTTTGATACCATTTCATTTTTCACCACCTTTAACATAGGTACTGATCCAGTGTCACAAAGTTTGATGAAATTTTTCATCGATTCCTTTTTTATCAAGTCTAGTAAGAACCATCTTTACATGTAGATCATCTACTATAGAATAGAAATTCGTAAAATTATTCCAGCAATCCAAATTCTTTGTCACAAGATTTGAATATTCAGGTTTTAACAAGAAATCATCATCGATGAGTTTATCATCCATATATAAAAAAAAATTATATTATTGAATTCTTCTAACTTCACCCTAATGTACATTCTTATGTCCTTTGTTGGCATGACACCATCAGGAATTAAAGAGAAGGTGCCCTAAGGGTCATCTTCGAAAACCTTCATCGAATATTTTCTATAGGAGGGCCTAGGTATTTTTGTTGTTTGTACAACTATAGGAGTTTCTATTTTCTATATTTCGAGCTTTTAGGAATTCAAAAAGGAATTTGCACAAGAACATAGAAACACAAAATTGAAAAATACCTTTTTTGCAAATGCCTGAAACTAGGGTTTACGCCAGTCGCTCTTCACCTCATTCAAATGCACAAATTATAAGAAAAAAATTTATATTTTTTATTTATAGATTAATGTGATACCCTAATTCAACTTTAAAGCTCTCAAAATTTGAAAAGTTGCCGAATTTCCTTAACTTTGATAAAAAACCCTAATATGCTCCGCAAACGAGCATACAAGCCTTTTTTCTTCCGATTTCTTTTTCAAAATTTCTATACACTAATTTCTTGTGATTTTTCTTCATTTCAAGGATCTGACACACTTGTAATTGGGGAGTTTTAAGGATTTTCTACTAGAAATCCCCTTAAGACCATGCTAGGTGATGAGTCTAGTTTATGGTTTAATTATTTATGGGGTTGGTGTCCATTTCCTACAGTAACTTAATACTTTATTGTTTGGGAGTTGATATTTTTGTTGTTTGTACAACTATACGAGTTTCCATTTTCTATATGTCAAGATTTTAGGGATTCATAAAGGAATTTTCACAACCTCACAGCAACACAAAATTGAGAAATACCTTTTTTGCAAATACCTGAAACTAGTGTTTGCACGAGTTGCACCTTAATTCACTTTAAATCACTTCAAGTTTCTCTTCACCTCTTTCAAATGCATAAATTATAGAAAAAAACTTTATATTTTTTCTTTATAGATTAATGTGATACCCTAATTCAACTTTAATTCTCTCAAAATTTGAAAAGCTACCAAATTTCTTTAACTGTGCTAAAAAACCCTAATATGCTCTGCAAACGAGCATCTAAGCCTTTATTCTTTTGATTTCTTTTTCAAAACTTCTGCACACTAATTTCTTACAATTTTTCTTCATGTCAAGGATCTAACATGTTTGCAATCAAGGGGTTTTAAGGATTTTCTACTAGAAATCCCCTTAAGACCATGCTAGGTGATGAGTCTAGTTTATGGTTTAATTATTGATGGGGTTGATGTCCATTTTCTATAGTAACTTAACACTTTTTTGTTTTGGAGTTGATCTTTTTCATAATATTTCCTTAAACCATACACCTTGGACATAAATCTATTTTCATAAGATTTCATATGATATTGATATGCTATGTGGACTATTTGTGTTAATTTTCATGTGATCAATCAGTGTCTCTTTAAGATGATTATGAATATGTAGTAGTTGTGCATGCTAATGTTTTCATGTAAATAATTTGAAGCCTACAATCAAGAAGATTCTGCTAGTTGGACGTGTGTTATACAAATCAACAAGGTGGTCATTGAACACTCTTAGTGGTTGGAGATTCCTCATGCACCAGATTGTAACTGCATTGTAGTGATCTTAATTTTTTTTAAGCATGTGCAAGAATTACTATTGTGCCAGATCAGAGTTAAGGAAATCGTGCCTAACAGGTCTTGTGCATTCATATTCGCCCCTTCTCTTTTTCATGCTTCCCTAATGTGGTGTCATTCGCATTTGTTGGAGTTAACTGCCTTGCTAGGTGGTTGGGTAAATAGGGGCTACCATGTTCTTTCGAGCTCTGTCTCTCTTTTTCCAGTCGAAGAATCTTGATTTGATGTACTCACACTTTTAAGCTTTTCAGCAATACAGTCATGTTGATCATTTTTACTCATGTTTTTCAATAAATGAAATGAATTTGTGAGTTCATGCATCTGATTTTACCTTAGTCTTAGGGAATACTTATCCAAGGGGGTCCACTTGGTGAGTATTTCATCCTTTAGCTTAGTTTGTATTTTTCTATTCAATAAATAGTTAAGAATCTAGCATTAATTGTTCCTGCAACCACTAGAATTCTATTTTGTGATTGTTCCTATAGCCAAATTAGACAAAGTAATTTCTTATTTCTTTCTTAGATTTTAATTTTTTTCATGCGTTTCAATTTGGTCTAGTTATTGGTGGATGTTCAAAATTTATATTATTTCCTTTCAAGCAATTTACTTTCAACATTATGTTTTTCTTAGTTGTAGGATAGATATGGCTACTTTGGATTCCTAGTGCACATATAGTGTTGACCCGTTGCAATTTTGCATCCCTGGGTTGAAAATTTAAATGCACCTTCATGATGAATGAGATAGCTATTTAGGTTAGATGTCCAATCTCTGAAACACAAATGTAAAGGATTAGTTGTAAAATCATTGTAGGAGGCCAAGATTTTTGGCGTCGTTGTTAGGGATGGCGTCAAACTAGGTAGTTATTTTGAGAAATTAATAGTTTTCTTGTTGTAGTATTTTTGGAAGTTGTTTTTAGTATACCCATCATTAGAAGAGCTATGACCCCCCTATTCTTTTGCCAGTTTTTTGTGTGAGTTGGCTAGTAGTGATTTGATACCATATGCATAGAGAAAGAAGAAGAGATGCTCGTGGGAGATTACTTCCTAACAATCTTGATCTATTCTAGATAGTTGAGTACCAAAACCTACCAAGAAACCTAGAAGAATAAGAGCCACACCCTTTTGTTGATATATTCCCTAATCTAACCAACTCTGAAGTTTCCCTTTTCTTTGGAATTTCATCAAGAAAGCATGGGTGATGAAAATAGAGATAGAGCTAACCAACCAAATTTTACTTTCCCCATTTCTCATTAAAATGAAGTTGACAATCTCAAAAATATTCCTCCTTCAGTTCTTCCTAAGTTCTATGTAATTGTCATAGAAGATCCCGATACATTCCTATTTGAGTTTGATATCCTCTGTAGAAGTTATGATTATACCACTAATTCCCATAGGCTTAAGATATTCCCTTCCACCTTGAAAGAAACCACATTAAGATGGTTCATGAGCCTGGGAAAAGATACTGTGGAGACTTGGGAGGAAATGAAGACAAAATTCCTTGAGAAATACAAAGAGTATTGTAGGGGCAGTGACATGAGACGAGATGACATTTTCATAATGCAACAACAGGAAGATAATAGCCTGGAGGATTTCATTTCAAGGTTTTTTTTTATACAAAAATATTCACACCATACACTCAATGAAGAATCACAAAAGCTACTTTTCTCGAGAGGAATTAAAGGAAGTTGCATTGATTCCTTGGACCTAATGGGAGGAGGAGATGTCACCCAAATTCCTTGGGAGGATATCAATAAAATATGTCGAAATTATTCTAGGTCAGGCTCAAAGAAGGGGAGAGCTTACCAATATTTTATGGGTAAATCATCCACCAGTGGAGTTTCAAGGATGGAGATTTCTAACTTATTGGCAAATTTCAAGCAAGACATCCTAAACAATCTTGTTACTTAGTTGGATTCACTTCAAGCCAAGAAGAAACAAGAGGAGGCGGAGGCAATGTTGGTAGAATATTGCCCTCATTATAGACAAAAGAAGAAGGACTGCAGATGCAAGATGGCACCCCAGTTCAAACCAATCCAAGGTAAAGATGATCAGGTCTACTATGTTGCACAAACAAGGCTATGGGATCCAACACAAGGCATGCCACCAAATCCACTATCTTTTCTTGGGACACATTTCAATCCTTATTCATCTAGTAATCAATGGAAACCTCGATATCCATCCAATTATGGAGGATATCCACCACATAATTTCAGTAACCCTCCTAATACTTGACCCACTCACCAAAAATCTCCCCTAGTGGTAGAAACCTCAAGGGAATCGGTAGTAGTTTCAAGTAAATTAGCAGCCACCTCTGGGATACTAAAAACAAATATCTCAATGGAGGGGAGGACAACAATGGCCAAACTAGTCAACAAATTACATGTGACCACCTTCTTAGCCCTAGCAACCTGCTATAAAGCCTCCTCCTACTAATCCAAGTTCAAATATGCCTAAACCTACTTATTTACCAACACAACCCACACCTAACCCAAATAATAAACCACAACAGTAGCCAGCATAATTTTTTGATCCACATAAATTCCCTACATATGATGTGAGTGTCAGTGACATCTGTTTGTGTTTAGGAACTACTTTTCCAGCTCCTTCCACACCTATTATCATTGAGCTTCTTGTGGAAGAGGAGGAGCCCCTAAATATCCTTATTCAACCTAAAAATCTTGAACCAATCCCAATCAAGTACACTGATACTAAATCACCATTTCCCCAGAGGTTGGAAACTATGAAACAAAAGGAAGAAAAGGAGGACAATTTTTTTGACATTCTAGATCAATTGAAGAATTTATGTGTCTAGATACCTCTATTTCAGGCCATCAAATATGTTCCCATATATGGTAAAGTAATCAAGGAAGCATGCCTTAAGAAGCCAGGCCAGAAGAAGAAAGACCCCACTACAGTTCATGTGGTGGGACAGCTTGCTAACATCATCCTTGGAAAATTAACTATTCCCAAGTACAATGACCCAAGGAGTCCTATAGTAGGAGTTGTTATAAATGGAATTCTTTGATTGATTTGGGAGTAGAAATAAATGTTATGACCAGGGACATCATGAAACAACTAAATATTGTAAGCATGAGACCCACTCGTACTATCCTACAACTCGATAATAGCTCTACTAATATGCCTAATGGTATAGTGGAAGATTTAGTGGTAACTCTAGACTCTTGGGAGTACCCAATATATTCTATGATTGTTTCTCTCAAAGCCACACTAGGAGGGTACCCCATCATTCTTGGAAGACCATGGTTAGCAACAAAAAATGTTTACATTGGATTTCAAACAAGAGACATGGCCATTTTCTATGGAAAGATTACCAAAAATCTTGTCATCTACCCACCTAATCATCCATCTTATGATAAGGATGATCCAGTATGGCCACATATTAGTGAAGAGGCTGAAGAAGTTAATTTTGTGGCACAACTTATGATGTTATGCAGAAATCCCTTCCTGTAGCTTCAGGATGAAGATGAACTATTGTCCCACAGTTCAGAACCATTATGAGGTAGAGGAAGTGTCGCCCTCTCAATTATCTGATTCTATTGCTATAGTAAAAACACTCTTTCCCACTCTTCCTATAGCCAAATTTCCTGTAGAAACAGGTATGTTACATGCATTACTACCACATGAGTTCAAATTACAAAGCATTAGTGAAGTAGATATGGTTGATTTAGCTACACAATTCCAAGTATTAGAAGGAAATTATTTGAATATCAACAGTAAATTGAGTGAACAACTGTAGTTGTCATTGGAAAACTTCTTGTGGGCACACAAAAATCCATTTTCATGGGACTATCATGATATGAAGGGATTAGAACCTAAAATTTGCACTCATAGGATATATGGGTATGTGCAGGATCATCATGGAAAAAACAAGCCCTTAAGTGGCAATAAAAAGACAAACAATCAGAGTTAGACAACTTGACGTAAAAATTTGCATAAGTTATCTATATTATTTCAAAAAAATGTAAAAATAGAATCTATAGAAAATTGAATGTAGTTTCTAAACTACTAGACCTTTATTTAAAAAAATAAAATCTATTTGGTGAAAATTTGAAATGTCAATGCAGTAGTATTTAAATTTCAAGGTAAAAAAAAGTAGGTGTCTTTCTGACTACCCTAACCACAATAAAATGATAACATTTTTTAATAAGATTTTAGATATATGTAGAGGAATCATGTCCTGATGTGATGCATATTTTTAATAATTTTTTTCCATTCAAATAATTAATTATGATTTTTTTATTACAACTTTAAAAAAGTATAAAAGCTCGTCTGTTAACCACCTTAACTTGGTCAAAAATTCATAAAATTCATTTTTTTTTTAATTCCTATAGTATGCAAAGCATAGAATGTGACACATGTTTTGGATTAAAAAAATGTGATACCATTTGAAAGTTATAGATGTTTTTCAATCAGCCTATCAATCAAGACTTTATTCATAATTCTAATAGAAAATGAATAATAATTATTTATTAAATTCAAAGTAAAGGATAATTTATATTGGTGGAAACCTAAGAATCTCCTCTAAAAACCCTTTTAGTTTCATCAATTTTGGGTTAAAAAAAGTCATCAACCATGTTGGTACTCAAAAATGCAAGTTTTAACCGGAAGAGTTTGCCAAGCCCTCACAATGCTTTTGGTCAAAATACAAGGCCAATTGATGCAATTGTACCTTCTTCTCTTTAGGTTCTACTAGACCAAGGTGAATGAACCTAATGAATGATACAGATTTATAAAGTATTTCTTGATCCAACAATCTATTCACAATGGCAAAGGTGGTGGATAGATGAAAATCTCTACAACTAATCCTACTCCTACTACACAAATGAAAGGATTTGAATAAATTGTTTGACATGAAATTCTATCTCTAGGTTGAGGAAGATCAGTGCCTTCTATCCACATGGGCAATGGAGTCATAAACAGAAAATGATATGTGTTTTCCTTCTCTGGCTTAATTTAAAGTTGTTAGGCACTTTATAAAATAAAATCCTATGACTGGCATATGAATTCATTATTTTATGGCTTGCATAAATAGTGTTGGAAAGTTTCTTGTCCTAGTTCTTCTTTAACCACCCAAAAGAAATCCTAAAATTACAGTGACTTACTTGAAGGGATTTAATTCTGACTTATAGACACCAACAAATAAAATCACACAAAAATGGGAATTTATCTTGATAAATCAAAGATTATACTTTATATAATGATTTAAATAACTAAAGGATCTCAAGTTGGAGAAAACCAGATAAAAGAATAAAAAGTATTGCAACTCAACAACTGAAACAGGAAGGTTTTCACCAATTAAAAACATTAATCTCCATTTCTCTATTTAAAGAAAGATTTTTTATTGTTTACATTCCCGGTCAGAAAAAATCAGACTCCTCATCCTCTAACCCCCTCCCTCTCTTTTGATTTTTGAAATATTTATATAGTAAAAACCAAGGGTTGTGACCCTTCAATTATCTAGTTACAGCAATTTGAATTTTTTGATAGGAAATAAAATATTTGATTAAGTACCTTATCAAAAAATCAAATATTTAAACTATAGTCCCACTTTTAATTTTTATGTATATGCCTTTGATTTTAACTCGCCACCTTTTCCCACTCTATACATTCTACGCCTTCATGGCCATTTATCACTTTTACCACTCAACCACGGTCAACATTCTAGCTCCCCGCGGTATCGCGGTACTCTGACCTTGACTATGCCGATGTCGTTTATCACCTTACCACGCTACCTCGGGCTTTGAATTTTCCACCTACAGTATCGTAGTGCCTAGCTTTGGTGGTTATCCTAGCTGCTTACCACATTACTATGGTTGCGCAGTAACTGCTAACTGCTATCTGTTCACTGACTGCTACTACGCTATCCTGGTCAATGTTTAGGCCCCTAGCGGTAGCGCAGTAGCCATTTACTAACCGCCAATTGTCACCTCGCTCATTTGTTAACTACCTATCTACATCGACCGCCAATTGCTTACAGTTGACTACTTGCCTTCGACTGTTACCTGTTTATTGTGGCCACCGTGGTCTGTGGTTTGATTGCGCTCGGTATTGTGGTGAGCACTTTATGCCCACCTATTAACCGCTACCACAATACCATAGGCCCCTTTGTGGGAGGCCGCAGTAAAACGGTAAAGGCTTATGGAGTGCATATTAAGGGAGCAATAAGGATTTGAAAAGCATGATAAAATGGATGGGGAATAAAATGAATAATTTTTATGAAAAAGATAGGCAAATAAAATAAAATCCCTTAGGGTATTTATGGATTTTTATGGAAAACTATGGAAAACACCTTAGGGTTTTAGATGGAAATTTTATATCCTAACAAACCACATGGGCCATCATATGGCTTACATAGCGCCACTTTTTGGCCCATCATGATCCTACACATACCCATATATAAGAGATAATTGTACACTAGTAAGGTAGTTGCAAAGAAGAATTAGCCCTGCATTAAGAGAAATAGTAAAAGGAGAATTGCAAAAATTGCTTGATGCCAGATTTATCTACCCCATTTCAAACAGCCACTAGGTGTCCCCATTGGTGATTGTACCCAAGAAAGGAGGAAAGTGGTGAGTCTATATTGATTACAAGGAACTTAACTCTACCACCAAAAAACACCATTTTCCCTTACTGTTCATAGATCAAGTCTTGGACTCATTTGTAGGAAAGCAGTGCTTTTCTTTTCTTGATGGATTTAGAGTCTATAATAAGCTTAAAATTGTACCAAAGGACTAGGAGAATACCAAATTTACCTATTGATGGAGAACATATGCTTACTCAGTACTTCCATTTGGCTTATGCAATGCACCTTTCAACCTTTCAGAGAGCACTCATTAGCATATTTTCAAATATATCCCATGATTGCATGGAAATTTATATGGATGATTTCACTACTTATGGTGTTGATTTCAATGAATCATTGCACAATCTAAGGAGAGTCCTAAAAATATTTGAAGACCAGAATCTATCTTTAAATGGTGATAAGTGCTTCATGATGATGTAGGAAGGTGTAGTTCATGGCCACTACATCTCTCACAAAGGAACTCAAGTAGATCCTACAAATATTGAGGTAATTACCAATATACATATTCCTGCAAACAAAAATATGTTAGGAGTTTCTTCGGACATGTAGCTTATTATAGGAGGTTCATAAAAACCTTTAGCAAAATGATAATGCCATTATATAATATCCTCACTAAATATGTTGAGTTCCAATGGATAGAAGACTATGACAAGGCATTTTCTGACTTGAAAGAAACTTTAAATCATGCTCCTATACTCAAGGGACCTAATTGGGAGATTATTTTTCACATCCATACAGATGCATCAAAATATTCTATAGGAGAAATCCTAAAATAGAAAGAAGGAACTATTGAAAACTTCATTTACTTTGTCAGCAAAAATCTGCAAGGAGCTGAATTCAATTGTACAGTGACAAAAAGGGAAATGTTACCAGTGATCTATGCCTTAAATAAATTCAGATATTACATAACTGACTACCAAATCTTTGTGCACATTGATCATGCAGCCATTAGATACCTTACGAACAAACCTTTGATTTCAAGAAGGCTAGCAAGATGGTTACCATTGATGTGGGAATTTGATATAAATATTGTGGATAAACTAGGGAAAGCCAATGTTGTTGTAGATTTTCTTTCAAGTCTGATCACATCAGAAGACAATCAAGTCATAGATGATTCTTTCCTAATGAACACTTATTTTATATTAGTGTGCAGATACCCTAGTATGTTAATAGCTATTTTTTTGGTCAAAGGGAGAGTCCCTCCTCACTTCTCTCCAAAAGAGAGGAGATTTCTCATTAGAAATCTTTCCATTTTTCATGGATCATTGGATGTTTGTTTTATACTGGACCTAACTAGGTCATGAGGAGATGTGTGAGTGAAGATGAGACATTTGATATTCTGTATACATGACACAATGAAACCTGTGGACGATATTTTATAGCCAAGAGGACAATAATGAAGATTTCGAACATGGGATATTATTGGCCAACACTTCACAAGGATGAAGGGAGATATACATGGAAGTGTGGCAGATGCTAAAGTTTGGTGCAGCCAATAAAATCTAATGAGATGCCACTTTGTCCTTAGGTAGTAATTAGTCCATTTGATAAGTGGGGGCTAGATTTTTTAGGACCCATTGATCCTGCATCAAAATTTAAATCCTAAAGTTTAGTATGCACTTATTATGTAACTAAATGGGTAGAAGTTAAGGCCATGAAGCATACATAAGATACTAAGGTTACAAAAATTTTGAATGACGAATTTGTCACACGGTATGGGATTCCAAGACAGATAATGATTGATCAAGGGACTCAATTTACTTCAACCCTTGTTAGAGAATTGGTTAATGAGTACAACATTAGGAACAAGAAATCTACTCCTTATCACCCCCAGGCCAATGGCCAAGTTGAGGTGACTAACAGAGAAATTGAGGTTATTCTCACCAAGATAGTGGTTATCCATAAAAAATATTGGGCAAGAAGGCTACCAAAAGTTTTTTGGGCTTACAAAACCACTTGGAAAACCACTACAAGATTCACTCCATTTGAGTTGTTGTATGGAAAGATAGCCATGATGCCCACTAAATTTGAACATAAGATCCCCAAGAGTACAGTAGAATTGGGAATGGATATTTCTGAAGCATAAAGAGATAAAATCATGCAGTTGAATGCTTTGGATGAGATGAAGAAGGAAACCTTGCATCACACAGAGGTAGTTAAAAATCAGCAAATAAGATGGCATGATAAATTTATGAAGGATAAGAAGTTTCAGCCTAGAGATTGGGCAGCGCTCTATGACTCAAGATATCAGGATAATGATGTAGAAGTTGACAATCCCAACCTCACAAACCCCAGTAATCACCTGCATGGAATAACCTATCACAAAGTATAAAAGATGAATAGAACAACAAAGAAACTCTGCAAGCCTCAAGCTGTAAAAAATCATTAAGATAATTAATAATTACAAAGAGATCAATCCTTATAAAGGAGATCAAGAAACTCTAAATGAAACCCTAGTGTGTACACTTAATAATTAATAAATGATTATTAATGTTCCTAAGTTTAGCTTAAGTAAATCTAAAGTGATAAGTGACTTAATTAATTAGTCAATATGATTAAATTAATTAAGTGAAATAACTTATTACTCTAACACCCCCCTTAAGATGAGCTCAGGGAGAATTTAGAACACTAGGAAAAGATACATGAAAGAAAAGATGGTTCCTTGCAAAAAAGGCCTGATTAGGTACCCATGTACAAAATCAATGCAAAATAAACCAAGTGGGGTAAAGGAGAAAACCCAGAGGGAACGAAACTCCTCACCAAAATAGGATGCAAAGAAAGGAATGCAATACAGTAATGAAAGAAGGATAGGAGGTGAATTACATTACACCCCCTACAGATAACTTATATCATATAAGTACATATATAATGGTCTCCATAGGAGAGATAGAAAGAGACAAGAAGGCTCCCATAATGAAGAAACTCCTTTCAAAATGGTAGTTGCCTAATGTAGAATCCAAAAATAGGTCCTAAGGGAGAAAATGATATTCCTCCCCTTGGGAAGAAATTGATCCAAAGGATGATGCCGAATAAACCCTGTGAAGAGTGATGAACCAATCTGTGTCAAGATGTGTGCGATGATAGGATGCTAAAGAATCTCTTTGTTTGAATTGAAACAAATTATGCCAAACCCAAATCGATGTGAAGACTTCTAAAATGCAACCTCTGAATCCACAGATAATGGGTGGCATACTATGATAACCTAGTTATCAAGGTAGAGGAGATGTATGTCCTAAAAATAATCCTCAAGATCTACAGTGTGAGACTCAACAAACAAGAATGTGTTTGCACGATAAGAATCCCATGATGTAGCAGGTAATGAATGACCAAAATGGTCATGATGTTGAACTAAATCCATAGGGGCCAATGTTGTGATACTGATGTCATCATGAACACCAGATGATACATGTGTAGTCTCAGTCTCATGACTAGGAATGGTGAGATAATTCTTTTATCCATAAGAACATGCAAGGATGTCTAAATACTCAAGCTCCTCTAAAGTATCATGATCAAAGGGTATATTATCTCTCCAAGCAATGGGTAAGAGAAAATCTGAAGTAGGATCCTTTAGGAATGGAGAGATATTGGGGTCTCCATAGATCTCCCAAAGATGTTTACAAAGTGGGTGGGGACACAAAATGTCTGATACAATCCACATAGTTTCATCATCAACACTAGACAATATAAGTCCTACTATGTGATCTCTAATGATATCCCAAGCTAATTTTCCCTTTCAAGTGGTTGGTTGAGGTATGAGATCATAAAAATTAGGAAAAATATTAAGCCACCTACAATGTGTAAGTATTCCCTTTGCCCACGACTCATAATTACCCCATTCTAGGTTTATAACTCAAGGGTAAGTAGAAAAACCTATGATAACTCTTCAAACTAAAAAAATAGAGACAAATGACCTTATTTCATGTAGATCAAATGAAATAGAGACAAATGACACAAACAGGAGGTTCCCAAGTGTCAAAACGTCCAAGTAATTAAGCAAACTATGAAAACACAAAAATCTGGATAAAATATATCTATGGTAAAATCTGGGAAAATAAGTCTAATCATTGTGTAAAGCACTGAAGCAACTTTCCAAGGCCTTTTGCAAAAAATGGAGTCCACATGAAAACATTATGCCCCTCAGAGTTTCAAAACATTATTCTAACTTTTAATGTCAAAAAATACATCAAAATTGAAAAATCATAAGATGAAACCTACAACATTGGATCAAGCTTGGAACCAACTTTCCAATGATATTTGATTTTTCAGAAACTAAGTTTTTATCCAAAAGTTATGGCCAAAATACAAAAACCTACTCTAAAAGGTTTGAGGGTTAAGCCTTGAAGTTAGGCTAGCCACTAGCATTAACCAATAGTGGTTAAATGTTAGTGGTTAATTGATGGTGGCAACCATTAACTCTGGTTCTTTTTCCCCCAAATTGTGTGTCATACCAGGCCCTATGACCCAAAAATGAAAAAAATTGCCTCCTAGAGTAACTATGTCTGATTTTGACGATTAGATAGTAAATTTAGGGGTTTTTGGGCACGCTAAACATGATTGTGAGGTTCGTTTGAGATAAAAATGCTCCAAAAATGTAGGTACGCTCTGGATTAGAAACCCCTCAAAAACTTCAAACGCTCATAGATCTGTCAAACAGACACCTTTTTCGATGAAATGAAAGATGTTTCTAGGGTTTTTGGGTGCTCTAAATGCAATGGAAACATCCGTTTTTTAAAATTTTCCAAAAAAATGGCTACCCCTAGATCTTGCAAATAAATGTTTGGCTGAAACCCTTGCACTTAAAAATCATTGTAAGGCAATATCCTTCAAAAGATGAACATGAAGCTAGAGATCTAAAGATCTGATACCATGTAGAAGTTGAGAAACCCAACCTCACAAGCCCTAGTAATCACCTACATGCAATAAGCTATCACAAATTATGAAATATGAACATAACAACAAAAATTCTCTACAAGCCTCAAGCTGTAAAAATGCACTAAGATAATTAATAATTACAAATAGATCAATCCTTATGAAGGAGATCAATAAACCCTAAATGAAACCATAGTGTGCACACTTAATAATTAATAAATAATTATTAATGGGTGATAGGGAGGGTTGGTGGAATCACTCCATGATTCCTACTCTAGGTCTTACTTGGAAGACCCCTATGGTGTCTCACTTCACCACCTTAACCTATAGGACCTACTTCTTGTCTAGGCTCCCCTGGTTCTCCTTGCCAACCCAACTACCAACATATATTCTTCCAACCAAGTCAACCTTGGTGCTTTCTTTGCAATTCCTCCCTTAGCCCTTAATCCACCCTAAAGGCTACAATTCTCCAATGTATTGATTTTGACTTTGAAGAGGTGAGGAGGTGATTTCATAAGCTTCATTCCATCCTAGTAAGGTGTTTAGGGATCCACATATCTTCATTCCCTGGTTGCTTTCACCAAACCCTCATTTTTAGGCCTAGAACCTAGGGTTTCTTCTCCGAGAGAGCAGTGTTCTCCACAAGGTTCCTTCGAATAACCCCCAAACTTTTCTTGGCATTCCTAGTCCTTATGTCCACCACTCAAAGATTATGGGAGCCTTGGGCCTCAACTGGCCGTACAAAGCCCTAATCTAGAAATGGACTACACTAGGCCTTTTGTTGTAAGCCTTTTCCTAACCTACAAGTAGACTGTCAAGAGTTTCCCTCACTAGATGGACCGCTGGAGTCTCCTCCTTGTTACCATAGCTTTGCAAACCTTACATCACCCCTCTCCAAAAGGGAAATGGATCCAATCTAACACCTCTGCTATGTTAAGTGCTTAGCACTTTGGTCTTCCCTAGTCGGACACTTCTTGGCTCGCCTAGGAGAAGACTTCCATGGTGGTCACAGAACTATCAAGACCCCCTAACTCTATAGTATGTACAGGCATGGAGTCTAGTCACAATTCCCAAGGGGTCGTACATTATGTATAGTGGGAATGTGAACTAAACCTCCATTTTCTCAAGCTGACTAGTTCAGATCAGCAATTAAAAGAAAACAAACTATCTACAAATAGAACTTGAAATTGAACTAATCAACTATCTTATGGCACACAAAGCTTAAGAGAAAATTGCACTACATCCTACACAACTCACAGTACCATGATTAATCCATTAACACACTAATTCAAAGCAAACAAACCAGAAAATTCACCCTAAACACCACTATTTACTTGATTTCAAAACTTCAACACAAATTCTAATGCTTCCGACCTTGTTTTCAAGTTGAGTCACACCATATATAGGTCTCCAAAAGTAGTTAGGCCTTCCCTTGGTTGTGCATTTCAGTTACATTGTGACAAAGTTCCAAAAATGCACCATTTGCCAACTTTTCCTAATTTCTAGAGAACCTATGCAAATGAGTTCCAAAACTCACTAAGCTTTTCCAAACATTATTCTAAAGATCAAAGCATGTTCCTAAGCTATCTCACCTACTCATTGGTCAACATGACCTTCATAGAAACATACCAAAAAAATGCAAACCTACATTGCCTAGTGGTCCACAATACAAAGTGTTCCAAGTGTTCCTAGACAACCTATGGGTGCTCCTGCACCAATGGGCCTAAATATATCTTAAGTAAATATAAAGTGATAAGTGACTTTATTAATTAACCAATATGATTAAATTAATTAAGTGAAATAACTTATTACTCTAACAAATGTAGGAAAATTGCAGACAAGGTGGCTTGGAGCTTATGAGGTGGCTAAAGTATTTCCAATGGAGTTGTTTAGGTAGCTACCATTGATCTTATCATATTTAAGTTGTTGGTGAATGGTTGTCACCTATGATTGTATCATAAGCGAACTTCTAAAGAGGATTTTTTGCAGCAATTCACTTAGCATGTAGCACCCGGACTTCCTACAACTGAAGGAAGTGGACCTAGTGTCCCTTCTTCTGGCTAATTAAGGTACGCAACTTATCATAATAAAGATTCCCACTTTGTGGGGATCCACTTCTTCACCCATCTGCCCATTCATTCCACCTTTCTCTCTCTTCCACCTCACCAACATCATTTCACTTCACATCATTCCACTCCACCTCCTCCCACTATGCACTCATTAATTGTTCAATTCATTTCTTGGAAATAATTGGTACTTTCTCTGTGATCTCTGCAATATATCTTACATGAACTCGAGTATGAACCCACATACGTGCACATTAATTTTTATATCTTAATTATCTTCTAGTGAGTTTACTTAATTGTTTTAAATTAATATCGACATTCACCATAGCATGTCACCATTTCCCGCCCCTGTCAAATCATCCGTTCACCTCACATGTGAGGACACATATCCAAATCAAAGTTGGGGGGGAACATGCCAAGGCCATGTCCTCATGACTATCTGTACTGACTCACGCTAGAAAAAGTTAAGTGATTTAGAAAATTTGAATTTTGAGGTGACGACTCATATGTGTGAAATGTAAATCCTCTACCACCATTTTCTATAAACACAACCTACATTCATTACTCGTTTATTACCTTAATTATTCTTGTCTGATTCAAAAGGTAAAATTCAAATGACACCAGCATTAAAATTTAGCAGAGTTGAAGGAAGAAGAAGTTTCATTTCCAAATAAGAATTGTAGGAGCAAATTTTTGCAGAGTAATTATTTGATTGTAGACAATGGGAAGTGGGTTGGTTCAAATCAAACCCACAATTCATGATGTTTTATTATAGGATGCACCTTGCCTAGCTGTGTTTAGGAACTATGGATGGCTTCAATGAAGGTGTTGCATTAGAATTCACCCAGACATTGTCCAAAGGGAAAGCCACAGTAAAAGGTTTGGAAGTCACAACTACAAAGGAAAAAATTGTAGAATCTATAGGGTTGCATGCTGACGGAAAAAATTACCTTGTTGATAGGGAATCCAAGTCAGCTAGGGCTGAATTTATTGAGCCTAATGACCCTCCATTGAGAATATAAAACCAAGGAGAAAAGAGGACTTCTGTGCCTAAGCTATGGAGGAAAGCAGTTGTTTATGCTATCAAGTATATTAGTTATGAACATCACTAGTCAAATTTGTATTTCATGCATTTTGAGATTCTAAACCACATGAGGCATGGAAGGAGAATGAATGTGCTCAACATATTGTAAAACCTTCTTTCGATCATGGTAGCATAAAATCATAGAGGTAGGGACAATTCTCTTTCCTCCCATTGCTTAATTAAATTATTAGTTGAAAAATCTCTACATGATGTGTCCAATATTTCTTGGAAAGAATTTTTGAGAATTGATAAATTACACTAGAGCATTTTCACCCTAGGGTTTTGCCTCAACCTCGTAGATTTGGGAGGAGAAGGAGCAATATTGGTTTCATTGTCCGTACCTCAACTTCGCACACAAGCCCTAGTGGAACTCCTCCTATAACGACATTGTTGATGGTGTTTTTTGCATAGCAACAACTCAGACAGAATATTATATCCTATCTCTCTTGAAAGGTAAATCTCTATAGGAAAAGAGATAACCCCAAGGTCTCTAATGTCAGCTCTTGACAATGCAACAAAACAACCCAGAGAAAATGTGAAAATACCAGTAATCACACAGGGACCTTACTACAAGAAAATACTAGATTTTGAATTTATCAGATCTAAACAATGGATTGATACTTGAAATCCTCAATTGAACTTAGGTAATAAAGAAAATAACATAAGATAAAGGTTTCAGAGATAATTCTAAGACTAATTCTAACCCTAAGACTGACAATGCCAAAATATAAGATGCTCAAAATGGACTGATCTCTCATAAACTAGTTTCTGTTCAACCCAGATGAATTTGGAATCTCATAGGAATAGTGAAATCTTCTGACTTATTTAAATATTTTAAAATCATAAACATTCATTCAAGACAATCTTGTTGCAACTAAAATGAAAAAACATTAACAATTGAACTAAGCACAATTTTAAGTCCAAGCTAACTTTACAAAGCAGCTAACAAATAGCTAACTGAAAAAAGTATGGACTAGAGATCACTACGAATATTCCAAACATGAAACCCTAAGCATCACCAAACTATCCGAGCAATGACTTTAAACATCCAGATTTCAATAATCCTTGCACTCTTCATCCCTACCAACCTACTAAGGAGAGTGATAACACTATAGTATTCCCTTTTGAACTTAAGCCTAAATAGTTGTTTTGGCAACTTGGAGAAGTGGGACTTGGGTTTCTCCAACCAAGAATTGATCACCTGCTGGGACTTAACCACATTCTCCTCATAATATTTCTTTTTTATATCCATATCAAAGGCCACCACATGTGACCTATCAGGTATATCAAAAGTCCTAGCAATGGACATGGGATCAAAGCTCGTTATGATTCTTCCTTGAGGGAAAACTATCCTTTGTGTTCCCTAGTCATAGTTTCTGACACATTCAAGCACCTACTCATAGCATTGTATTGTGGAGGCAAAACCATCCATATGTGCTAACCCAGACTCTAGAGTTCATCTAGCCAGCAAAGGGAGGTTTTGTGCTGCCATTTCAGCCTTGAATTCCTCATAATCCCACATACCCACTTTGGTATCAGTGACCCCTAACAAGACGAAATTATATCTGCTCTCATGATTCCTACTCTTTATGTCCATTTTCACCTTTTCTACATTAGAGATAGCATAACTTTCAACACTTGGATCTGTTGCCTTTCCCTTTCCATGCCCAACAAATTCTTTTCCTGATCCTGCCTGCAAACAAATAGAACAACCACAATGAGATCCAAGACAAACAACAAGTGTCAACATCAATTATTTCAAAGTTCGGGGTTTAGCTTCCTCCATGGAATTCAGACTAGAGAGGAATTTTGGGGAAATCAAGACTGGGCAGAATCTAGTGAAATAAACATACAAACCCCACAATATCACTTCAATCAGTCAGTATAATAAATTAATATATTGGAACAACTTAGCATAAGTTCATTTAATCATCAAAATGCATTAAATATAAGAAAATTCATCCTATAATCATTAGATTCTTCATTCCCACAAAACTTCAAAAGAATCCGCCAAAGAAGGAAATCCCCAAAAACAACAATGGTTTCAGTAATCCGGGAAAATGAAGGAAGCCTAGAATACCCGGGAAAATCCCAACAGAGCAGATTTTAGCAGAATCGAGATAGATTCTATGTGGAAGCATGAATTCAGAAAAACGACCAAGAAATAGACACCGGGAAAATCCAGAGGAAGCGAAATTCCATGAGGCAAACAAAAGTCCAGATAAATAGAAAATGATAAAGAAAGAAGGAAAAATAGGAAGACTCGCGGAAATCCTACAAGGGTAGGATTCCACGAAGGCAATGAAAACATAAACGTCTGTGTTTTCCTCATCCTCACCTAAAATATATCAAACAACATGGACCAAGAACTTTCAGCTCGACAACAGCTTAACCTAAACTTCCAATGGATCAACCATGAATTTAAAACTCTCATCTCAAAAATTTGAAAGGGATTTGCTATGCCCTAGGTCATGAACCCTAAGAAACTTCATCATGAAAGAACGAAGAAGCTCAGTCATGAGTCTCTTGCATAAAAGGATTGGAAGTTTGTGGTAGGGGAAATAAAACCTCAAAAACAACAATGAAAGACAAGCCCAAAGTAGATATTCAAGACAATCACCCAGACAGACTGATAGAACACAAAAACCCCAAATGGCCAGACATGTCAAATACACACAAGCAAGAACAAAGAAATGAACGACATTAAAACACACAACAAAGCATTAAAACTAGAAAAGGAAGAGGGAATATCCACATACCATGAGAATAGATGAAACTAAAACCTAGAAAGTCAGTAAACAACCTCCAAGCATGAGCCGAATACAAGCAATGCCCCAAAACTCTAAATGCAGCACTCGAAATCTCCTCAAATGCAAAATCTAGCAACACACCTCAAGCTCCAGCACTCCAAGCTCAAATGACAAGTAAATAAGAAAAGTCAAATGGAAAATCGCTTCACAAAATTCAATATATCATTGCTCCAAAGGGTTGTGCAATCGCCATTAATGCGATTGACAAGACGATCAAGACCAAAATTCGGAAACCCGATAGAACCACGAAATTCAAAAAATTTGGACATGATAGATTTCCCCAGACTTGAGTAGAAAGGCAGCCATTTCCAAATGCCAAAGGGAAATTGGGAAAGTTTGGCTAGGTCACATTTTTCCGAACACGATGAAAAACCTGAATCATACCCAGAACTTAAGGTTGACAATATAAATCATAAATGCTCCACTCCAACCGGCAGGATGAACATCAAAGCACATGCACAATCAAGAAAAATTCCAAAATAGAAAGTCCAACACACCAAAAAGTGAATAAAATGAGGGTCCCAACTTTCAGTGGGGTGTTTGTGCAAAAAATACACAACAAATAGTGACTCGAGTGGGGAAATTCTCCAGAGCATTTCAAGAACAAACTACAATCACAAACCCAAAATCTATGGTTTCTATCCTTTCATCAAGACACCTATGGAAAAAGTTTTAGAAACTACAAGAAAGAAGACTTTTTCCTATCCCAGGGTCCAAGGTGTGTATTTTGCATTTATTTCCTATTCGTTAGGTGCAATGGGAACTAGAGAAAATCTGACCAGGCTACATAAAAGTTCCAACTTCAAAAGCAACAAAGATAGAGCCCTAGTGCTAGCTAGGCATCCATAGCCCTAGCGAGGTTATCATTGTGATTCTCCCAAGCATAGCTCTATTCTAGGATACCCCTGATAAGGTGAAGGTTTATTTTTTTATTTTTTTAAATATTTCCCTTTTTTGTTTTCTCTTTTCTCTATCAAAAATTTAATAGAACCTTTCTTTCACCTTGTAAGTAACAAAACTCACACTCAGGGATGAGGAACATAGTGTCACTAAAGTAGAATATAATATTTTTCACCAGGCCAAATTATCTAGGAACCCTATGCAAATACAAAATCTTTTATTTTAATGTGAAGATGTGAGACCCAAATATATTCCAAAGTTTATCCAAAATGAGTGACTCTAATTCTAAGCATAGGTAAGAGTAGACAAAGGAATTCCACCACTTGACTCTGAAAAACTAATTAGAGTTTGCAAAAGAAATTTCCAAAACACCTCCATGCACATAGCCTATTATACATACGCAATAACCCCAAGAAAGAAAGAAACCAAATGAAAAAACCAAAATGAAAGAAAAATGGACCAAGGTAAACCTACAATAAAACAAATAAAACAAGAAAAGAAAAGAAAAGAAAAGCAGAAAGAAAACCTATTCTAGTTATGTACAGGATGAGCTGCAAACAACTTGAGTTTGAAAATAATGCTTCAGATACTGCCCATTGACAGGCAGCGGGATATCGTCACTAGTGAGGGTCTTCAGACAAAAATCATTATCTTCCAGCATTTATGAAATCTGGTAAAGACCAAGCCAGAGTTTATCAAATTTACCATGCTTTCCCTTATGGTCATGGGATTTATCCTAGTAGAGAACCAAGTCAGAGATTCGAAAGGCTTTCACCTTGGCTCTCTTGTCAAACCATCTCTTCACTACACCCTGATGTTTAAAAACATTTTCTAGGGCTTCATCTATTTTTTGTTCAAGGTGTAATAGTTCAGCCAAACGAGCTTCACGTTTATTTTCCTCATTGTAGTATTCATTAATAAATTGTAGAGTAGGGATCTTCAGTTGGATAGGAAACATAGGTTCCAAACCATACACTAAATGATAAGGAGAGGTCCCTATGGATGCCTTCTATCTAGTACGCTCTATCTAGAGAGAAAATTGAAGCTGGGTGTGCCAATCCTAAGGATTTTGTTCTAGCAACTTATGGATAATTGTCAATAGGTTCTTATTGGAAGACTCAGCTAAACAATTACCTTGAGGTTAGTAATTGGATGAGAATTTAATAACAATCCCATGGTCAAAAGCCCAATTAGAAAATTTCAGCGATGTAAATGCAGGGCCATTATCACAAACTAAAGACAATGGACAACCAAAATGATTGATGATACCTGACTCAAGAAAAATGATCACCACATCCAAAGTGCATTATTTACAAGAAAGAGCATTTTTCCATCTAGTAAAATAATCAGTTATAGTAAGAATATTCTTGTGACCCATAGAAGATGGAGGATTAGTTGGACCTATTAAATCCATTCTCGATTGGTTGAATGGTTTTACCTCTATCACTGGCTAAAGTGGAAGAGTTGCATGTTTTTCCTTACTTGTTGTAGTTTGGCATATGTGGCAAGTCCTCACATGTTGTTATGCATCTTTGAACAAAGTAGGCTAGTAATAACCTACCCTCAAGATCTGATTTGCAATGGCTAATGCAGAACCATGGTTTCTGCCATATATCTCATGAAATTCAATCATCACTTTGGTAGCCTCTTCCTTTCCCAAACATCTCAGATATACACCCTCATTATTTCTTTTGTATAAAATGGATCCTTTCATCATAAAAATTCCACTCTTTAGGCGCAAATCTCACCTTTGAACTGTACTAAGGTGATCAAGACATTGTTGATTTAGTAAATAAAAAATGATTTCATCATACCAATCTCCTAGAGATACCTCTTGAAGATAATAGTGTTGAGTTGTGAGATCAAGATCTATCTCAGCCATTGTCTTTGTGAGTCCATTTCCTCTTACTAATTTCATGGGTTGAATCTCCATGTCATATTCCTGCAACATAGTCACCCATTTGGCTCTTCATTCACCCAACTCATTCTGCATTAAAAACATCTTTATTGGAGGATCATGCACTATGGCAAAAACCTTATTCCTCAAAATATAGTGTCTGAAATTTTTCACTGCTCTGACCAAAGCATAGGCCTACTTCTCAACATTTTTAAACCTTAATTTTGTATCCTTTAAATGGGTAGTCATGAGGGCTATAGGATGCTCATCGACTTGATCAGACTTTTGGCTAAGCATTCCATCACAAGAGTGATCAGAAGCAAATTAATATATGTAAAAAGGTTTAGCATAATCTGGACTCACCAATACTCGAACCTCAACAATAGCTTTCTTATTTTTTGTAAATTCCTCCTTAGCTTATGCATTCCTCTCTACTTTTGCTTCTTGTTTCAACATAGCCTTTGATGGTTTCACTATCTCTACAGATCCAGTGATAAATTTTCTAACAAAGTTAATCTTACCAAAGAATAACTTCATCTCTTTCTTACTTGTAGGAGGTTGTATGTTTAGGACAGCCTGTATTCATTCAAGATCAATTGTAATACCTTGTTCTGATATGATATGTTCCAAAAAATTTCCCTCTGTGACTCCAAAAATGCACTTCCTAGGATTAAGTGAAATATCAAACTCTCTGTACATTTTGAATACATTGCATAAATCTATTATGTGATCACCTCATTTCTTAGAAAAATACGTCAAGTCATCCATATAAATAATGATGCACTTACCAATTATATCTTTAAAGCCAATTTTCATAGCTTTCTGGAATGTATCTCCAACATTGATCAACCCAAATGGCATCCTTCTATAAGAAAAAATTTCCCCATTTTGTAGTGAAGGCAGTCTTGTGCCTATCCTCATATTGCACCATAACTTGATTATATCTAGA
The DNA here is from genome assembly GCA_007115665.2 of Sequoiadendron giganteum. NCBI lineage: Eukaryota > Viridiplantae > Streptophyta > Pinopsida > Cupressales > Cupressaceae > Sequoiadendron > Sequoiadendron giganteum. The sequence continues at coordinate 560,045,357 of CM021109.1, read as the reverse complement.
ATACCCATCCAAGAAAGACATCATCTAGGATCCATTAACTATCTGAAGTACTTCATTGAGTGATGGAACTGGATAGTTATCCTTTTCTGATGCTCTATTCAGATTCCTAAAATCCACACACAATCTGATTTCTCCATTATTTTCCTTACTGGAACCAGATTTTCAACCCAATTTGAATGTCTTACTAGAAATATAACTCATTTTGAAAGTAACTTCTACACTTCCTTCTGAATAATGGGTTCTAATTGAGCATTGATTGCCCTATGTCTCTATCTAAATGGCTTGACATTTGTCTTTAAAGGAATAGTGTGTGTAATGATTGAAGTATCGTATGTTTTCAAATCTTCATAACTCCAAGCTATCACATCATGATATGTGTGCAATGCATCAATAATCCATTTCATTTCCTTGGGATATACACCTTACCAATAAGAACATTCTCATGTCATCTGATGTCCCCATCTTATATTTTTCAAACTGGCTACTAAGAAATTCCCTTTTAACTTGTTGTTCCTGATCTCTTATCTTATCCAAATCAAAGATTTATTCAAGTTATACCATTCCTCTTGGAATAGTGTTGGTCTTTACATTTATGATTCCTCCCAAGTCTATTTCTACTTCTTGGGGCTCCACCTCATCAATGACTTGAAAGGGAAACACATCACAACTTGTGATAGAATCAAAAATATGCTTATCACCTTCAAATACCTAGAAATTGGTAATGTTATCAGGCACTGAAGGTACTGGAGTGAAATCAACTATAAACCTCTTCAATCCTAAAAGTGATAAAGGTTGCAAGGTGCTAGAAATTTTTAATAGAGATTCAGCAACCTGATTCTTGCTATGAGGGATCAACTGGATATTGGAATCATCAAATTCCTCGATGAGATCCCACACTCTATGCCTATAATTATTTATTCTCCTATCACGACATGAATATTGTTTCCTTACTTGTTTGACTACTAATTCAGAGTCCCCAAAGACCTGTAATATCTTAAATTTCTTCCTTGATGCTATTAACAAGCCATGGATCAAAGCTTCATATTCAAAAATATTATTAATGCATTGGAATTGGAGTCTATGAGTAGAAAAATAATTTTTACCTTTAGGATTGCTCAACTAAAATCATGTTGTAGCACCCTACTTAAATTCAAACCCATCAAATCTTAATGTCCAAAATCCAACACTCTCCAATGGCCTTAATTTATCCTTTACTTTGTTGGTAATAGGGGGCTTCTTAGGAGGCATTGGGCTCTCACCCTCATCATTATCTAACTCCATCTATACATCAAGTCCAACAGTTGGGACTGGATTAATGCATTTTTGTATCTATTCCATAGAAATTTGACACAAATCACATTCTAGTTCGAAGTGAGGAGCATCATGGACTCTACACTGATTGGGAAGAAAAACTTCTTCAAAATTCATCCTTCCTCCCACTTTTATATAATTTTTAAAACACCTCTAGATGAATTTCTTAAAGTTATCCAGCAAACTAAGCTGTTCATTTTCTTGATCATTGGTTGCATCTGCTTTTGTAATCAGTGGTCCAGAATCAATGACCTCTAATATGAATTCTTCTAAGGGGTAATACAACATAAATATCTACTCATCTTCCGAAACCACTATAGCCAATACATAATTTCCCATGCTAAGTTTAGACACCAACAGTTCATTGGAAATATTCTAGTATTCGGTGATTACATACTTCATTCGAGGTTCTCTTTCAATTTTGATCTGACTTGGAACTCCTTTGCATGGTAGTAACATGTGTGAATGGTTTGTAGATGTATATCCATTCAATGCCTTAGTGAAATCTCGACCTAAAATCAATCCATAAGTATCAAGAATGTCAGCAACCTGAATGTTGATCACTCGTTGCACCCTAGGATCTGATGCCAGCTGTGTAGGGATCACATTCAGTTCTCCCACTATACTTACCTTTTTTTTGTCCAGTTGAGTGACCTTCTTTTGATAAGCTATAAGGGTAATGCCCAATGCTTTGCAAATAGAAAAAGGCATAACATTTGTAGATGCTCCTGATTCTAGAAGACAATTATGCAGATTCTTTCCAAAGATAGGAAAAAAAATTAGGTAAGGAGGGGTTTCCATCTTGCCTTGAAAAAAAATCAACCGAGTGTCATCTTGTGCAACTTGACCCTTATCTTTATCTCTCCCTTTATCTATAGGTGGAACTTGGACTCTAGGTGCCTATGAATTAGAAGACCTGGTAATAGCCTCATTGATGGTTACCTCCTATGGTACTATATGTGGGTTAAATAACCATAAGAATGCATTCCTAATAGTAGGAACTCTTAATAATTCAAAATTAGAAAGACTTACCTTTAATTGCATGAATTCTTCAGTCAGATACTCGCCCAATTGCTCCATATTCAGATCAGCATGGGTTTCCTTATGGCCACTAGCCTGCCTATCTTTTGAAACTTCAACATTGTTTCCCTTTGACAAGTATTGTGTTGGTACATGAGGGTAAGGTGGATTATTACTAGCTTGTGGATCTGGTGGAGTAGTAAAATTTTTAGGAGGGATAGAATTAGTGAAAGGACCTCCAGCCTATGGACTCCTGTTAGGTCTATTTCTCAAATCATATTTCTTTGCTGGTTGTTGAAACATATGAACTTCTTCAACACTAACTTCTTCCTCATCCAAAGGGCCATTATCATTATCATTTTCTTCATTAAACAACTCGGAGATATCATCCTCATTTAACACTTGTTCTACCTCATTCTCCCGATCATTAGACTCCTCTTTTGGTTCATTTTCATCACCTTTTGGAAATGGTGGGTGATTGAGTACCAACACTGGAGAATCATAGGGATTTGAGGGCACAATTTCCTGACTATTGGAATTGTTCTCAACTTCATACTAAAAAATGGAAGTAGCATTCTAAAACTCAGTGCAATCCAACTTAGAATGTTGACTTGTCTTATGGAGTTTGCACCAACCGGACAAAGCTGCCTCTGCCAAGTATACACCATTTTGAGGTTATTCCTAAGTAGAGGGTTGATCTAATCAAGTGGGAATCCCTCCATTATTAGTTCTGGTATTCCATGAACTATATTGCCTAGGTGGTTTCCCTCCATCAAATCCTTGTCCACCTTGTTGATTTGTATCAAAATTCTGGCTAGAGCCTTGTCTTCTATCAAAATTCTGATCAAAGCCTTGCCCTTTGTCAAAATTTTGATTTCTATCAAAATATTGCCCTCTTTCAAAGTTCGTGCTCTCCCTACCATAGTTATATTGCATGTTCTTTTGAGCAGCCTAAAGTTGGCTATTCTGATTTCTCAAATAAGTTACCTCAATATTCATTTTTTTCACCTGCTTAGATAACTCCTCCAATCACTCCTTATCTAGGCCATTAGGTGGCGCCGAATTCACATTACCAAGAGGCTATCTAGGTATTCCTCTAGAACCAACAACCTAATTTAAAACTTCTAAATTTTGTAAATATGTAGGAAAACCAGCCTATTGTTGATGAAGAGGTCGATTAGCCCTTTGTTGAGGATAAGATGTCATAGGCTAAGCTTGACTTAATGGAGGTCCTAGATGAGGGACCAAAGGAAATGAGGGTATTTGATTCATCAAAGGGGCATGATTGGTCAAAGCATGATTGAGAGCTTGAACTTGTCCAAGGTGAGCAGTGTATCCTAAGGATGGTAAAGGTCCTAATAAGTGTTTCCTCAAATCCATGTTGACCTTTAGAGCTTCTGCATATGGAGTGAGAAAATAAGTTGGGGGGTTAGTACTCTATTTAATGAGTTTAGTGTAAGCTCAGTGAAACCTGTTATTGAATGACCCTATTGTATCATTAATATCCCTTTTCACTCTAGTAAACTACAGGTATAGCTCATTGGCACTAATGGGAATCTTAAACTTCTACAAAAATGCAGTTTCTAGTTCATTCCAATTATGGATGGAAGCATGAGGTAAGTGATTATACCAATAAAATTCCTCTTCCCCAAGGGAATAAGGGAATAGTATACATTAGACATCCTCATGGTTTATTCCTCTATCTCTCAGAAAAGTTCGGAAAATTCCAATATGCTCTTTTGTTGTCCTATTGGGGTCATGAGTATGGAACTTAGAGAAAAAATTCTCAAGATTCTTGGGCATGACATTTTAGTTATTGAAGATCAATGGAGATGGGTTGTTGGCGAGGAAAAACATTGGTGGAGGTGGGGGTGGTAATGTCTGATTTATAATCGGTTGTGGCTGTGGAATACGAACTCCCTTATAATCAGATGAAGATGAGGATAATGGAGATGATGGAAGTGGGTGAGCGGATGATGATTCCTCCCCTCTCCTGGCCCTTCTTGACCTAGTAGGGACCTATAAATATTTAAATTCCTCTTCTCCTAGAGTAGATCTAGTTCTTCTTCTAAGCCTTTTAGGAT
>CM021109.1:559950334-560040842 GCA_007115665.2 Sequoiadendron giganteum | reverse complement strand
GAACCATGCCATATAAAACAAGAGAGATACCAAATCAAAATACCCTTTCTTATATTAAATCACCCAAAACGGAAACAATTCCAGCCTCTTATTATAATACTTGCTTGAAGGTAAACCCTAATTCACTCAAATCTATATCCTATGTCTATTATGTATCACTTGTCTCTCTAACTTTTTTTTTCTATTTATCCAAAATGAGGCAACATGCCCAATTTATAAAGAATCCCCCAAGATAAGTCAGCCTTATTAAGAGTTTTACAATAAAAATGTTGCACAAGAGGTCAGCCCCAAAAGATAGTCAAACCCAACATGAAATGTGCAATTTGTACTAATTTCATCCAAGTCAGCCTATGGTGCCAAAAAGTCGGCCCAATGCATGTAGATAATAGGAAGCACAAACTATGATGTAGCCATATATAACTACTTCCCATCCTTGTCCTTAGCTTGATCCTCTTCAGCATGCACTACCAGAAACACTCTATCCAGTTCAGAAATAGGTGGCATAGGGAAAACCCTAACTTTTCTTTCAAGAGACTTAATGGCATCTCTTGTCTGCCTTATTGTGCCATCCCAATTAGCCATATTTGTCAAATACCTATCAATAACTACAATGTAGGTTGCAAGGTCATCTAGCTAATGCTCAGTGACTAGATCATCACTGACTTGAGAATAGACATCTCTCCACCATTTCCTAAGTTGTTCCAAACTAAAATTCTTTAGAGCGAACTTCTTCCTCCCTATCATAATTTCAAAGAATGAGATGCACTTATCATGAATCCAAGTCAAAGTGTCCTCAATTTGCCTTACTTGTTTTTGAATCTTCTTCAAGGCCCCTTGCCACATATACAAGATCTCAAACCATTCCCAAGGTGTAGAAACCCTTGGAAAAGGAATAATCCCACTCTTCACCAGTTTATCCTTAGTAAACTCCATGACTGTTTTTAATTTGTGCAATAGGAGGTCAATGTCCTCTTTGTCCTGAGCCGCCACAATCTTCAACCAGCCCATTGACCTCATGGAATCCCCTATAATTGACAAAATATCCTTGATGGCACCATCCCTTTTGGTTTGGTCTCCCTACAACCAACCAACCGTGGCATGTGTAGTGCCTTTCATTCTTTCCAGTTCGGAGATTGTTTCTTGGAGAAAGAAACCTGCAGTAGAGGAGGAAGAGCCAATAGACTACAAGGGTTTCATCAACTCTTGCAAGGAATTCTTCAATTTCTCATTCTCTCTTTCCAACCCATGCTTGGTTTGTACCTCTTTCTTCAATCTTCCCACAATTATAGCACAGGAGCCTTCATATTCCTCAATTTCCTGCTCCATAGAATCATTCCCTAAGTCAATGTTCTACACATGATAATCCTTTGCAGTCACATTATCTCTATCTTTGTCTTGAGCAGGGGTAGCAATGTGAGCCACCTTGTTGCCTGATCCATCTCTCTCAATCTTGGACACAACCCTAGCCTTATTCTTGGTTTGCCCCTTTCCAATGTTGGCCATTAGGTCATCCCAATTGGGAGGATCATCTTCCACTATCACCAATTTACTCTTTAATTCTCTATCCAGACAACCTAGAATAGTGGATTCGGTTTGCACCTTATCCTATTTATCCTACTCCTACTGGACACTAGGTGCATCCTTCTCAACACTAGGCAAATTAGGGGTCTCCTTGATTGGATCCTCCTTGTTTAAAGACTGCTCCTCTTCAACCTATACCAGCGAAGGGATCTTAGCTGGTATCTCCTCTTGTTGAGGGGATTTGTTCAATTTCTCTTCTACAGGTGAATCCGCATGTGCCACCAAGGGAGACTCGATTACCTTATCAATTTGTGCCTCAACATTATAGAGTTCTCATGTCTGAAATTCTTCTTCACCCAAGTCTATAGGATCTTCATCCTTCCTTTGCTCCTCTTGCACACTGCCAGTATCTTGAGGAAGGGGAATTCTCTCCTGCTTAATGATAGGAGCAATCATAGGAACATCCTCCTTCATTGTAGCATCCTTTGGGGAAGGATTCCTTGAACTCCTCATTTATACCTATGTTCTTCCCCCTGAACCTTCTATCTCCACCACAGATGTCTCAACTTCCTTTTATGACTTGGAAGTTTCCTTCTCCTTTTAAGACACTCTCACAAGTCTTCTTCTTTGAGCAAAGGAGCAACAACATCTTCCTTCTCCTCCTTATCTTTCTCAGCCTCCTTTCTTGAAACATGCCTTCTCTTTTTGGCAATAGGATTTCTTTGCTTACTCACATTGGCTACATCCTTAGTTTGAACATCTCTAGCTTTAATCTTGAAGGGAGATTCCAACTTAGCTTTACCCTTAGGATCCTATTCATGTGATTCCTCAGAAGTAGAATGAGACTCCAACTCTCCCATTAAATCATAGGTGCATTAGACACATTCACTTTCTAGCTCTAATATCATGTGCTTCAGCCACATTTTAGTATACTTTATCACCAGAGTCATAATTTTCTCTAACTCTATCTTCTCTTCTTCCAACAAAGTCAATCTCTCCAAATGGTTTGACTTTCACAGCCTCGATGATATGACCCTAAATCAGATTTCTATCCTCCTCCACCTGGTCAAGAATGGCCTTTATGTTCTACAACCTCACTAAGTCAACTAGAAGCCTAGAGAATTTCTTCTTCCTTACATCAAATTCATCGCCCAGGTTATCTCAGTAATCCTCAGTGTTATCTTTGTGGTTGTACTCCCTATTGGCCTTCTTTTGTGCCTCACTAGTAATATCGAACCTTGCTCTCTTAGAATGGAAAGAGAGACAAAAATTACTCATCTCCTCTTTAGAAGCATGATAAGACTAGATGGAAGGGCAAACCTCATTTTTCCCTTTCTTCAAGGGGAAATCATTTCCGAACCCTGTTTTATGTTTATCCCCCTTCACAATCACATCAAAGTCTCAAATCGGCCTAGTGACATCCAATAGTATGATGTGATCATTTGGCTACCTTGGGAGTCTGTAAGGAGCCCTTTGACAACCATCAATCCTAATGTAGGAGATAGTGGGGAACTGGATGAACCATGCTCCATACCTCCTTATCAATTCTTTGGCCTTGTTTGAATTTCTCACATGCTCTCCACCTTGTAGCAACCTAGTAATGTACATTCTAATTGAATCATTTTCTCTTCTATAGATACCTCCTATCAATTGCAGCTGTGGATACACCTCATAGATTGCATCCTCTTTGAATACACCTCTAGTGCTCAACCCCTTGTATGGGTGGAATCTTCCCAATGCATGCACTAGGTAGGATGTCATGGTGAAAGTCTTGGTCTACAAGACATTGCACATCTGTTCATGGATTACTGCACTTATGGCACCTACCTAGTGGTAATCTATACCCTATTCCATCCAAGAAATGAAATTAAACATCCAGCTTTCAAGAACCCCTACACTCTTTAGCCCTACCAACCTACTGAGGAGAGTGATAACATTATAGTATTCCCTTTTGAACTTAAGCCTAAATAGGTGTTTTGGAAACTTGGAGAAGTGGGACTTGGGTTTCTCCAACCAAGAATTGATCACCTGTTGGGACTTAACCACATTCTCCTCATAATATTTCTTTTTTGTATCCATATCAAAGGACACCACTTGTGACCTATCAGGTATATCAAAAGTCCTAGCAATGGACATAGGATTAAATCTCGCTATAATTCTTTCCTAAGGGCCAACTATCCTTTGTGTTCCCTGGTCGTAGTTTTTGGCACATTCAAGCACCAACTCATAACATTGTATAGTGGAGGGGAAACCAGCCACATGTGCTAACCCAGACTCTAGAGTTCTTCTATCCAACAAAGGGAGGTTTTGTGCTGCCATTTCAGCCTTGAATTCCTCATAATCCCACATACCCACATTGGTATCAGTGATCCTTGACCAGACGGAAGTCAATCTTCTCTCAAGAATCCTACTCTTTATGTCCATTTTCACCTTTTCTACATCAGAGATAGCAAAAATTTCAACACTTGGATATGTTGCCTTTCTTTTGCCATGCCCAACAACATCTTGTCTTGATCCTACCTAAAAAAAAGTAAAACAACCACAATGAGATCCAAGACAAACAACAAGTGTCAACATCAATTATTTCAAAGTTTGGGGTTTAGCTTCCTCTGCAAAATCTAGACTGGAGAGGAATTCTGGGGAAATCCAGACCAGGTAGAATCCAACAAAATAAACATATAAAACCTCAAAATATCACTTCAATCAGTCAGCATAATAAAGGAATAACTTGGAACCACTTACCATAGTTTCATTCTATCATCAAAATGCATTATCAATAAGAAAAGTCCTCCTATAATCATTAGATTCTTCATTCCCACAAAACTTGAGAAGAATCCGCCAAAGATGAAAATCCCCAAAAAAAGCAACAGTTTTAGTAATCCGAGAAAATGAACGAACCCTAGAATACCTAGGAAAATCCCAATGGGATGGATTTTAGCAGAATCGAGACAAATTCACCATGGAAGCATGAGTTCAGAAAAATAGCCAAGCAACGGACGCCAGGAAAATCCGAAGGAAGCAGAATTCCATGAGGCAAACAAAAGTTGGGATAAATAGAAAATGGTGAAGAAAGAAGGAAAAATAGGAAGCCTCAAGGAAATCTAGCACAAGCGGAATTCTGTGAAGGCAATGAAAACTTGAGCATCTATGTTTTCCTCATCCTCACCTAAAATAGATCAAACACAGACCAAGAGCTTGCAGCTCGACAACAACTTAACCTACGCTTCCAATGGATCAACCATGAATTTAAAACTCTCCTCTCAATAATTTGAAATGAATTGGCTATGCCCTAGGTCAAGAACCCTGAGACCCTTTTCCATGAAATCACAAAGAAGCTCAGTCACGAATCACGTGAAAAAAAGGATAGGAAGTTTGTGGTAAGGGCAAGCGAGCCCCAAAACTAGCAATGAAAGGAAAGCCCAAAGAAGATATTCAAGACAATCACCTGGATGGACTGACAGAACACATAAACCCCCAATGCCCAGACATGGCATGCACACATAAGAAAGAATGAAGCAATGGATGACATGAAAGCACACAACAAAGAATAAAAACTAGAAAAGGAAGAGGGAATATCCACATACCATGAGAATAGAAGAAACTAAAATCAGGGATGCCAAAAAACAACCTCCAAGCATGAGTTGATTACAAGCAATGCCCCAGAAATCTGAATGCAGCAATCGAAATCTTCCCACATGCAAAATCTAGCAACACACCTCAAGCTCCGGCAGTCCAAGCTCAAATGACAAGTAAATAAGAAAACTCAAATGGCAAACAACTTCAAAAAATTCAATATATCATTTCCCAAGAGGGTTGCACAATCTCCCTTAATGCGATCGACAAGACGACCGAGACCAAAATCCGGAAATACGAAAGAGCCATGGACTTCATAAAAATCTAGACATGACAGATTTTCCCAGACTTGAGCAAAAAGGCAGCCATTTCCAAATGCCAAAGGGAAATTGGGAATGTTCGACTAGGGCAGATTTTCCTGAACATAGTGAAAAACTTGAATCGTACCCAAAACTTAAGGTCGACAATATAAATCATAAATCATCCACTTTGAGCAGAAGAATGAACATAAAATCATAGGCCCAAGCAAGAAAATTTCCAAAATAGAAAGGCCAAGACACCAAAAAGTGAATAAAATGAGGGTCCCAACTTTTAGTGGGGCGTGTGTGCAAAAAATGCACAACACACACAAGCTATTGAAATTAGTTCTTCTGAGGAAAAGCATTCTGATAAAGAGGGTTCCTCTCCTGATTCTGATGCTGAGGTTCCTCTATAACCCTAATAAAAACTATGGCTTAGAAGAAGAAGGAAGAGATATAGGAAGGAAAAGCTAAAAAAAAAATGGTTGAAAAGGAAGTACCAAGCTCCAGGAAATGAAAAGTTGACATTGTTCCTCCTACAACAAAGGAAAAATGAAGAAACCCTCTTAGAAAATCAAAATCAGCTGAGTCGGCCATTGGGGTATCTCCCAAGGGAAGCCCTGAGCATGAAAAGTTTCCACGCAAGGATACCAAAGCTCCAATGGAGCAAGAGAATTTCAAGGAGAAGGATATATTTAAGGAAGTAGCAAGCATGACATTGGTAAACCTTGTGAATATTATTGAGAAATTTGAAAACCAAACGTGGGAGGAAAATGCAGACTTCCTGCAGCTAGAGGCCATGTCGCATGAACAAGAACAAGACCAAGATTTCCTATAGAAAAGGCCATGTAGCATGAACAAGAACAAGAGCAAGAGTTCCTGTAGGATGAGCAAGAACAAGAAGAAGAAGCCCTCTAGATGGTACTCTACTAAGGACAAGCATAAGTGTCAGGCAGAATAATAGTAGGAATGCATAGGCCCTATGATTTTTTGATGAGCATAGTAGTCCTAAACTTGTGGAAGGAAATACATAGAAGAGAAGAAGAATGAAAAGAAAAAAAAATATAGGTTAAAGAAGGAAATTGAACAAAAATATGAGGAGATTGAGGACAAGAATAAATAAAATTTTATTTTAAAGAAGGTGGATTACATGACAAATTTAGTGTTGTATATATTGGAATTTAGGGCTCCTCTGAGGTTTTATGCACATATTTAAAAGAGAAGCATCTTTCTTTCAAGTTTGCAAATATTGTCTCAAGTTTGAACTCCTCAATTAAAACCCCTACTGAATTTTTCAATTCTTTTCGGATTGCTCCCCCTGAAATGAAAAAAAAAAATATAAGAATTTTATTTACATAACTATGTTGTGATGAAGGATCAAGATTGGAACACACTATTATATATTGGGTATGTCCAATTACGAGCATTCATGTCCTAGATACAAAATGAAGTGAGTTCAAGAAAGCAATATAGGACTTACAGGGAAGTTGAATCCATTATTCCCCTGCCCATTAGGGTTGAATCTAGGCATCTAGGAGAGATATTTAATGATTGGTATAGAATTTTATATTGGCTAAGCTATAGTTGCAAATTCCTACCTAAAAGAGAGGTAGTGTATAAATCATATGAGGAGATGGCGAAAACCACAGGAGACTCTATCATGGGATGCCTCTCACAAAGATGGAATACCCTATTTGATGATTTGAAGCAAGATGAGCCCCATTCCATGCACAAATATTTTTTAGCACTAAAAAGAATTGATAGTTATATTTAGCTTGGAAGAACAAAAGGGAAATTTTGACTTCCACTAATTTTTCAGCCACTTATCCTATTGTAGCTAGTGTCAAACTACAAGTTTTACACGTATGACATTATAGATGAAAAACAAAGATAGAGAAGGTTTGAAAGGCAACAAGGTTTCTATTGGGATCCTAAGTTAGATATATCAAAAATAGATTTGGGACAGCTTGCAGTTGCCAACTTCAAGGCATTGACCAAACAAAAACACAACTCTTCCATTGTTGGAGGACCAGCAAGACATTAGGTTGGGAGGAAATTATGAGTATTTTATGGTTTAATTATTGATGGGGTTTTTTTTATTTCCTCCAATAACTTAAGACTTTGGTGCTTGGGAGTTGATTTTTTTCATAATATTTCCTTAAACCATAGACCTTGCACATAAATCTATTTTCATAAGCTTTCACATGGCATCGATATGTTATGTTGACTATTTTTGTTAATTTTTCATGTTATTAATGAATGTCATTTTAAGATGATTATGGATATATAGTTCTTGTGCACACTAACATTGTCATGTAGATAATTTGAGGCCTGCAATCAGGAAGATTTATCCAGATGGACATGTGTTATATCAGTCAACAAGGTGGTCATTGAAGACTCTTGGTAGCTAGATATTCCTCATGCACCGGATTGTAACCACCTTGTAGTGATCTTAAATGTTGTTGAGCATGTCCAGTTGTTACTATTGTGCTTGATCCAAGTTATGGAAATTGTGCCTAACATGCTTTGTTCATGCATAACCGCTGCTGCTCTCTTTTGTACTTTCCCTAATGTGGCATCCTTTTTGTTTGATGGAGTTCACCGCCTTACTAGGTAGATAGATAAATAAGGGTTTGATGTTCCTTCAAGATCTCTCTCTCTTTTTCGAGTTGAATAATGTTGATTTGATGTACTCAAAATTTTAATATTTTCAGCAATATGTTCATGTTGATCATTTGTATTCATATTTTTCTATAAATGAATTGAAGTTTTGAGTTCATGCATCTGAGTTTACTTTAGTCTTAGGGAATACTTATCCAAGGGGGCCCACTTGGTGAGTATTCCATCCTTTAGCTTAGTTAGTATTTTTTTGTTCAGTAAATATTTAAGAATCTGGCATTGAATGTTCCTACAACCACTAGAATTATATTCTATGATTTTTCCTACAGCCAAAGCAGACAGAGTAGTTTCCTATTTTTTTCTTAGATTTTCATTTTTTGTCATGCATTTAAATTTGGTCTAGTTATGGGTGAATGTTCATCATTAATTTTATTTCCTTCCAAGAGATTTACTTTTAGCATTATTTTTTTCTTAGTTTAAGGATAGATATGGCTACTTTGGATTCCTAGTGCACATATAGTGCTAACCCAACTCAATTTTATGTCCCTGGGTTGAAAATTTAAATGCATATTCATGGTGACTAAGATATTTATTCAAGTTAGATATCCAATCTTTGAACCACAACAATAAATTCTTGGTCGTTGAATCATTGTAAGAGGAAAACACTTGTTCTAGTTCTTGAAGGAATTATCTATACTGAATGAGGGTATAGATTCATTAGTAGACCTTTACTCTTCTTCCTTTTTCCATACGTTACTCATTTCCTACTTAACTTCTTCTTTGTCAATCTTCTTCATAGATTCATTCTTCTTTATCAGAGCAGATTGATTTCCATTTTTGCTTCTACCTAACCTTGAAATATGTCTTGGTTTGTTTCAATGATAATGAACAAAATTTATTTGACTTGATTGACTACCATTAATCCTTTTTCTACACTGATTCACTTTATTCCCATATTTACTACATTTGTAGCAATAACCAGCAAAGGATTGAATCATCCCTCCTCTATTAAACCAATTCATCATCTGAGTTCTACATTCACTAGCTCTATGTCCAAACTTATTACAAGCATAGAATTATCTTTGGAAATAACTGAAAAACTAATTCATCCTACTTGTACATTCAATTTCCTTATACCCAAATCTATTGCAAGAGAAAAAAAGTGTCATTGAAGGATGGGTACCTTTGTCCATTTGGTTGTCTGACATGTGTTTTTCTTCTTGAATTTATTTTTTTCTTCCCTTTATTGTGATTCTATTGATCATTTACTGCTTTAGCGCTTTCACCCATTTGTAATCCCAATCTTCCTTTTTCTTTAGAGGGTTTATGCCCTACAATCAATTCATCAAGCTTGGTGGAGCTTGTTTTAAAATTGTCCTCATAGAATTTTTCATTTTCCAGTTCTGCTCTCAGATTTACCACTTCTTTCTCAGGTCTCAAAAATTCATCAGACTTGTTCTTTATCTTTGTCTTCAGGAATTCTTCAATCCTTTTATTTTCTTCCACTTTTAGCTTCAGTTCAATCTTCAATTGCTTGTTTTAGCTGGTCACTAACTTCTTTATGTCTCTCTTTGAGATTCCTTAACTGTTCCTTCAATTTTTGGACACATTCACTTGCTTCATCAAGATTATATTTTAGATATTTATACGCATTTCCAACTTTGTCAAGATCATCATGGGTAGTCTAAATTTTTTCATTATCTTCCATTTGTTCAATCTTCAGGATCTTCCTCAAGTTGTTAGACTTATCCAAAGGAACAAAGATCTGATACCAATTTTTTACTATCCAGTCTATTGAGAGGGGGGTGACTCAGTATATTCTTAAGCTTATTGAACAAATACCATCCAATCAATCCAAATCATATGATAATTAAGATAAGTAGAATCTTCAATAGATCATGGAACATAATGCACAAGAGACACTAAATTTTTTACGTGGAAAATCCAAAGTGGGAAAAACCATAGTGACGATTAACTCACAATATAGTATAACTGGTTATAAGATATTACAATAGGGTGGCTCACTACCAGGATTCACTATCCAAAATGGGAGGCTCATTGCCTACAAAAATGAAGTAACAAAAATGGCTAACCATCAAAATTGAACCAATAGAAGTACACCTTAAGTGAAAATTAAGTTCATTTGTAATTCAAAAGAATTTGCATGCCAGTAGATCACACTTCACATTTTTGGATCCCATGTCTGGTCTACTAATATTCTCTCAATCCAATACATATATCCACCTTCAAGTCTACAAAAAATCTTGTATATATCTGATTGTCAAGGATAACAATCAGGTTAGCTTGAAAAATATTCTCAATAATAATTAAAACATGTGGTATGCTACAACTTGTCAGCATGGATTTACATAGATAAAATTTAATCCATTTAATCTTTATCCGCTTGATAGATCGGCCAACAATGGACCTAATAGAAAAATTATAAGCACAAAAATGATATTGTTGATAACGATGAACAACTATGCTCACGAGTTCATGTACATGTATGCATTTCTCAGTCATAGACCATTTCCCAAAAACCAAAGTAATAGCTATTTCTCGAAGAGGGTTCCAGAGAAAAATACGGGAGATTGATCCTATATTACCGATTCAGAATACTGGATTAATGTGACTTAGATTCTTGCACTTGTAACTCATATATCATGAAGACACCAATGACAAAAAAAAAATTAACAACGGATATTATCTTCTTCATTCTTCCAACAAGAGATGTATTTGCAAAGAGAAAATATACTTGTAGAAATAAAATTCACATGAAGATAACATCCATAAATATCAGATTCATTCACCATGAGCATAAAAATTAAAGAACTTATTACAGGAAAATATGAACATAAAGTAAAATAACAGATAGGAACAATTCCCACATTACATAGAGTAGTTCAAAATCCAAAAGGATACATATATGTTTATCATAAATATTATGTGTTAAATAAAAAAAAAGAGGGATTTTTCATTACAGGGATTCTTAAACATAGAGAGTGAAAATGAGCACCCTAATGGCCTCAATGACTTCTTTCATATTCTCAATCTACATGGGAGAGAAAATATTTTTATTAAACTCAAAAATCAGGAAAAAGAATCCATATTGTTGTTCTCCTTTATAGAATGTAGTATTGTTACTACTTGGCCAAATTTCTCATTTTTCAGCACAAAAGTAATACAAATTGTATCTCTAACTAATCCCACATGTAGATGCACAAATAAACCTCTTAAACAATCTTTGACATGCAACAGATACAATGTTGCACTCAACTACAGATCACCTCGTCTTCCACATCACTATAGATGAGGAAGATCTATGTAAGTTGGTAAAAAACAAACCTACATATGGTGTTGTCCTCAACTTCCCCAATGACCAAAAAATTACTCCTAACCTACAAAGCTACATCGCTTCAAGTGCTTGACATATTAGAAGTTGATATTAACATTGAAAATGAGAAGTGATCAAGTTGATTTACAGAATAGTGAAGTAAAAATTAGTAAAGATCACTTGAAGGAAATTAGTGCTAAAATTACATCCAAATAGCCTTAAACATAATGATTTTTGTAAGCTGATGTGATGGGAATTCAATGAATTTTATTGAGACATTGATAAAATCATCTACATTTAAAGAAGTTGCATAGAAACAAGCTTAGGTAACATGCCAATAGTTATCAAAATGGAAGGTGGTAGAAATTTCTGATGCATATTATGGGTGTATTAGCTTTTCCTAACTCTACTTAACACAATTCAATTACAACTTAAGACTCTAGACCCCTGCAATGGTGATTTTCACTAATGAGCTAGTCATTCCAACTAGGTCTCCAAAATGGTGTTTTTAGGGCTATCTTTTAGATAAGCCATATCAACTTGAAATAATAACTTTTTCAAATAACCATTAGGCCCTATTCTAACATATCTTAAATATAGAATGGATTTTTTTGGAACAAAACTCCCCAATCAGGTCAGCTACGCTTGAAACTAGGCTAATTAAGCTACTTTTACTAAACAAGTACTAAGAAAAATCCTTCCAATCACCTAAAAACTTCACAATTATAACAAACTAGTCTCATAGGGTCAAAATCACTAGGTTTAAGCAACAAAATACTCTTTCAAGTTGTTGTCCCACTCTTTCACTATCCTACCTAGCCTAACACATGAGGATGTTAGGCGAGGGCTTTGTCAAAAACTCCTCTAAGATCCATACCCTACTCCAAAAACATGTAAAATTTTGAAATCACTCCTAAACCTACCATTTCATTGAGTTTTTCTAATCTACAATGGTGGAATGGTCTGAAACTTACATTTTTTCTCAAAACCCTTGAAATGGAGAGTTTCTAAGTGGTCTAAAAATAAATTACTCAAACTAGCTTATTTATTGATGATATATAGCTACACTAAGATAAAATTAAAGCTAAAAAATAGTAGAAACTATTCATATTAGTATTATCTCATGACACAATAGTATGGATCTGTACAAAGTAAGAAAAATTAGAAAAATGCACAATTTTTTTTAGAAATAGAGCTTTCTTCATTTCTTTTCTTCACCAAAAGTTCCAATACCCATGCCTCAAAGTTTGTAAGGCTAAAACCATAACATGTAACTAAAAAAAATCAGTTAAAAATAAATAACACTCAAGTTACCATTCAACTTCTTCAAACATGCAATTTTTCCAAGTTGCAAAAGCAACTTTTACATTCTTGCAGCAACTTTTAACAAACACCTAGAAAAGACCCTACATGACTCTACAAATGCAAGAATGGTCTTATGTCGAACTTATTACTTCCATAAAATGAAAAAAAAAACTCAAAATTATAACTTAGACACCTAAATTCACTAAGCCTAACATGACTATGGTGCACGTACGCCATACACCCGAGGTGAAAAGGATTTCATTCTCTTGATGAAATGAGATAATGAACAAAGATTCCATGCTTCTTAATATCCTCCCCTAACATCCAAGTATCATATTCATTTGTGAGGCCATACCACTTAACCAAGTATTCACTATACACTTTATGTCTAGTCCTCTTGGCCTCTCTTGTATCCAACATGCTCTCAAGCTTCATCGGTTGGTTGGGTCATAGGTCTTTAACCCACTCATCATCTTCAGCTCTTGTTATATCCAATCCTTCACTTACAACCATAGTAATCTTTAAAGGATACAAGTTGGAAATATTAAATAAGAGTGAGATAGCCACTCTAGGAGGGAGTTCTATCTCATAGGCATTCTTCTCAAACTTATGGACTACCTTACAAGGTCCAATGTTTTTCATCACTAGCTTGGTGTATTTACCCTTGGTAAACCTCTATTTCTTTAGGTGTGCAAGGACCATGTCCCCTACTCTGAATTGAACATCCTTCTTCTTCAAACCTACCTTCTTCTTGTACTTCTACTCAATCTTTTTTTTTATTCTCCTTGACATACTCATGTATATCCTTCATAGCTATATAAAACTCCTCTCCTTCTGCACTCCTTTTCTCCATTCCCCTCAAATCTCTCAACTCACATACACCTCTTGGGCTCATCCCATATATAACCTCAAAAGGACTTCTCCCTATGCTCCAATTGACTGAATCATTATAAGAATACTCTTCTTGAGGAAGTATGAGATCCCATGACTGATTATGATCTTTTGTGACGCACCTCAACAAGTTTCCTAGTGACCTATTGACATCCTCAATATGCCAATTTGTTTGTGGATTATAGGCTTAGCTAAATGTCATATTTGTTCCCATTTTTCTCCACAAGGTCCTCCAAAAATGACCTAGGAACTTATAATATCTATCAAGCACAATTGTCAAAGGAAGTCTATGAATTATTACAATCTCTTTGAAGAATAAACTAGCAATACGAGATGCATCATTTGTGCTTCTCTAAACAATTAAATGAGTCTTCTTACTAAATCTATAAACAATAACATAAATATTGTCTGTAACAGAGGGGGACCAACTAGTGCAAGGTCCTAGGTCATGAAAGGCCAAGATAAGTATGGTTGCCCTAACTTACCTCAATTTAAAGGAATTTTAGGATAGATGGGATGACGACTATGAGGCCCTTCGATCACTTTACAAACCCAAGAGTTGAAAGAGACTAGATGAGTCAATCTTCAAAGTCAACTTTGCATCTCAAGTAGCTCTTTATCATGGGACAAAAGCATGTTTCTTACATGAAAACATGGCACGATGGCATCTCATAGGTGTGCTAGCATCCGTACAACTAGAATAATTAGAGAGAGGAGGTTAAATTTTACAAGAAGGAGTAACGACCTAATTTAGAAGTTTCGATAAGTGAGAACAAGACTAATAAGAATGAAACACATAGACAAACATGATAAAGGAAGTATATTACTACAAGGGTGATGAAGAAAATTTCACACAACAATCTTATCACCAACTTAATCCAAGATCTCTCCACATACACATAGTAAAGAAGGAAAATGTTGGGGGCTATTCAGGGGTCTACCTATGTTAGACCTCCATTTTTTTGTTTTGACATCCATGGAAAGAAAAGTTTGAAATGATATAAATAATGATAAATAAGGGAATATAAACTATGTAAATAGAAGACACTACAAAACACTACGTTCTTACTCAACCAAAATGATAAAGAAGATAAGAGGAGCTTACCACCTCCATCCAAAGTGCTCAAGGATTGTGGAGAATAAAGTGAGAGGAACCCAAGCCTTTGTTGAAGTGGTGTTTTTCCTACACTCACATTATTAGAGTGATGGAGTGGTAGATTAATGCAATGGACTTTAAAAAAATTCTACAAAGCTTGAAGTGAAGGAATGGAATGGAGAGAGTGCTCAAATTATCTTGAAAAACTTGTGAATAATATCAGCCAGCTAGAAAATGGAAGAAGGGATGAAGAATATGAAGGAAGAGGATGAAAAATGACCATATTCAGGTCAGCCAGCTAAAGAGGGGTGTTACACTTCAACTTCCAATTGAAAGTGTAACATCCCTACAAACTCTACCCACAAGAATCTGCTAGGGACATAAGCAAACTATGTGAATGTCCACATGTTGCATAGGCATCTCCTACATAAATTCCTTCATCGACACAAAAACAGGGTGCCAAGTGTGATGTTGATAGTAAGCTTAAGTGGAATTAATCCTCTCCCTTAGGTTTTCTAAAGTGTAAGGGGATAAAAGGGAATTTGCATTAGAGGTGCAAATTCATGCTTGTACATTTTGCACCCACTTTAGCGAGCATGAGTATAAATGAGTGTTTGGGTAAATTAGAGTAGTAAGGAAGTAACAAAGTAAGAGATGTATACCTGAACCAATGAGCACATAGAGAATGGTCTAGCAATATCAGAAATGTAGGAGAAGACTCCATAGTTTCATGGAACTACAAAGCTGAATAACGAAAGAACCTCATAGGCTCACTATCATGTGAGGGAGGTATCCTTCAAGAACTCTCCCATGAAGGAAACTAGGAAGAGCACCTTACAAACCCACAAACCTGTATGGAAGGTATCCCCCAAGAACTCTCACATAAGGGAGACCGAGCAAGGGGGACTCTATAGAGTCATAGTTGGCAACATGTTTACCCACAGATAGAACACATAAGGAGGTGGTTGTGTATGACAGTGAATTGAGAATCACACAAACCATCACTAAGATGTGAGACTTTCAAAGGGATCCCCCGAGAACCCTTCAAAAGGAAGGAGGGTCCACTCAAGGGATGCAATGTTTGAAAAGTGAAGTCTAGTCGGGTTGTGCTCGGACTTAGACACGAAGATGTTAAACTGATTTAGTCAAGCTTCCCCCAAGCTAGATGTCATAGAACTCAATAAGGGATTTCAAAGGGATCCCTTGGGAACCCAATGTGAAGAGGAGAGTTCCAATTCAAGGGACATTATGTTCAAAAGCTACTGTCATCCTTCTCAAATCAATTCGTCATCAAGGAATTATTTTGAAGGATGTTCACTTCATCAATAAATTCAAAAGCAAGGACATGCACCCATGCAAGGGGAAGATTAAGACTATTCCCGCATCGAAGGGAAATTCCCAAGTCCTTTCTTTATGAACCCATGATGAAGAAAACATTTTTGTAAGGGTTTCAAGTCGAGAATACGACTGTAGAGAAGGGACATATTAAGGGTCTTGAGGAAGGATTTGTTTTTCCAATGAATGCACTCTTTGGAAGACCAAATATGCTCTTCTAAACACCAGATAGTGTGGGAGTGATATTATAACACATAAGAGGGACAACTCAAGAAAAGAAGAGATAAATATTAAGAGAAAACAAAAGAAGAGAGGACACATACAAAGGGCACAAGGGGATCTAGTTTCACAAGGTAAAATCTGCCTTTATTTATAAATATATTAGGTAACCATGGTAAGATGTGAAATATCATCAATCCCCGAATAGATCACGAAGAATGAACAAAAGACCAAGTAAAATAAAAAATTGGGTCAACATGGAAAGAAGCTTAAATGTTCTCGAGGCTTTGCATCGTACCCAGTTTATCAAAACCTAGTCACAAACATCAAAGAATGAAGATACACATTGAGGATCCTTTACGACACAAATGCCACACCTGTATCTAAGCACCAACAGGGGTGGCGAGGGTCATCCAAGAACATGTAGTATGATTATGGGGGAACATGCTGGAACACACACACATATAATTTAAAGATCAAGAAGAGGGTCTCCCCCTGGCACTGGTCAACCAAAAGGTCTTCATCTTCCCACTCTAGATCATTGTAGGGGGAAGGATGACAAGACTGCAATGGTGTAATGTTAAAGGGAGGAGCTTTCGATCCTTCTGCAACAAGGTCCAAGACAGAGGGACCTGTAAGTTCTCTGTCGCTCAAATCTTGTGGGTCTCAGGTCAACATCTTTTTGAAGATCACTAATAGGGTCAAAAATTAATCCACCGAGTTAAACATACACTTGATGGGAGTGCCATGTTTCACATTCATGGAAAAGAGAGTTTTCAATTGAGTTCACTGCTAGGCTCACCGAGAGACTCGGCAGTGGTGAAAAACTCAAGGGAGCTCAAGATGGGTTTTGTTACTAGTACATAACAATTCAACACAGGGCCACCTTTCAAAGAAGGTGGGATCTTCTTATGCCCTCAATTGTTGGAAGGACAAGGTTCTACCTCCTTCTTTGTCAGAGGAGGTCAACTCCATGTAGACGAAGTAAGGAGGGTCAAGGGAGAAGAGGAAAGCACTACAATCGATACAACTAAATTATTAACCATATCCATAGGCTTTGGGAAAGGTGAAACATCTGAGAGGAGAGTCAAAAAGGGTGGCTTCATAGAAGGAGTGATAAACACTTGGACCATTCTAGGTGCATGTGCACTCATAGCAGAAGCCAGAAGGAGTTTAGAGCTAGTTTGGATAGGGGCAGAAGGGGGGAGAGAGGAGGACACAGTAGGAGGTGTGGTCATCTCCTACTCCTTCTTTTGTAAGGGGGCCTACTCAGCTAGGAGATCCATGCATTGGTTCTTACACTCACACACAAGATGATTCCTATGGCTCTTCAAACAAGAAGTTGGAGCTTGCAAAGGGAAAAAAGTATTCTTCTTAGCCGTGGGAGTGTCCATGGTCATTTCCAACTAAAGGATAAAATCCTAGATGGGAGCAGGAGGAGTAGGCTCAAAAATGGATAGAGGAATCGACTTAACCATCTTAGGGGTGGGCCTCTTTCTTCTTGGTGGAACGGGAAGAGGTCAAGGGGAAAATTATCTTCATCAGCCTCTCTTCCTCTCATATAGATAGGACCAAGGTCTAGGGGAATTGTTAGGGAGATCTAAAATTCTGATCTTGGGCTTTCACCAAGTAGGCATTATCAGACATAGTAGGTAAATCCTAGGCTTGTTCATCCAATAGTCCTCTCAAGAAAGGGGAGAAGATGAGTCAACTCAAGAGGGAGCGAGCTTCTCCTTTCCTTTTCAAGAGGAGGAGGCAGTTGGTGGCTCATTTGTCCTTTGCCTCAAGTCTTATACTTCACATATCTCTTGTAAAGTTGGTTTGTTTTTTGTCAGAGTAGACCAACTAGAGTGGGCCAAAATAATCCAACAAGTATCCCCTATGAGATACTACAGGTTGATATCTAGTATCGTGCACCACATGCATGAGAACTTCATCAGAAAACTTAAGGCACCTATGAATTAAGGAGGTGATCTCATTCATCGAAGCTAGAGAAGGTATACCAAGCTTCACTCTAAATACGTTCCTAGGTCCAACCAGGATGGATAACATTATGGATCCATAAGGTTTCAGATAAATTCCATCATGCATACAGATGATGGATTTTTTTTTTCATATTCCCCCCGTTGTAGGGAGCTCAAGAGTAATTTCTCCTTCGTGATGACATTGACTCTACTCACGAGGTTGACTAAGAATCCTCTCACAATGTTGCCATTGAGGTGAGTGGGAATGTAAAGAGGAGAAGGTTTATCATTTGTTGGCACATATTTGAAAGTAAATGTTACATTTAGTGAAACAATCGCAAGATGAGAAGAATGAGTAACATTAACCATGTTAACATACGCCTCATGGTAAGAGACAAAAATAGAGGGGTTGATAATCATGCTAGCATAACTTGATGGAAATGGATCTATGTATATTTACAATTCACTATTATATTTAACCATTAATTTTTTTGGATTTTGTTTGTTCCCATAAAGATGAATAGTACATTTCTTGATATGATCCTGTATCTCATGATAGATGCGCATACAACATTTGGTATCATGTACGTTAACTTGATGGTATTGACAATATGTTTTTTCTTCATACCAGTTAGGATATGGTTCTCTAACTAGTTTAGGGGTTGGAAAGCTAAGTATCTTATCCCTCAACAAATTTTGCAAAATGGAACAGTAAGATTCTGATAAATTTGTAAACTTTTAGTCGCACCTAAGTTTGTTGTTATCCACGGCAGCTACTACATTTGTAATGGATTTACCTTTTCCATAAATTGATATTATAGGCTTCCATTCAAGATGGGAGCATGAGGAGGAACCGTTGAACTGCACCACTATTTGTTGGTACTCCCATAAAGCTATTTATAGGTGTAAAAAGAAGGGTATTTCATAAGGGTGAACCTCTCTTGCCAAGAACTTTGTAAGCTCCCTATGAACACCTTTTGTACATTGGAGTCAGGTAATGAGTATGATATTTGTGAAAAGAGTTATTGATATCATGTTATCAAATTGGTAATCTTCTCATCATTTAGTTTCTTACATCGAACAAGATCATCTTTAGTTTGATGCTGGCTTGGAACTGTCATAGGAACTAGTTCACAACCTGATCAAAATGAAGATTGAAGGGCAAGGAATAGTACCAATCAAGCGATGGATCTTTGAGCGATCAGGGAAATAGTTTTCCCATCGATGCATCATGATGGAAGAAATTTTTGCACAAGGAATTAAAGGTGGACACATGTGTCTGTAGGTCCCCTATGCCATCATATTTCTCAAATTTAGGAATCTTCATATCTTCCAGGAAAGGAGTGTTTAAAATTGCAACCGACAATAGGCTATGTCGGAAGAAGGGTTGGAAAATAAGCTGAGTTGAGTTGTGGGAAATTTTCACCAACTGGCTCTACATCTTCCCCATATTCTGAAGAAGGGTGTTTAGAATAGGGTAATTAGAAGACATAGGACCAGTGGAACCACTACTAGAGCCATCGCCTAGACCGCCAACATGACTACCGCCAGATCCACCACCGATGCAACCACCACTAATGTGACCTTCATCGGAGCCTCCACCACTTCCAAGGCCACCACCATGACTTCCATCGGAGCCACCTCCACCAATACCACCTCCACTTATGAATTTTTTGCTACCATAGCCTCCACCTATCATCCTACCAAATCCTCCACCACTAGAGGTGGTAGAAGGGGTGAAGTGGAAACCTAAAGGGTTTTTGTTTACTTTGACAATTTCAAAACTATTGGAAGTAAAGAGTATATTGACCAAAGGGACTGTGGCAGCCATGTACATGGATGTAGGGAGCATCAAAAATCTCTAGTTGTCTCACACATTCTTTGAAGAGGTCACCTCATACCATGCGGCTATGGTTCAAAGGGGCATATGCTTTAGAAAAACCAGCATGACTAGCTAGGAGTTCTAAACTTGTTTGGTCTTTTCCTACCATATATCTTATTTCACTAATTACTTTAGCAGCCCTAGATAGCTTCAGGTTTCCTTTCAGGTGATTTTCCAATGTACCTAACCCTTTACAAAGACTTATGATGTAATTATAAGGGATTTGGATTGCCTCATGCTCATATCTGGATGAGGAGGTTGGTGATACAGGAGGGGTAGGGATACGAATAGTTTCATCAAGGAATCTAGATTTTTCCCATGATACATGCTCCTGCATGGACAAACCAACCTCAGAACTAGAGAAAAGGCTAATAGTGAAACTAGAAGTGACCTTTGTCTTCTCCATCAGAAGGTGTCGCAAAATTCTCCTGACAATGTTCCCAGAGGTTGTAGACTAGGTCATGATTCTCATTAACCTTCACAATGCATATGCGTACAACAATCAGAGGGTACAAGGGAAAAGCTCGAAAAATGGACAAAATGGGTAGATGTTGATTCACATCAGGTTCACCAAAAATGTAAGAGAGGCGAACCAACTAGTATAAGGTCCCGAGTCATGAAGAGTAGTATGGATGCCCTAACTTACCTCAATTTAAAGGAAGGTTAGGATAGATGGGATGAGAATGATGAGGACGATTAGGCCCTTTCATCACTCTACAAACCCGAGAGTTGAAAGATACTAGACCAAGTTGATCTTAAAAGTCAGATTTGTGTCTCAAGTAGCTTTCTACCATAGGATAGAAGCACAATTCTGGGATGACAGTGCAGTGCATTGGTGCCTCACAAGTGTGTTGGCATCCATACAACCAAAAAACTAGAGAAATGAGGTTAAACTTTAGAACAAGGACTGATGGCCTAATTTAGTATTTTTGCAAAGTGAAGAATAAGACTAAGAAGAATGAAACACATAGGTGAACATGATAAAGGAAGTAGTTTACCGCAAGGGTGACAAAGGTGATTTCACACAACAATCTTCTCGTTAGCTTACTCCAAGATCTCTCCACCTGCACATAGTAAAGCGAGAAACATTTTCGGTCTATTTAGAGGTCTGCCTCAGTCAAACCCCCATTTTGGTGTTTTCACCTCCATGGACAGCCAAGTTTTAAATGATATAAATAATTATAAAGAAGGGAATACAAGCTACGTAAATAAAAGACACTACAAAATAGTGTGTGCTTACTCAACCAAAATGACAGAGAAGATAAGAGGAGCTTACCACCTCCGTCCAAAGTGAGAGGAACTCAAGCCTCTTCTAAAATGATGTTTGTCCTTGGCTCGCACTATCGAAGTGATGAAGTGGTAGATTCTTGTGTAATGATCTAAATATATTTCCTTGCAAGATTGAACTAGGGTTTAAACATGCATGCAATAATAATATCAATCAATCAATAAAATGCAAAGGAGGAATAAAGAGAAAAGGAATGAGACTAGAACAGTCTCACCCATTTCTCTCCTCCATGGCTCAGTTCTATTGAACCTCCTCTACTTGCTGCAATATGATGGATGCCCTCAACCACTGTGTGAGAAAAATAAGTCTATGACATGACCTAGCAAGTGTTGAAGGATTTAATCTAAAATGCAAGAGAATATAAATCTACGTGCAATGTAAATGATCTGCAAAAGACAATGTTAGATGATAAAATATGACAATCTAAGATGATATGAGAGAGATAATAATGGATAGCCAGGGATCTCAAAATGAAGACAAAATTGAAATTTTATAGAAAATGCATTTTTGTATGGACGGATGAGATTAAAGATTGACAAGTGCCCTAGAATCTATGGACAAGATTCAATAAAGCAACCCATAATTAGGGTTAGGGCAACATTAGGTTAAATTTGAAATGAATGGACAAGATTGATTTTTAGAAAATCAAATCAAATGGCTGACAATGCATGTGACAAAATATTTCGGGCACAGAAAACAGAGTTTTTGGAGAATCAAATAATAATTTAAAATTATTTAATTCAAGAGGGGATGTTGACTTTTCAAATTAAAAAACTATTTTATTTCAAAAGGGTGGGGTCATGTGACAGTAAATAATTTAAATTAAATTATTTACTAAAGAAGGGAATTTAAATGGGACTTATTTTAAATAGATAATTTTATTTAAAATGAGCACAATAAAAGAGGAGAAATTAAATAATAAAATTATTTAATTTAGGTGTGGGACTTATTTTAAATAAATAAGATTTAGAAGAAATTAAATAATAAAAGGTTATTTAATTTAGGTGAAAATTAAATAATAAATATATTATTTAATTATAGAGGAATGTGACAAAGGGAACCTTTTAAATTAAATATAAATATTTAATTCAAAATTCAGGAAAGTGGACCAAATTAAATAAATAAGGTTTATTTAATTTAGGAGAGAAGAGGCTAATGAATAATTAGATAATTAAATATAATTATTTAATTATAGTGGAAGGTGGATTAAATAAAAAAGAATTTATTTAATTTTAGGAAGAATAGGACCTAATTAGTGACATAATTAAATAAATAAGAGGGGTATTATTTATTTAATAATAAGAGGACTTTAGACAATTAGTGACGCATTAGATAAATAAATAAAATTTATTTGTTTAATAATCAAGAAGAATAAAAAGAGACATGAATTAATTAAATAATTAAGAATTATCTAATTAATAATTGGAAGTGAGTTAGGGACAATTAAAATGTCTTGATTAGGGTTAGAAGAAGAGCCTATGGGTCTAGGTCATTTTTATGTGTCTACATCTTGTAATGGAGTGTAAAATGCTACTACAAAGCTTGAAGTGAAGGAATGGAATTTATAAAGTGCTAAAATTATCTTGTAAATCTTGTGAAGAAGATCAACCAGCTTGCAAATGGAAGAAGAGATGAAGAATATAAAGTAAGAGGATGAAAAATGGCCATATTCAGATCATCTAGCTAAAGAGGGGTGTTACACTTTGAATTCCAATCAGAAGTGTAACGTCTTTGAAGACTCCAGCCATACGAATCTTTTAGGAATGTAATTGCATTGTGCAGATGTTTGTGTGTTGTGTGGGTGTCCTCGACAAAAATGCCTCCATCGACACACAAACAGGGCGCCAAGTGTGATGTGGATAGTGGGCTTAAGTGGAATTAAGCCTCTTCCTTACGTTTTCTAAACTGTAAGGGGCTAAAATGGAATTTGTGTTAGAGGTGTAGATTCAAAATTATACATAGGGATACCCTCTTTGAGTCTTAGGCATTCCCAAAACAAAGTCCATGTTGGTTCACTCCTATGGATGGTTAGGATTGGAAAAGGGTGATAAGGACCTACATTAGAACTTGATCCTTTAGCTCTTTGAAACACCACACAACTCTGTACAAACCTTTTTACATCCACATGCATTCTTGGCCAATGATAGAACCTTTTCACATCCTCGAAGGTCTTATCATACCCAGAGTGTCCACCCAAGCTACCACAATTATTTTCTCTAATCATATTTTCCATCATAGAGCACATTGGCACACACAACTAAGTACCCTTGAACAAAAAACCATCTTCCAGTAAACAATCAGAATAATCACTATTAAAATCACCTTATGATTGATTGCAAATAGTAAAAACATCCTTAAAATCATCATCATCTTGATACATACCTCTCAATGCATCTACTCCTACACTTTTTAATTGAATATCTTGCACCAACATGACTCTCCTACTTAGAGCATCAACAACCTTGTATTCTTTCCCTTTCCTATGTTTTATGGTGAACGTATAGGCCTACAACTACTCCATCCACTTCATGTGCCTATGACTCAACTTGTCATGGCTATTCAAGAAGCTTAAAGAATGATTATCTCTAAAGACAATGAACTCCTTTGGGAATAGATAATGTCTCCACTTCTTGAGGGATTGCACCATAGCATAGAGGTCTAGGTCATATGAGGAATACTTTTTTTTGGCCTCATTGATTTTCTCACTAAAAAATGCCACCAGTCTCCCTTCTTGAATAAAAACTGCACCTATGGCATACATTCTTGCATCACATTTCATTGTGAACAACTTGTTAAAGTAAAGGAGTGTAAGAATAGGTTGTTTAGCCACCCTAGTCTTCAAGTACTAAAATATTTTATCTACCTCATCAGTCCATTGAAACTTATTCCTCTTCTCACCTTTGATGGCATCAATGATTGGTGAAAAAATGTGGCTAAAGTTCTTGATGAATTTCCTATAGAAGCTAGCTAACCCATGGAAGCTCCTTACCTATCCAGCTAATTTATGTGTTTTCTATTTGAGTATAGCCTCTACCTTTGTTGGATCCATATTCAATGTCCCCTTTGAAATCACAAAACCAAGGTAAACAAGATCCTTCTTTATAAAATCACAATTCATGAGATTGACCATCAATTCTCTTCATTTAGTCTATTCAATACCTTATCTAGGTGTTGCAGATGGTCCTCTTTTTTCTTTTTGTATAGAAGGATATCATCCAAGTATACCACCACCAATTTTCCTATGAAGTGTTTTAGGACCTTGTTAATTAGCTGCATGAATGTACTTGGGGCATTAGATAACCCAAATGGAATTACTAGTCATTCATACCAACCCTCATTGGTCTTCAAAGCAGTTTTTCAATCATCTCCTTCCCTTATTCTAATCTGATGGTATCCACTTTTCAATTCAATCTTTGAGAAGCAACATGCACCTAACAAAATGTCCATCAAGTCCTCCATCTAGGTTATATGGAACCTATATCTAATTGTAATCTTATTTATTGTCCTCGAGTTATTATAAAGCCTCCAATCTCCATTCTTTTTAGGTGCCAAAATAGTAGAAATGACACAAGGGATCAAGCTCTCCCTTGTTAGCCCTTTTTCCAACAATTCTTGAACTTGATTTCTTATCTCTTCATTCTTCTTACGTTTCATCTTGTATGCTAGTTTTTTTGGAAAACTTGCACCTGGTATAAGGTCAAATTGATGACTCAAATCCTTGATGGTTGGCAAATAATTTGGTAGTTCTTTCACCACTATACCTTCATACTTGTCCAATAGGACTTGTACCTCCTTTGGTATCTATTTTACATCATTTTTTGCTACAATTGATATGAGCTTACAAAAAATGGCATAACCAATGTCTTCCTCATTTAGATCCTTATAACACTCCATCTCTATCAATGACATAGATATTCTTTTTCCCATCATGCTTGGCTTTTCTATCAAATTGTGAAAGCATTCCAAAGAGTAGTTGGTATACATCCATGGGGATGATGTCACACAAGATAACTAGTCCTCCTTAACATCAAAGATTCACCTACCTCTAGAGCAACATGTAGTGAACGTGAATTCACACTTTTAGTATCCTCTGCATGCTCTATTTGGGTCCTCTTTTCACCATCATGAGAACTAGAGGCTTGTTTTTCTAGGAACTTCCAAGCTAGGTGTCCAAATTGGTTGCAGCTATAACATCTACTTGATAATGTGTTGCATCCTCTCTCTTGTCCACCAAACCTTCCTCTACCACCAAATCTCCTTCCTCTGAAATTACCTCTATCATTTGACTCTCCATTTTATTCTTGTTGGTTTCTTGATTCATCTTGTGGATTTTGTGACTACCCTCTTGCACAAAATTTACCTATACCTCTTAAATATTCCCCTCTTCCTCTTCCTTTCTACTCTTGCTTCCTTTTGATTATTTCCTCTGCTTTAGTTGCCAATTGTAAACTCTTCTTAACTGTCCTACAAGTTGTAAGACAAATCTCATATCGTATATTGACTCTAAAGCCATTTAAGTACCATGCAACTTTCTCAACTTCATCTTAAATATGTTCTCCCCTTATGCTCAATTTATGAAATTCCTTAGTGTATTCCATTACATCTAACTCCTTTTGTTTCAAATTTTCCAGCTTCTTCAAGTTTTGTATTTGCATAATCTGTAGGCAAGAATTGTGACTTCACTTTGGCTACCATCCAATCCCATGAGCTAATATTTTTCTTTACCTTCTTAACTCTTTCATATTTTATGTAGTTCCACCATGTTAGGGCAAGACTCTTAAACTTATTCTTTCCAAAATTCACCTTCTTTTTTGTCTTTTATCTCCTCAAATTCAAAAAAATTGTACAGAGCATCTATCGAAGCCAAGACTTCTTGACTATCTAATTTTCCACCATACATTGGCACTTCCACTTTTACCTTAGAAATATTGTCACCCTTGATAGCCTTTAGCATCCAAACCATTCTATTTTCTTCAGGGTCCAATCATTCATTATCTTCTTGGATGCCTGTTGGAGGGTTCTCACTCTCACCATATTCTTCCTTATCAGTTTGGTCACCATTGACCATTCCTCTCCTCTAATTATTTTCCAAGGCTTCTATTATTCCAAGGTTTACTTCTTGTGACTCCTTGTAGAGCCTTTCCTTTTGAAGTAACTTCTCTTTGAATTATTTTACCTCTTTGGCCATTGGATTACGCTTTGGAGGCATTTTGCATATGCCCACTCACTCTCACTATCTCACTTCCAATAAAAACCTTTTCTCTCATACCACCTAATGCAAATAAGATGTGGATTATCTTATCCTAACTCTACTTAAAATAATTCAATCACAACTTAAGACTCTAGACCCCTGTAACGGTGATTTTCACTAACAAGCTAGTCATTCCAACTAGGTCTCCAAAATGGTGTTTTTAGGAATATTTTTTAGAGAAGGCCATCTCACCTTGAAAACCTAACCTTTTTCAAATACCCATTAGGTACTATTCTAACATTCATTAAATATGGCATGGGTTTTTTGGAACAAAACTCCCTAATCAAGTTTGCTATGCCTGAAACTAAGCCAATTAAGCCACTTTTACAAAGAAAGTACTAAGAAAACTCCTTCAATCACCTGAAAAATTCATCAAAATCATAAACAAATCTCATAGGGTCACAATCACTAGGTTTAAGAAAAAAAACACTCTTTCAAGTTGTTTTCCCACTCTTTCCCTATCCTACCTAGCCTAACACATGAGGATGGTAGGCTAGGGCTTTGTCAAAAACTCCTCTAAGCTCCATCCCCTACTAAAAAACATGTAAGATATTGAAAACACTCCCAAACCTACCATTCCACCAATTTTAACTAATCTTCAATGGTGGAATGGTCTAAAACTTACATTTTTCTCTCAAAACCCTTGAAATGGAGGGTTTCTAAGTAGCCTGAAAACAAATTACTCAAACTAGCTTATTTGCTAATGTGATCTCACTAAAATAAGATAAAATGAAATCTAAATAATAGTATCAAACATTCCCATTAGTATTAGCTCATGAAATATTAGTAACCATTCCCATTATTCTCAACTCATGAAATAGTAGTATGAGTCTGTACAAAGTAAGCAAACTCATAAAAATGCACAAAATTTCAGAAAAATAGAGCTTTCTTCATTCTTTTCTTCACCAAAATTTCCAATACCCATGGCTCAAATTTTGTGAGGCTAAAACCATAACATGAAACCATCAAACATCAGTTACAAAGAAATAACACTCAAGTGACTGTTCAGCTTCAAACATCCAATTTCGTCATTGTAAAAGCAACTTTTACATTCCTACAGAAAATTTTAACCAACTTCTATAAAACACCCTACATGACTCTAAAAATGCAATAATGGTCTTATGTCGACCTTATTACATCCATAAAATGACAAAATTCTCAAAATGGTAACATAGACAACTAAATGCATCATTAAGTCTAACATGACCATGGTGCCCTACACCAATTTCGCACGAGTGTATGCCAAAAGGCCTACTTATAGTAAGCATCATTTCAATCCTTTGTCATATCAATTGAAAATGGTGAATAAATCATAAACACCTCTTAAAAATATCCATTAATGACTCTATTTTCATAATCTAACAAGATTTAGTTGGATTCGAGCTAACTTTTTATTCGACCAAATGGAAGTCACTATCCAATAATTGATTATTCAAGAGATTCCAACTATTATGATGTAGATTTTTTTAGTACTCCTCAATTGGATATTGCAAGGGTCCAAAATTTTGATCCTCCTTGCACTATGATGCATGAGTGATAATCTATCATAATCAAAGGATCAATTTTGCAGTTTGATATTTTTCTGTGAATGTTTATTATCTATGTGAAATGGGTTTGTGAATAGAATGCTAATGTTTATGAATAATTATATGAGATTATATGAGAATTTGAATAATCCTTCCCTATGAGGATGTGTTTTTTTGTGAGATTTTATTCATTTATTTGTAGTGAGTGTTAAGTTAAAAGTGAGTCGAGTCAGCAAGCATTTGATAGTCTAGTCTATGAGCTACAATATTGGTTGTTTGCTAGTCCGATTTCATGCATTAATATTTTTTATTTCTAGTTTTAAAATCATTCACCTATCGCATGTATTTTCATGGTTATGGATAAATGTTATTCATGTTTCCTACTTTCTAGTTAAAATCATACCCCCACTTTATTAAATTTCAAATATCCAAAATTTATATCAACAAAGGGAGTTGTACCTCAATAAAAAATTAAATGAAGATCACCAATGCAATGGTGATCTCTCCAACTATTGTTGATAGTTTTATCCTCTTCTTGGGAAAAATAGAGTCAATTTATGTTAATTTCTAAAGGAAAAATCTATCAGCCAACAATAGGCATAATATTGGTCATCTTATTTAGATTCATGATATTTCCATGGGTTGGATTAAAAGTACATTAAAATTTTGCATAAAAATTAACTAGTATGTAAAAATGTAGGTTTTTTGGAGAACAAAAGTATATTTTCAAGCGATTTCGATCAAAAAATCCACTGCAATTCATGTGGATCAATATATTTTCAAGGTATATTTTATTTGAGAGAATGTTAAATTTAAACATTGTAGTTCATGTGTCTTATCCTCAATAATTTGTCTCTATTTATATGTGGGTTCTTCTTTGACCCCCTTTCTAATGACTATTCTCACTTTATCTCAATTGCTAAATTTTCGAAGGTATTATTGTTTAACTTGTAGGCTGGTAGCTCTCATTCAATATATTTCATTCATGGAGATTTAATCTTGGCCAACATTATTCTTTGGTTCTTTGAGGTGATTTTTTTTGTGTACACCTGCTCCAATCTCTTATTTATGTTAAGTTTCGCCATTGTATTTTAGACTATTCTATTTGTTTCATTTCTATTCTTATGTTGCATCTTGTTCAGTATAATTTAACTTATTTCATTTTTGTAAACATAATATTTTCAATGGAGTTTCTTATTCCTATTTTTAATTTTTTTTATGATCACACTACCAAAATGTTGGCCTCTTTCTTGGAATGAAATATGAATCCTCTCATAAATTCCAAAAATCCTACTCCTAAGTAGAGACTTCTAATTATCATTTTTCCTTGTACTTTGTTCAGACCGAAAGGAAAGATGAAAATAATTCATTTTGATCTTTCTTGAAGGAGCATGATAATCATTGACAATTGGCAGCTACTCACACACCACAAAATATTATTTTCTCATGACCATCCTTACACTTGACTATACATTTTTCATAATGCTTTAGAAAAATAAAATGAATTTAGCACTATTCTTTCCCATTTTTATATACCTTTCATGTTTTTCACTCACCAAGACTCTTATTCATTGTCTAATGATTGTGGCATGCTTATTTAGAAAGATAACATGCCTAGGTATTGACTGTCATATTTGTCTCCCAAAAAAGAGCATGGTAGAATGATCAAGTGACTTGGGAAATGAAAAGAGACCTTACCCAGTATTTACTTTCCTACCTCGATGTGTCTACCCTTCCCATTTATCAAAATAACAAAAAACTAAACAATTTTGCATTTTTTCTCTTACGACACTTTAAAGACTACCTTGGATTAGTGAACTCTATAATAATAGGGGGACTTGGGTGAAAAAAGGAAGCCTTCCATAGCATTTTAATTCTCACATTGATGTGTTGGTATAGTTAGTTTCGCTCCATGATGTACAAAACAAAAAATGCTTCATTCCATATTTTCACTACTTTCCACTAACACTTTTTGAAAGAAAGCATATGACACTAAAACACACAAACAGTGTTGATTTGACCAAAACCAAGAGAATTTTGTTTGAATGGATTCAATATTCACCTGTAGGTCCAGAAAAAAAATTCCTACATGCCATGAGTTCCCAAAATGACTTTGTCAAAGCTTGATAATTTTTCGCTTTTAGGGCTCTTAAGAGACTACCCCAAATGGATCACCCCAATATAATAAAGCGACTTGTGAATTGAAAAGAGAAATTTCCTATAATTTACCTACCTACCTTGATGTGTCCATTCTACCCATTTGTCAAAATTACTAAAAAAATTACATTTTTTGTATTTTTTGCTCTTAAGGCTCTTTATAAACTACCCAAAAAAAAGAACCCCATAATGATTGGGTGACTTGGAAAATTAAAAGAGACCTTCCCTAGTATTTACCTACCTACCTTGACATTTACACACTACCTATTTGTCAAAAATATTGAAAACTTAACAATTTTTCATTTTTTTCTCTTATTGCAATTTTAAGACTACCCTAGATAACTACACTCTGAAATCACTTGGGGACTTTGGTGAAAAAATGAGGCCTTATATAGTGTTGGAATTCCCACCTTCATGTTTTTCTATACTTGGTTTCACTCCATGATGCACAAAACTAAAAAAATCTTCTTTTTTATATTTCCACTGCTTTCCACTAACATTTTTTGCAAGAATGCAATTAACAGCGAAACAAACAAATGGTGTTGATTTGACCCAAACCGAGAGACATTGGTTTGAAGGGAATTGATATCCACTTGTAATTATAGAAAAATATTTTCTACATGCCACGAGCTCCCAGAATGACTTCATCAAAATTTGACATTTTTTTAATCTTTTAGGGATATTAAGAGACTAACCCGGAAAGAGTGCTCCAAAATAATCAAGTGACTAGGAAAACAAAAAGAGACCTTCACTAGTATTTTTATTCCTATCTCAGTTTTTCCACATTTCCCATTCATCAAAATTACTAAAAAGTTTACATTTTTTGCATTTTTTGCTCCTAAGCTTCTTTGGAGACTACCCTAGAAAGAGAACCCCAAAACAAGACCTTACATAGTATTTACCTACCTACCTCAATATTTCCACACTTCCCATTTGTCAAAAATACTAAAAACTTAACAAATTTCCATTTTTTTCTCTTATGACACTTTCAAGACTATCTTGGATTAGTGCACTCTAGAATCACAAGGGGACTTGGGAAACAAAAGGAGGTATTCTATAGCATTTTCCTATCTACCCTGATATGTTGGTATATTTGGTTTCACTCCATTATGCACAAAACAAAACAAAAATGCTTCTTTCCATTTTTGCACTACTTTCCACTAATATTTTTTGTAAGAATGTATTTCATGGTGTAACATGCAAACGGTGTTGATTTGACCCAAACCAAGAGAGTTTGGTTTGAATGGATTCAATATCCACATGTAGGTCTATACAAATAATTCCTACATGTTGCAAGTATGATGGTTTTTCATTGATGTGAAAAGAAAGTCTACTAACTTGTGTTCTCCTTGATGTCAACTATGGGATGAAGATGTTGAGGATATTGAGAAAATTCTGAAAAAAGAGTAAAATAGGTTGTGCATGTGTAGTTGAGACCTTGAGAAAGTGTTGTCAATAAATGGAGTTATCTTTTTTTGTAGAGTTTGAAGGTGAGTTGTAATGAAGTAATGAGCTGCGATGATGTCTCTAGTACTTGGTTTCCAAGTACTTTTGAGAAAATTTGATACAAAGAGTAAATTGTGTTGTGAAAGTGTTCATAGTGTGCTCTGGTATTGTGCTCCAAATTCTCTTTGTGTTGATTATATGGATGTGCAGATTTTATAGGTTATTCAAGGTTGCCAGAGGTTGTTATATTCAGAATTTGGGTTTTTGGATCATTGTACAGTATGAGATATTTTCTCCAGTGTGTGAACTAATTGTTTAGTGATGCTTTATGTGGCCTCAGAGAAATCTATTTTCTTCACGATTCTTCGCTCTTTTTTTTTAGGTTGTGTAAATTTGGGAAGTCTCTTATAATGATTTTATCTTTTTATATTCAAATTTTTACTTGATTTTGTCTAGTACAAAATGAGTTTCATTTATCAATATGCAAATAAGGGTTACCAATTGTTCTAAGTTGATGGTCTTATATGATACAAGATTCAATGAAGTGTTTGATGAATCTTAAGTAGTTCATGGAATATTTTAGATCATTTTTCAAGTGAATTATGTTGTCTGAAAGTTTCAATTTCATTTAGGGAAGCATGTACTTAATTATTATGGTGTTTTACAAGGGTGTTGGTTGACCTTGTGTTTAACACTACATGTGAGGATTTTAGAAGAATGTTGAAGTGTGTTGGGATCTCTTTGGGTCCTAATTAAGGATTTATGTAGATAAAATTTCATTCATGTCCATTGTCAGAATGTTTCCATGTCAAACTATTTTGAATTTGTATGTATAACAATTAGTGGTCGACATCACAGAAATTTGTTGAGGTAGAGATTGATATAAATATGTATGATGTTGATGCAAGTAAGAGATGGAAAGAGTAAGAAGAAATATTGATGTAGGGGTTATATGCGTGATGTGTAAGAATTTAATTTTAGGGTTCTTGAAGGTAGTGAGCTAAAGGCCTCTGATTTTTTTTATGTGAGACTACAAAAGTATGCGAGAAATTATGGTGGACTCCTTGTTTCACTGAGAAATGTTCTTTGTGTAACATTATTCTTCTATCTTCTTGTATTTTTTCTATGGTAGTGAGCCCTGGCTATGAGCCATTTTTTACCTTTTTCTATTACTTATATTCTGAGCTAATCCTCATCATGGTTTCTCCCTTATTGGGTTTTCAATGTAAATGTGGTTTTCTCTTGTGTATGGTGTTGTGATTTCAATTAATGTTATCTTCATATCATGTTTAATCACACTAACATAAAGTAAGAGAAGGGGACCAACCATTGCAAGTCCCAAGTTCACGAAAGGCCAATAGAAAAAAGGCTGCCCTAACTTACCTCAATTTAAAGGAAGGTTGGGATAGAAGGGATGAGAATGATGAGGACTAGGTGTCCTTCGACCACTCCGAAATCTCGAGAATTGAAGAGAGACTAGGTGAGTCACTTTCTAAGGTCAAATATGTGTCTCAAATAGCTCTTTGTCAGAGGATAGAAGTGTGGTTCTAGAATGACAGTGCAATGTGCTAGCATCTCACAGGTGCGTTGGCATCCGTATGGCTAGAAAAATAGAGAGACGAGGTTAAACTCTAAAAGGTAGACTAAAAACCTGGTTTATAAGTTTCTTGAATAGCAGAATGAGATTAAGAAGAATGATATGTAAATATGTATGTGATAAAATAATTATATTATCGCAAGGGTGACGAAAATAATTTCATAGAACAATCCTCTTGAAAGCTTGCTTCAAGATCTCTCCACCTACGCATAGAAAAAAGGGGAAATGTTGGGGTTGTTTAGGGGCCTGCCTCAATCAGACCCTTTTTTTGGTGTTTCCACCTCCACGGATGGCCAAGTTTGTAATGATAGGAATAAAAATAAAGAAAGGAATACAAGCTATGTAAACAAAAGATAGTACAAAATAGTACATCCTTACTCAACCAAAGACGGTAGAGGAAATGAGAGGAAATGAGAGGAGCTGGCCACCTTTGTCCAAAGTGCTCAAGGCTTGCGGAGGAGAAAATGAGAGTAACACAAGCCTCTGTTGCAATGGTGTTTTGATCTGTGCTCGCACTATCAAAGTGATGGAGTGGTAGATTGTTGCAATGGAGTGTAAAATGCTGCTACAAAGCTTGGATGGGTGAATGAGAAATGGGTAGAGTGAATCCAAGATCTTGCAAAACCTCATCCAAAATTGAGAATGGATGAGAGAGTGAAGATTATGAAGAAAGGGATGAAAAATTGCCATAGTTGGGTCAACCAACCGAAGAGGAGCGTTACACTTAAACTTCCAATCAAAATTGTAATGACTCTATAGATTCCAGCTGTAGGAATTTTCCAGGGACGTAAGTGCTTCGTGTGGACATATACACACCACACAGGTGTCCCTAATAGAATTGCCTCCACTGAAACACAAATAGGTCACCAAGTGTGATGTGAGCAGTGGGCTTAAGTGGACTGAAGTCTTTGCCTTAGGTTTTCTAAAGTGTAAGGGGGTAAAAGGGTATTTGCATTAGGGATGAAAATTCATGCTTATAAATTTTTCCCCACTTTAGCAAGCACAAGTACTAATGAATTCTTTATAAAAGTAGAGTAGTAAGGAGGGAACAAAGTAAGAAAAGTATGCTTGAACCGATGAGGAATTAGAGCACAGTCTGGCGAACACAGAAGTTCAGGAGAGGACTTCATAGCTCCATGGAGCTATGAAGTTTAAGTATGAAAGTGTCTCATAGGCTCATGGTCCTACAAGGGAGGTATCCTTGAAGAACTCTCACATGAAGGAAACTAGGAAAATCACCTTACAAAATTGAAGACCTACAAGAAAGTTATCCCCCAAGAACTCTCACATGAGGGAGACCGAGTAAAGGGGACTCTACAGAGTTAGAGAGGGCAGCATGTTTACCCATAGATATAACACATCAGGAAGCAGTCACATAGGCCACTGAATGGATATTCATGCATACCATCGCTAATTTGTAAGACTTTCAAAGGGGTCCCTCAGGAATCCTTCAAAAGGAAGGAGGTTCCACTCAAGGGATGTGTTGTTTTAAAAGTGAAGTCTAGTTGGGTTTCCCCCAAGCTAAACATAAGGATGCGAAGTAGGTCTAGTCAGGTTTCCCCTGGAATAGACACAAAGAAGTGAAAATGGTCTAGTCAAGCTACCCCTAGAGTAGACACCATAGAATTTTTTGAAATATTTTGAAGGGGGTTCCTTTGGAACCCAGTGTGAAAAGGAGGGGTCCACTCAAGGGACACACTATTCAGAAGCTATCATCTTCTTTCTTGAATTGATTCAACATCAAGGAATCCTTTCGAAAGATATTCACTTCATCAAGGAATTTGAAAGGGAGGAGATTCACCCATGTGAGAGGAAGACTAAGATGGTTCCCACTTCAGAGGAGGTTTTTCAAGTCCTTTCTTTATGGACCCATGATGAACGAAAACACATTATATTGGGGTTTCAAGTCAAGAATACAATTCTAATAAAAAAGTGTATGAAGGATCTTCGAGAAAATATTTGTTCCACAAAAAATATTTTTTCTAAAGATCATGTAATGTAGAAGTGGTGTTATCAAAGATTAAAGGAAAAAATAAATAAAAGAAGAGAGAAAGATAAAGAGAAAGCTAAGGAAAAAAGAACACAAACAAAGAGCACAAGGGGATCTAGTTTCGCAGGGTCAGATCTTCCTTTTTATATATATATTAGGTAATTGTGATAAGAGGGGAAAGATCATCAATCCCCAACCAAATCAGGAAGAATGCATGGAAGAAAAAGTAGAAATTAAAAATTGGGTCAAGATGGAAGGAGGCCTAAATATTTGTGATGCTTTGCATCATCCCTAATTTACTGAAAATCAATCACAAACATGGAAGAATAGAGATACACATAAAATAAGGTTTACAACACAAACACCATGCCTATTTCCAAGCACCAGTAGGGGTGATGAGGTTCATTTAGGAACAAATACCATGATTATGGGGGAACACATCACAACACACACACACACACACATATCTAATCTAAAGATCAAGAAAAGGGTCTCCCCCATACATTGGTCAGCCAAGAGGTTGTCAAATTCCCACTCTAGATCAGCATAGGGGAAGGGTGTCGAGCCTATAATGGAATAATGTTAACAGGAGGATCTTTTGATCTTCCTGCAACAAGGGCCAAGGTAGCGGAACTTGTAAGGTCTCCATCACTCAACTCTTTCTGGTCCAATGTCAAGAAAATCGTGAAGATTGTTGATAGGTTCGAAACTTCACCCATCGAATTAAACCTATATTTAATAGGAGTGTCATTTTTCACCTCGTCGAATGGCAAAGTTTTTACCCAAGGTTCACCACTGTTCTCACCAAGATACTTGAGAGCAGA
Organism: Sequoiadendron giganteum; assembly: GCA_007115665.2. Lineage (NCBI taxonomy): Eukaryota > Viridiplantae > Streptophyta > Pinopsida > Cupressales > Cupressaceae > Sequoiadendron > Sequoiadendron giganteum. The sequence continues at coordinate 560,004,725 of CM021109.1, read as the reverse complement.
GACAAACTCAGGGGAGGCTGGAGCTGGTTCTATTACCAATAAATAAAAAGTTACCACAAGGCCATCCTTTGGAGAAGTTGGGTTCTTCTTACATCCTATGTTGCTAGGGGGACCATGTGTTAGCTATTTTATTTTCCCAGCTAAGGTTTGAAACTCTCTAAGAGGTATCCAATCTCTATGTTCAAGAATTGTCAAAATTTAGTGGCTAACTAATAGGGAAAGGTTCTTAAGTCCTTACCCCTACTCTATAGGCTCTTTGAAACAAACGAGGGTTTTCCTATTTTTGTTCATGTAATATTTCATGCATCAAGAACACTACACACATAGATAAATTCCTACCAAATGTGAATAGATACCATTCACCAAGGGCTTGGCAAACCATTGAAAAAATAACCACCTAATGCTAGGAATATAGGTATTATATGATATTTGCATCTCATAATAGGTTGAGTTTGAATTCTATAATGTTCTAACCTTGAATCAACATGAAAGGGGTCTTTTATTTGAGTTATTTAATGAACCCTAAATGAATCAACTAGTGCCTCATTAAATTGGGTAGGAGTCACATAAAATTTAACCCTGATCTTAGTGAACAACTCTCACAATACCTTACATCATAAGACTTTTCAATATTCAAAACAATACTCCTTATCAGATCCTTAGCTTGCTATCATAGACCTATGATCCCTTTTAAAGCATTTCATTAACTCACAAAGTTAAAGAAAGAAATTGAATCATACATTCAAATATACCATTGAAGACAAATGAAAGAACCCTTGATAATTTCATTCATGATCTATCATAACACACACAGGAGAGAAATTGCCTTAGATTTTTTAAGATTTCTTTCGATATTAGTAATTACGTAATATATTTTATCACTATTTTGTGTACATACCCTACCCAAAATAATTTACTAGCTAAGTCATCTTGAATTCTACATTATATGCATTTAGTGTACACCACCTAGGCCTCATGATTCAAAAATCTGACCCTCACAATGAGCCTTGAAATCTCCATTATAGAATAGGAGAGCGACAAGCTTCGGACTCATTTCAATTTACATTTTAACAAAATTTCATTTCAAAGATGAAATTTCACCTACATTTTACAATTCCCCATAATAGGATGCAATCATTCAATGAAAAGGGAATCAAAATGGTTACAAACCTTGTAACCAATTGGTACCACCAAACCATAGCCAAAACCAAAACGATCTTATCACCTTTGCCCATGTCACACCCAAAAAGACACAGCATTAGCACCAAAAAGGAGAACCCAACAACCACATGAACACATGGACCCAAAACCAACACCATGACCATGGTACAAATGGATGCTTCATGTTTTAGCCTCAATGCTAGGTGAAGCCACTACTTTATCCTTTTCTACCTTCCTCTTCACACCGAGAATAGAACCAACAAATAGTGACATCATGGCAATAGGAGACATCATGAGGACCTCTTCATCAATACCAACCAGCTTAATCAAAGAAGTGAGGTAACTGCGATAGTCTCAGTTAATCTCAAAAATATCATTACTAGATCCACCACCGATCTCGATGGGTGATTCATGTTTCCCCATACAACCCTAACCATGCTCCAAAGACCACTTATCATGCTCACAACCCTTCACCTTTGTATCTGTAAATTTACCCTTAAGTCGAGGACTACTTCTAGTAAGACCTGGGAGGTACAGGGTATCTTCTTCTATTGACTCATGAATGCCAGGAGTAGTTCTTTTTTCATGTTTCTTTGTCTACTCTCAAGACTTCTTCATACTCATTCTCATAGACCTATGTAATGGTAAGCCAAAACCAATTTTCTTGCTCATATCTCACCTAAATTTAGAGCCCTTGCCAAAGCAACAAGCACTTAATATAGAAGTAGAAAAGAAATCAAATTCTGGATTGTTATGAAACAAATGGAGAACTAGTAGCTATTTATAAAGAAAATTGATGAAATGATCATCAATGCTTCAATTGTCGCACAGAGTGAGCCAATGATTATTTGTTGACATGAATTCCACCAAATTGTTAGTTTCTACGCTCATGGAAATTGATGTACTATTCATTATGATTGTTTGGATATAACCCCTCGCATACATGAAAATTAAGTTGATATCCATCAAAGAGCATATGCCATTAATACATGTTATTTGTAGAGCTCAATTAGCCATCATATAGGTGATTCAATATTTTGAATTAGGGTGATTCATGCACAAGAAAGTTGGCATTTTGGATGACCTGGATCAAGTCAAACATCTTTGAAATTTCCACATCCTCATATAGCAAGTTCATCAGCCAATAATACACACCCTAATAAGAATGCCCACATGTTACTTTATGTCGCCAAATGAATCCATGGGTCATCTATCTGCACACCTTGCAGTACCTTTAAGACCATTATTTTAATTGTGTGTAGTTGGTGAGGAACGACCATTATTAATCTACATTATCACATGACACTCGTTGATTTGAAAGCCTTTATTAAGGCTACTACTAAATTCGGATCGAGCCCCATCACCATATATGAAATGTGGCAACATATCACAAACCTCGCCACACTTTAGTGACATCATCAGAAAACCCTGCAAGGCCCGTGGGGAATGATCGGGATCAAAACCCATTAATTTAATGGTTCACAAACCTGCACATGAGATAAAGCTATTTACAAAAATGGGGGACAACCTAGGCGGACGGGGGAAATACCCTTTAGGCATAAATTTTAGACATAAGTCTATAATTTAAACAATTATCAACCTGACATTAGGAAAATTTTATATTAATCCCCAACATGGAGAAAAACTGACGGGCTAGGTAAAGGGGTTGGTAAGTTCACAACATAAAAAGCTCTACTCATGACTTAAGAAACCAACAACCCAGAGTAACAGGTCAATATGAAATTATAACATGAGGCTTCAAAAGGTAAGAAAATTTGAAGGGAAATAAAACCCCTAAACCCTAAAATTCCACCCCTTAAACATAAGGGTAATAGCTAGACAAGACATAGAACTAGCCAAGATTTGTAACAATTCCAAAGGCTCTATTAGTGGCTCTGACTAGGGATGTATGCCCCCTATGGGTGTAGCAAGAATCCAAATCTCTGGAGAGTAGACCGAACATCGAATCAGATGGGTGCGCTAAAAACTACTTCATCATGCTACTTTAGAACCCATTTTCAAACTTCATTTGGTTACCCCAAGCCCCCAAAAAAGAAAAACTAGTTTTTACTCTATTAGAAAAAAAGTTCTCTATTGTCTGAAGTAGGCCAAGTTTGAAAGTACTTCCACTGAGTGCCCATAAACTAGCTTGGCCAATGACATGTCCCATCATATCACTTTGTTTCCCAATGTCACCACCAATTTTTTCAATCTACAATCTATATTTAGACACTAACTGAAATTCATAATCATTGTGATATTTTTCCTTGGCAAGTTGCTCACTGACTTGAGCTGAGATATAGAAACCTTCACAGTCCATTTGATCTTTGGCAACACAGATTTTATCCTTGAAATCAGTTTACACATCAAACTGAAAGTTCTCATAGATAGCTTGTGTTGAGTCATGGAAATCAAGTTTGAATATCACATACAAAATATACATACTCTGGAGCATCGTTATACCAATCACTACAACATAGGCATAGTTATCTAAAATTGTGTTCAAGTATATGAGAATACACCTTGGTATCATAGAAATAGGTATCATATGCAACATTTACATCTAGGGACTAAGTAAATGCTCTCATCTCAGTTTTGAGAACATATTCCTATACATTTTTCTCATTGTCATTCAACTCAATACAAAAAACCTCAAGAGTAGGCTCAAGCAATTCAATATCAACAAGGACAGTAGAAGGACACCCATGTGCAATGGTAACTTTATGTGGCATATCAATTGATATGGGTGCTGATCCAATAGTGAAAGACTCCTTGCTAGCTCAAAACTTCGTATTAACAATAGAACTAGAATCTTAATTTTCTTTCACATCAATGCTTCTCACATATGGTGACAACATGTCCATGTGCATAGTCTAAAAAATAGGAACATCAAAAAAGAAGAAATTGTACTCAATTTTTCACTCACCAATATGATATTCACCATTATTCACATTTTTTTGTTGGTCCATACATGGATCAAGAATTTCTGCAATATCAACACAATCTACAACTTTATTGTCATATGAATCAATAGATTTTTCAATATTATCAATGGGTAATGGTGATTGATTTAAGATCCACACACATGTCACAATGTGCCACTTGATCATTCCAAAATGAATCCAATATTTCATCATCATGATCTTCATGCATCATAAACATTTTCATCTTTTCTTCATACAAACAATCATGAAGAGTAGGGGCATAAACACACTCATCAAAATATTCATCATATTGAGCATTATATTTTGAATCAACATAATGATCATACACATATTTGTCTTTAGAATTTTCCTAACTCACACAATGAACATGCTTCATTGATAGAAAACTTGGAGTACACTCTAGGTATTCACCACATGCAATTTGTTCCTTCACTTGTGGACATGTGACATGATGAGCTTCTATATCATTGTATTCCTCAAGTGAGGAACATGTTTTCATATCATCCTCAGAAAACCAATCACAATCCACAAACAAGAAATCAAAAATAACAACCTCATCATGATTTTCATCATAGGAAAACTTCTCACTACATAAAGCATGTTCAAAATCTTTAGAATGAATGCTTGAGGATGCAGTTCTAGGATCATAATCACTAGTTTGTAATGAAACACCGGCAACACATGCATTGAAATTTTTTATCACATCATGACATGGAGTAACACTTTGTATTTCACTCACTTCTCCATCATCAGAGACATCACAAGAGAAGCATTCTTGCATATATACTTTGTCATCATCCCATGTTTCTTCATCTTCCTCAATACTACAAGGATTTGCACATGTGTTGATTGTGAGATGATTACAATTAATATACTCATTCATACAATAGATATCTTAATTTTCTGACACACTCTTTTCATTCTTTTGTATCATGTTTTGATTTTCCTCAAGAGGATAGTTGTATTCTCCATTTTGAGAATCCTCATTTTGTGCATAACCACACCTGGTTCATTCTGCAATCTCTATCCAATGGGGTATTTAGTCAAAACTATGGGGTTTCAAATCCTTTGGAAAACTACTCAGCTCGAGTTCATAAATCTCACAAAAAAATCAATGCACATAAAATCCATAGGTCTAAAATCTATGGGGACTTCTATCAAAGCATCCACAAATCTCAAAAACAACTTATATGGTTATTTCACTCTTATCTCTTCATTTCATACAATTCTTTCACAAAATATTTTTGAGAAACATTACTCAAATTGTTTTGATGCTCAAAAAAGTAATTATGATCTTCATATTGTGAAAATGGAGACACCATAGTAGAAAGATCATTGTCATCTTGACAATCATTTCCAACATCTGATCCTTGAATTCTATTTATATGTGGTATGTTAGGATAAACAACACTTGTAGCTAGATACCCTTTCATCATTGAGTAGTTTAGATTGTTTTTAATATCCATGGCATTCTAACATGCTTGATGTAATGTTTCAAGCTCCTTATCTCTTAACAAGAAACTCATTTTCTTGTCAAATGCTCATAAATACATGACCAAACATTCAACATCATTTGGTTTTATGTTCTCTAGATATTCCTTGATTTCCTTTGCAAATCAAAGATTAAACATAGGGACCAATTCATCCTCCCTTATGTGTATTTCCATAAAACAAATCCTCACTGCACTTGGATTTACCCTTTCACCAAATTTCTCAAAAAAGGTTGTAATAAACTAATTTCATGAAGCAATAGAACATGTTGGTAAATATGAGAACCAACCCCTAACATCATCCTTCAAGGATTCAACAAAGAGCTTCATGACAACGTCCTCATGATTTACTTCATAATACCCCATCACATCTATGAAGGTTTGCAGATGTTTAGAGGCCGATTTTGAACTTTTCCCTATGAATTTGGGAAAATACTTCCGACCATTATAAGGAATAAATTTAGGGAAACCTTTAATACCACTAAAAACCAATGGCATATATCTTTCAATAAAAAAATCCCTTTGAGGGCTCAGAAAAACTCACTTGCCCTACATACTTTTACTTGATGTTACACACAGAAACCCTCTTGTATCCATATTCAATCATTATCAACTTCATACATGGTTGTCAATTGCATCATTTACTAATTCAACCATGATCCTAGAATACAAATTCAATACTTGTGTCTTAAAGTTTTCTTAGAGGCATAATTCAAAAGGATTCATAATTCTCAAATCATTACAGACATTTATACATTAGAAGTATGACAGAACTACTATCAGTCCCTATCTTAATACAATTTCATCTAATAGGGAACCATTTATGATCTAAAGCCTTGAAAATTTCTCATAAACTTCTTTCAAACATAATAATACTTTCTTCATATTTATGAGAATACTTGGAAACCTTTTATAAATTATTAACCTTTCTTCCTGACTACAAATTTTATGAATCTGGAAGTCCTTTTCACAATTCAACTGGTTCTTTAGACAGTGTCACCACCTCCTTTACAGAGGACTAAACTTTAAAGAGACATGAATTACTACAAGATTAAATCTCTTTTTGGTTCTTCTCCAACAGTGGAGTTGCACTTAAATTCATTGATATTTTGCTACAACCAAACCTTTTCTAGGACCAAAAATTTCCAACATCTAAACTTAAGGTTTAGATTCTTCAAATTTTTGACTCTATGATACTACCATCTGTGCCTGGGATTCCTTTTTATTTAAATTTCTCAGAAGATTCAACATTCTGATGGTTGTCTTATTTTCCCAGCTAATCTTTGAATTTCTCTAAGAGGTAGCCAATCTCTATGTTCAAGAATTATCAAAATTTTGTGGCCAACTGATAGGTAAAGCTTCTTAAGTCCTTACTCCTACTCTTTAGGCTCTTTGAAATAAAGGATGGTGTTCCTATTTATGTTCATGTAATATTTCATGCCTCAAGAACACTAAACACACAGATAAATTCCTACCAAATGTGAATAGATACCATTCACATAGGGCTTGGCAGAGCATTGAGAAAAAAACCACCTATTGCTAGGAATAGAGGTATTATATGAGATTTGCATCTTAGAATGGGTTGAATTTGAATTTTATAATGTTTTGACCTTGAATCCACATGCAAGGGGTTATTTATTTGATTTATTTAATGAACCCTAAAAGAATTAACTAGTGTCTCATAAAATTAGGTAGGAGTCACATAAAATTTAACCCTAATATCAGTGAACAACTCTCACAATGCCTTACATCATAAGACTTCTCAATATTCAAAACAACACTCCTTATAAGATCCTTATCTTACTATCATGGAACCACAATCCATTTTCAAGCATTTGATAAAATCATTAAGTTAAAGCAAGAAACTAAATCATACATTCAAATATATAATTGAAGACAAGTGAAAGAACCCTTGATAATTTCATTCATGATCTGTCATAACACACACAAGAGATTAATTGCCTTAATTTTTTTAAGATTTCTTTTGATACTAGTAATTACATAAAATATTTTATAACTATTTCATGTACATACCCTACCCAAAAAAAATTACTAGCTTATTCATCTTGAATTCTACATTATATGCATTCAGTGTACACCACCTAGACCTTGGGATTCAAAAATATGACCCTAACAATCACCCTTTAAATCTCCCTTGTAGAACAAGAGAGCGACAAGCTTCAGGCTCATTTCCATTTACATTTCAACGAAATTTCATTTCAAAAGATGAAATTTTACCTATATTTTGTAATTCCTTATAATAAAATGCAATCATTCAGTGACAAGGAAATAAAAATGGTTACAACCCTTACAACCTATTGGTACCACCAAACCATAGAAAAAACCAACAAGGCCTCGTCACCTTCACCCACGTCACACCCAAAGAGACACAACATCAACACCGAAAAGGACAACCCAACAACCACATCAACACACAAACCTAGAACCAGCACCATAGCCACAATACAAATTGTCACTTCATGTTTTAGCCTTAGTTAGAGATGAAAACACCACTTTATCCCTGTCTACCTTCCTCTTAACAACATGAATAGAACCAACACATAGTTCCACCATATAAATAGGAGACACTGCGAGGATCTCTTCATCAATACAAACTAGCTCAGTCAAAGCAGCGAGGTAACTACGATAGTCCAAGTTAGTCTTAGAAATATCACTACCAGAGCCACCAGTGATCTCAATGGGAAATTCCTGTTGCCCCATAGAAAACTAATTGTGCTCCAAAGATCACTTCTCCCACTCACAACCCTTCACATTCGCATCTGTAAATTTACCCTTAAGTCAAGGGTTGCTTCTAGTAAGACTCTGGAGGGACTTGGTATCTTCTTCTTTGGATTCAAAAACGCCAAGAGTAGTGATAAATTCACATTGATTTGTCTCCTCCTGAGACTTATTCATACTCATTCTCATAGACTTGCATAATGGTGAGCCAAAACCAATTTGCTTGCTCATCGCTCACCTAAATTTAGAACCCTCACCAAAGAAACAACCAATTATTAAATAAGTACAAAAGAAATCAAATTTTTGATTGATATGAAATAAACGGAAAACCAATAGTTATTTATAAATTAAATTGATGAAATGATCATCAATGCTTCAAGTTTCACACAGAGTGAGCGAATGATTAATTTTTGGCGTTAATTCCACCATTGTTAGTTTCCAGGATCATGGAAATTGACATACTATTCATTATGATTGCCTAGATATAACCCCTCGTACACATGTAAATCAGGTTTATATCCATCGAAGAGCTTGCACCATTAATACATGTTATTTGCAGAGTTCAATTAGTCATCACATGGCTAATTCAATATTTTGAATTAGGGCCATTGATTCAAAATTGAGTTGGCATTTTCGATGACCTAGATCAAGTCAAACATCTTTAAAATTTCCACATCCTCATATACTAGGTCATTCATCCAATAATACACACCCCGATCATAATACCCACATGTCACTTTATGTCACCAAATGAATCCATGTGTCATTCATCTACACAACTTGTAGTACCTTTAAGACCATTATTTTAATCATGTGCGGTTGGTGAGGAATGACCATAATTAATCCTCATTATCACATGGCGGTCATCAATTTGAAATCATTTATTAAGGCCACTGGTGAATTTGGACTATGCCCCATCACCATATACAACAAGTGGCAACATATCGTAGACCTCACAACACTTTAGTGATATCATCATAAAAAACCATGTGAGAGCCGCAGGGAGCGGTTTGGATCAAAACCCATTAATCTGATGGTTCACAAACCTGCACATGAGAAATTTATTTATAAAAAAAGGGATTGACCTAGGAAAACGAAGGAAAAACCCTTTAGGCATAAATTTTAGACATAAGTCTAAAATTTAAAAAATTATCAACCCGATATTAGGTGAAATTTACATTAATCCCCAAAATGGAGAAAAACTGACGGACTAGGTAAAGGGGTTGGTAAGTGCATGCCATAAAAGGCTCCATTGATGACTTAAGCAATCAGGAACCCAGTGTAATAGGTCAATATGAAAACATAATGTGAGGGTTCAAAAGGTAAGAAAATTTGAAGAAAGGGAAATAAAACCCATAAACCCTAATATTCAACCCCAAAAACATAAGGGTAATAGCCAGACAAGACATAGAACCAACCAAGATTTGTAACAATTTCAAAGGCTCTATCACCACTCTCTACCTTCTTCATCAAAGGAGGTGTAGTCCCCATAGACAAGGCAAGGAGGGTCAAGGGAGAAGAGAGGAGAACCAAAGTGGATACAACCAAATTTTTCACCATATCCACAAGCTTAGGGAAGGGTGAGACATCCAGGACAGAAGTCAACAAGGGCGTATTTTTCAAAGGAGCGATAAACACCTGCACCTTTCCAAATGCATGTGTGATCACAACGGAAGACATGAAAGATTTAGAGATGGATGAAGGGAAAGAGGAGGTCATCATAGGAGGTGCAATCTTCTCTTCCTCCTTCTTCTATAAGGAGGCTTGGTCAACTAGGAGAGTGTTTCGTTGATGCTCATGCTCACATGCAAGGTGGTTTCTATGACTCTTCAAACCAGAAGGCAGGATCTGCGAAGGGATGGATGGATTCTATTAAGCCATGAGAGTGTCTTACACAGGTTTTTCCTATGGAAGGACAAACTCTTGAATGGGACCATAAGGGGTAGGTTTAGAAATGACAGGACAAATCAACTCTAGTACTTAGGAAGTGAGCCTCTTCTCATTCACTGTTTTAAGGATAGGAATAGTAGGAGGTCGCAAAGGTTGAAATAAAGAGGACTCTCTATGAGGGGATTTATGTCTTCCATATCGAATGGGCCTAGGCTCTATTGGTAATATAGGCAGCTCAAATATAGGACGCTTGGCATATTTCCAAGTGAGCACCATGGGATTCTCTTGCAAATGTGAGACAAAATTAGATGGTACCATGACAAGGCAAGAGGAAGCATTGGGTTGAACAACAAAATAGGAAGAAAGGGGATCTTGAGATAGCTTCTCTTCTTCTCTTTTATGTGCCTTGGCGGCATCACTATTAGCTTTTAGACAAACTCTATGTGAAACAACATAAGGCGATGGATGGTATCTCACTTTTGGCCTAGCATGCCCCTTCTTATAGTTTTGATACATGTGGTTTAGGAGGTCCTTCCTAGGAGAGAGAGCACCAAGGGATGCAGACCAAAAGTAATCTAAGGTAAAGCTGCCACATGAAACTAGTGCTCTATAATTGATGTCATGGACAATGTGTACCAAACCTCCATGAACAAACTTCAGACACTTATGCACAATCAAGGGGACTGCATTCATATCTACCAGCTAGGCACTACCTAGCTTCACTCTGAAGAGTTCAAACCCAAGGATGATGCCAAAATTAAGGCTCACCGACTTAGGGCTGGTGAGAACTAATAGGACAATACTCCCTATAGGAGGTACAAAATTTTGTCATGTGTGCAAATGATACTCTCAGGTGCGTCATACCCATCCTTATGTAGCAAGTTAATCAACATGATCTCCTTAGTTATAATATTCACTTGAGACTTCGGATCAACGATAATACATGCTATAGTATTCCCATTTACCCTTGCTGAAATTTAAAGAGGAGATTGATCTCTATTGAAGCCCATCGACAAGCTCTATGAGGTGAAAGTTATGCTTGTGCCACTACTCGCAGTCTATGCAAAGGGAATAGGTTTATTTTACAAAGAGGTGATTGTGCACACCAAACAAAACTTCTACAAAGTCTCCTAAGGTTTATAAGATAAGATAGTGACCCAATTAAGGTTTTTTATGCAATTATTTGGAACCCTCCAAATACGCCTACTAGGGATTGCAGGTTGGGTTGCAAAGTGAAAGCCTCACAACACTCACACCTACAACACTCCTAGGACACAAGGAAAGGAGCTTTCAGTATTGCAAAATGGAACCCAAAAGGTTCACATCAAGTTCACCAAAAATGTAAGAGAGGGGGACCAACCACTGCAAGGCCCCAAGTCACGAAAGGCAAAGACCGGAAAGGCTGCCCTTACTTACCTTAGTTTGAAGGATGGTTAGGAAATAAGGGATGACAATAATGAATACTACGAAGTCCTTCAATCACTCTTCCACCCCAAGAGTTGAAGGGAGAATAGGTGAGTCTCCTTCTAAGGTCAACTCTACATCTTAGGTAGCTCTCTATCCAAGGATGGAAGAACAATTCTAGGATGACAATGTGGTGTGCTATCATCACATAGGTGTGGTGGTGCCCGTATGGCTAGAAAACTAGAGAGATGAGGTTAAACTGTAAAAGGTAGACTAGCAACCTAGTTTAGAAGTTTCTTGAACTATAGAATGAGATTAGAAGAATGAGATGTAAATACGTATGTAATAAAATAATTATATTACCGTAAAGTTTATGACAATAATTTTGTAGAAAAATCCTCTCTCTAGCTTGCTTCATGATCTCTCCACCTGCACATAGAAAAAAGAGGGAATGTTGGGGCTGTTTAGGCAAATGCTTCAATCAGAACCCTATTTTGGTGTTTCCACCTCCACAGATAGCCAAGTTTTCAATGATTGAAATAAAGATAAAGAAAGGAATACAAGCTATGTAAAAAAGAGACACTACAAAATAGTACGTGCTTACTCAACCAAAGACAATAGAGGAAATGAGAGGATCTTACCACCTCCATCCAAATCACTCAAGGATTGTGGAGGAGAAAATTAGAGAAACTCAAGCCTCTTCTACAATGTTTTTTTGTCTTGCACTCACACTATCGAAGTGATGGACTGGTAAACTATTGAAATGGAGTATAAATTTTTGATACAAATCTTGGATGGATGAATGAAAAATGAGGAGAGCGAATCCAAAATCTTGAAAAACTTTGTCCAAACTTGAGAATGGATGAGAGAGTGAAGATTATTAAGAAAGGGATGAAAAATGGCCATATTTGGGTCAACCAGCCAAAGAGGAGAGTTACACTTTGACTTCCAATCGAAAGTGTAATGTCTCAAAAAATTCTAGCTATAGGAATATGTCAGGGACGTAAGCACATCAAATGGACATTTGCATTCTGTGTGGGTGTCCCTGATAGAAACACCTCCACCAACACACAAATAGGTCACCAAGTGTGATGTGAGTAGCGAGATTAAGTGGAATTAAGCCTCCACCTTATGTTTTCTAAATTGTAAGGGGGTAAAAGGGAATTTGTGTTAGGGGTGCAAATTTAGGCTTATACACATAATAAGGGTTTAATGAATGCTTGTGGATCTAATTACTATTGAGGGTTTTGAATTTTTAATTTTCTACAATTAATTCACCCCCACCTCATTTGTCTTGCTCATTTCAACAATTGGTATCAAAGCAAGATTTCTTGAAGAAGAGATAAACTACTTGAGGTAGATCTGAGATGGTAAACAAGATTGCTTTGGAATATCCTAGATTTGATGGCTCAGATTATACATTCTAGAAAATAATGATGGAAGGATATTTATCTACTCAGGGATATGAGATTGAGAAGGCTTATCAAAATACATGTACTCCACCTCTGAACAGTGCAAGTACAAGTGCATAAATCAAGGAGCATGAGTCAATGCTAAGGAAATATTTATTATTGTGAATATTCTTTCAAATATTGAATTAGTTAACGAACCTTTATGATTTTGAAGATTGATAAAGAAGTTTTGGATAAGTTAGAAAGTATTTATGAAGGAGATCTAAAGGTCAAACAATAAAATTTCCAAAACTTGAAGGTATAATTTGATATGATGCATATTTTAGAAGATGAAACAATTAAAGGCTACATATAGAGAGTTGATGAGTTGGTAAGTTCTATGAGAGGCCTTGGTGCAACAGTTAAAGAATCTAATGTATTGAAGAAATTTATCAAATATCTTCCATATTGTTACAATGAAAAGGTGTCTACTATTGAGTAAACTATTGATTTTGACAATTATTCTAGAGATCAAATGATTGGTACTCTAATTGCATTTGAAATAAGAAAACTAAAGAAAGGTACAAAAGTAGAGACTCCTTTCAAGGCTAGTAAATCGAAGAAGGTTGAAGATCGAGGTGAATACGGTCTTGATTATTTTGAAGCTAACTTTATGAGGAAGATGAAAAAGGGAGTCGATAAGTACAAAGTTAAATTACCTTTCAAATGTTTTAGTTGTGGTGATATAGGTCATTATGCTTCTAGATGTCTAAAAATAGCTCCATACAATAAGAACAAGGAAATTAAATGAAATATTATTAAGAAATATTGCTAGGTGAAAGAAGATGCTATTTCCGATGAAGAATTTGACTATGGAGATTTTGATGATAATGGATGTCTATTTTTGGCTATAAAAGAATAATTTGGTTCTACTAATCCTAGAAGTTGTGTGAAGGAAAGTATTCTGGAGATGAAGGATAAGGTTGAAGGTACTTTGGTATCTTATTTTCATGTCAAATAGGATAAGAATTATTGGGTTATTGATAGTGGCTACACTAATCATATGAGTGGATTAAAAAGTGAGTTTGTTAAACTTGAAAAGTATGGTGGAGGATTAATTAATTATGGAGATGATTCAAGAGATAAGATTTGTGAAATAAGTTCAATCAGTTTTGATGGCAAGCATAATACTGATAATTTTTACTATGTCAATGGCTTAAGACATAATCTTTTGAGTGTCAGAAAAATATGTAACAAAGGGTATAATCTTGTGTTTAAGGATGACACATGTGAAATCTAGAAATGGTCTCGAACTATGATTGTTGTTGGTAAGAGAATAGATGGAAACATCTATTAGCTTAAGGGTGATAATTTTAATTTCTTTATGTTTTAGATTAATGATAGTTGGTTATGGAATTGGAGGATGTGTCAAATGAATTTTGATAATTTTGAAACAATTAGTTCATTTTATGTAGTGAGATATTTACCTAGAATCACAAAACCTATCATTGTTGTTTGTGAGAGTTGTTAGTTTTCAAAACAAAAAATGAATGGATATAAGGGAAAGGAACAATATGCTATCGGACTATTGAAATTAGTGTACACATATCTTTTTGGTCCTACAAGGGTGATAAGTCTACAAGGTGACAAGTACTTTATGCTTTTGATTGATGATTATTCTAGAATGGCATGGGTTACTTTTATTAGAGATAAATTTGATGCATTAAATAAATTCAAGGCATTTAAAGATATGGTTGAGAATGAAATCGATTTTAAAACAAAATGTTTGAGGTCTGATAGAGGTGGTTAATTAATCTCCAATGATTTTAACATGTTTTATTGGAATAAAGAGGCATTTGTCTACTCCTAGAGGACAACGCAATTACAATGGAAGCGTAATTTTTTTTATTAAGGTTCCTGTAAAATAAATATTTATTTTTAAAAAGCTAGATTGAATTTCATACGACGATTTTTAATAAAATCGCAAGTTTGAAAATAAAACTTATAGCTATAAATTTATGGGGATTGGGGGCTATTCCCATTGTCGCCCCCATAGGGGAGGCGACACTGTGGATGCAATGCCCAGCATTTCCTTCATAGGCCACACCCCATATGGGGTCGATTGTGTACAACCTAGAAATAATAGAAACTTCATAGATTTTTGGCCGTGAATAAAATATATTATATGAATATATATATGCATAAATATATTTATATATATTTATGTATATTTATGTATAAATACATATATATAATATGTATTTATCTATAAATATGTATATATATATATATATTTATATATGTATTTAATATTGGTTTGGAAAATGGTAATTTAATTTTTTAAATGTAAATAATACAATTATATTTATTCAAATATATATATATTAATTTAATAATAGGTGCATGTAAATGCATGAATCTGATGTTTTTAAAATAAAATGATTTAAAGAGGGCAATTGATTTTTATATAGATGTAAATTGGAAAATTGAATTAAATAATTAGATTTAATTTCTTTATTGAATATAAATGAAATTGTATTAATCTAGAATTGTTTTGAGCAACTATTATAGTTTTCTTGAAATGGAAATTAGATTAAGGGAATCATAATGGTAGTTTTATTACCTGCCTGAATTGTTTATTTAATTATGATGTCTTTTGTTCGCATAAGTTGGGAAATCTATTAGTTATGAATGTGTAAGCCTTCCATATGTTGTAATATTATTTGGGCTTGTTGTGATATTTTGTTCAGTCCTTTTTTTTCCTTGGGTTATGCACCTAGTTGTGACATAGTTTAAACACCCAATTACTACAAATGGGGTGTGTTACCTCTTGCATTATGGTTGGTATTTAATATCCATTTTTTTTGCACTTTGTCTACCCTTGGTTTATGGATTAGATCCTTGTGTTGTCAGTAGGGGAGTAGCTCTCAATGGGGGTCAACACACAAAGTGGTGCTAGGATAACTCATGTGAGAGTTAGATAATTCGGTGGAAATTAAATAAAAATATTAGGGGAAAGGGTAGCCTTAAAACACATAACATGTTAATTGTGCCTCTCTCATTGGATCCAGGGCTCGTTTAGACTTGAGATGAGACGAGAAGGCCTAGAATGGCAAGGTCATTATCTTTTTTACTTTGAAAGATATTTGATTCTATGTTGGTTTGCATGTGGGGTTGGGGATCATGAGAGGCTACCAAGATAACCCAAGATGAGGTTCAGGGCCTAGGAATATCTTCCAAGATAACCCACACAACTTTGTGATGACACTCCTCCTATGACAACAGTTTGTATTGCTCAGTTGATGTAATTGATTCTTTTACTCTAGAAGCAATGTAACCTTCATGTTATGTATTTTACTTGTATAGTTTATTTTTGTGGTTGTCTATATCTTGAGGTTGTTAGTTATACCTAGGAAGCCCTTTTATTATCTCCTAGAACATTGGGTAGACCTTCAAGTGTAACATGCACCTTACACCATTGGGTTCCCAATTCATGTTCATGATGGTGGGATCTTCCAGATTGGAGAGCTCGCTTGTTCCAATTGCTTTACACCATCTCTTGTGTTCTATTGGATTGATTGGATGTTAATGTATATGTATTACTCGTCATTTGTATTAAAGGAGAATCCTTGTATCATTTTAATTGTAATATTTTTTGTATGGTCTACCTCATTTTGGAAATGAGCCTTGTAACTGCTATATTGAATTATTACAATCTTCAATGGTTTTAATGTGTACTTTTTAATCTTATGAATTTTTTTTAATGTTATTGGACCTATGTTCTATATATTTCATGAGAATGATTTTTATGCTATGGATTATTTTAATTTTGTATGTTATGGGTTTCAAATGTAAGTGTTGTCGCATACCTTAGAGGATGTATGTATTAAGTGCAATTCACTTTACTTATTGTTAATTGCACTTTTAAAAAAAAAATTGTTATGCTTTTGTTGTAATTGCGTCACCCTCTAGGGTTACATGGTCGGGCATTACACCTAGAACTCCTTAATAGAATCAAGTTGTTGAAAGGAAAAATAGAACTATTCAAGAAGCTACAAGGACTATGATGAAAGAGGAAAATCTACCAAAATTCTACTAGAGAGAAGCTATTCATACTATTTTTTACATACTTAATAGAGTTTAAGCTAAAGCTAACAACACAAAGACTCTTTATGAGCTATGGTATGGAAGGATTCCTACTATGAAATACTTTAGAGTGATTGGAAGCAAACATTACATCAAAGAAGAAGAAGAAAAATTAGAAAATTTTGATGCAATTTTTTATGAAGGTATCTTCCTTGGATATTCTATTAGAATAAAATCTTATAGATGTTACAACAAAAGGTTCAAAAAGATAGTTGAAATTGTAAATGTTAAAGTTGATGAAAATTTTAAAAATTCTATTGTAATAGAAGGATATATGTCAAATGAACCTAATTGTAGAGAAGTAGAAGAAGAATTTGATGAACAAGAAATGAAAAATGAACAGGAAGACACTCTGGAGAAGACCCCTAAAACCCCTAAGTATATGCAAAATAATCATTATGAAGATCATATTATTGGAGATAAGAGGAAAGGTGTATTGACAAGAAGAAAAGCTATTGAAGTTGAGGTAAATTTGTGTTTAATTTCTAAATTTGACCCTAAATCAATGAGTGAAGCATGTAAGGATGAGCATTGGATGAAGGAAATGGAAGAAGAACTTATTGAGATAGAGAAAAAACAAACTTGGGAATTGGTCCCTAGACTTGCAAACAAAAACATAATTGGAACTAAATGGGTATTCAGGAACAAGCTTAGTGAGAATAGAGAAGTAGTAAGAAAAAAAGAAATATTGGTGTGTAAGGGTTACTCACAAGTAGAAGGAATATATTTTGAGGAGACTTTGTCTCCTATGGCTAGGATGAAAGCTATTAGGATGCTTTTGGCATTCACAACACAAATATTTTAAGGTTTATTAGATGGATGTGAAGTCTTCTTTCCTAAATGGAGAATTGGAAGAAGAGATTTGCATTGAACAACTAGAAGGATTTTAGTTGAGATATGCAATGCCCTGCCACGCAACCCTAGAGGAAGTTTCAATTCACAATAAAAGTGTACTAATTGTTTTTTTAATTAAAATAAATTAAACATACATGTTCATCTACAATTGAAAACATCCCCTAAGGCTACGTAACTAAGATTACTTAACCCAACTAACATACATCATATTATATCCATTGCATTTAATTACCCATGTAATAAGCATTAATACAACATACATAAACAACATAAGATAAGAAGGTAAACATCCATACATAAATTCACTACATGAACATCTGGTTACATCACTCATTCCTAGAATGAGGCATTATTATAAAAGTGTTACAATTATAAAATTCCACCTCATAAATACAAGAGGGGTAAAACCAAATTATTACATTTTGAAATACAATAGTGCTAGAAAAGAAAACAAGATCTGTGAGTTGTCCAACTGGATGTCTCACCACCATGTACTAAAGATCAAGGGGGATCCAAAGGTTTATGGTGCATGTTCCACCCAACAAAGTGGTACCCGAAGGCCCACCCCCCATGCTAGGAGACAGTAACATTGCAACATGGAAAAATAATCTACTACCTATAACCAAAGGTAGACACATACTGACACATACTGACTCAACCAAATACATGCACAATATAGGTCTAACACTTACATGGTAATATAGCTTCCAAACATAAAATTAATCGAGTATGATAAAGAACTCATACACATAACACATAACACATAACTCAATGTTATCCTAGACTGAGTGTCATCACACAGTTAGACATAAGATATCCTCTGGGCATTCTTCATATGCTTCGGAGTTCTTGGTGACCTCTAACGAATCTCGGCCTTCATACTTACTCAGGTGGAATCAACTATCTCTCGTGAGGACAAAATAGTTGACCTTGCCATTCCAGGCCTTCTCACTCACCCCAAGTCTAACCAAGCCCTTGCGTCTATGAGTGAGGTTAAATTATCTTGATTAATGTGAAATTCATCCTAATCATCTAAGTACATTACTTTAATTATCACTTGTTTAAATCACTTCTAAAGGTTATCCAATTTACCTCTTTGGGATCCGGCCCCTAACAAAAGCCACTCTTCTAATGGATAACACGCTACACAAAACTAGACTCAAAGGCTAACTCAAGTGCTTAGAGCACTTAACCAGCGTAATCTCTCCTATTCTAAGAGGCAATAATTTAGGTAACTCACTCCAACACTTGGAGGAAACAAAACACATAAAGCACTACCCAAGGGAAAACGTACGATTGACTTAACAAAGAATCAACCCATAACCTCTAGAAGACTTTACAAGTTACAACACAAATCATCCTCTCCCAAAATAATCAACATAAGGAAATTTAATTTCAAAATCATAGGCAAGGAAATACACTATTTTTGGATATCTTAAATCCATTTCCTATTTAATGCATCTCACACAAATTAAAATAGTATTCTTCTAATATTTTCTTTAAAACATAATAATATCTTCCATTAAACTAAATATCTTTTCTCTATCTACTAGCCATGCACACTATTTTTTGGAGTTAAAATTGCTATATGAATACTTGCATGCAATCATATGCCTAAAACAGAATATTAAATCTATAAATATATTTAAAAATATAAGCAACATACTTTATATATTTAAATGCATATATTATATTTATATTCAAAACTATATTTAAAAATAAGAACCTCCATTAAGCGTTGATTATAACCTTTTGTTTTACTAAAAATTACGAGACTATAATATTAATTATAACCTGATAAACTACAAACATAATATATATATATATATATATTTAAATAAATATACATTTATCTATATATATATATATATATATACATAAATATATGTATAAACATTTACATTAACACTGAATCATGTTGAAAACCTAATATAATTAAAATTTAACAACAGGAAGTGGTACAGTGCGAACCCCAAAGACATGGATTTTCGGACGGGAGCACAGGAAATTAAGGAACTGCGAAGTCAAACTGTCAGACTGTACATTGTACTGTCAGACACCCAAATGCATTGGGTGCCGATTGTACAATGTACATCCAATCCCATAAGGGGGGAGTGGATGGTGTTGCTTCCATGGCAGCGCTCCCTCCACATTAGTGGAGGGCGCTACCATGGGAACAACGCTCTCCCATCAATGGACAGTGGGCAGTGGGGTACATCTGTACCCACCTACCACTGTCAACATCAAGCCTTTTTTTTTTTCTAAATAAAACACTCATTGGTATTTCAGAACTCAATGAAATGATTGCATAAGAATATTCAACGAGTTTCATCAAAATTCGTTTCTCAGAAATGTCGTACGGACGACAATTTTTCAACAAGAATAATAACTTAAATCTATGACAATAAAATAAATATTATTATTTATATGTTATGTGTATATATTTACCAGAATATAATACATATAATATATAAATATATATATTTACATAGAATAATTTCACTAGTAAAATTGAGAGAAATTAAAAAATGAATAAAATTTTCCAAAATCTTTTCTTAAATTCATAGAGATTTAAAAACTGAATTCTTTTAAAACCTTTCCTTTAAATTCCTAATAATACAAAAAAAAAGGAAAAACTAAAGGGGATCTAAATTTCTCCAATACAAATTTTCTCCAGAGGATTTGTTTTCAAAACCAGATCTAATTTTTTTCTAAAGGGATAAAATCTCTTCAACAATCTACATGTGTTGCACAATCTAAGTTTTAATTTAACAATGATTCTACAAATTCCTCAATTAAAAATTAAATCCAACAGTTTTTTGTTACAATCTTCCAAATTTTTGGTTAATATGTACCTAATTTCCATTAATAAATTCTAATTCCCAACGAATTCAATAAATAGATTTCTTAAACAATATATATTTGTTTTAAACATAACCAGAACAAAAATCACAAAACAAAACCTGGGTTTTGAAGCTACAGGAAAAGATGAATTTCTGATGCAAAGCCTCCTCGAAGGATCTCATGAATTCTCTTCAACTGTGCAATGAATCCAATCCAAAAGCTCATTCAATGTAAACAAACTTTCCTCAAATCAATTCTACAATCAAAAATTTCTTCAAACCCTTCTCTGTGCAATTTTCCCCAAAAATTGTTCACTGTCTTGAAGAAGCTTTTCCCTTCCAAAATATTCTTTGTGAATGAATTTTCCATTAACTCTTCCCCTTAATTAAACATGCACTTGTATCATAAATCAAAAATATCTTAAACAACCAAATCTAATTTTGCATGCAATATTGAAAATTAAAATATTCACTTAATTCCAATTTTCGAAAACTAACTTCAAATTTAAAATGCAATTTCAAATATCTTTCAATTTTAGCTTTTATTTAATTTAATCCAAATAAAAATTAATTAATTAATATTAATTATTTAATAACTAAATTCTACCGTTTTGAGATTAAATTTAATTAATTCAATAAATTTAATTTAATTGAATTAAATTTTATTAATAACTTTAAATATAACTTCCAAGCATAATTTTAATTTAATATTAAATAATCACCACTTTAAACCAAAGCAATTATTCTAAAAATTTATTTAATAAACACACACTTTTCGGAATCAAAAAACATTTAAATAAGGTAAACTATGACTCAACAACCAAAACTGACAACACACTAAGGCTAGGGCACAGACTTGACACATGTTACCTAGCTACTATCCCCCGTTCAACTTAACGTTTGGATTGAAATGCTCAAACCTGTGGAACTAGGTGGAGCCGATGTCATGTATCTGCAACCTGAAACCAAGTAAACAACATCATATGATATAAATAGCATATAGTACAAACCGTGAAGAAGAAATCACGGATTCGCATGGCGCTCGGAAGCGAGTGATGCGAACCTGTCCTCCTCACCAATACACTCATCAAAGACTAACATTAACATCATAATCAATAATCTCATATTAATATCTCATGTTAACACTACTAACATCATCGAACCATTAAAGCATGTAAAACAATAATCAGATAAACACATTGCACAATAATACTTCGTCACTCAATGAGTAGCAATCAAAACACCATAACAAAATGTATCCAGTATCAAAGTAGCTCCAACCAACAAAGCATAAAACAGTCTAAACAAGAAGCAAAATGGAGGGGTATTACATTCTCCCCCCAAAGACCAGGCTTACTCTTGGAAGCCTACAAACAAGTAGGGATATAACTCCCTCATATTAACTGCATCCTACCAGGTGGATGAAGCATCATCCCTCGAATCCCACTGAACTCTTACTTGATCAATATCTCACCCTCGAAGAGCGAGCGTTCTGCACTCTATTATGGCCATGGGCTCCAAAGCCAGCTTCTCGTCCTCTAGGTGTAAATAATTTCAATCAAGGATGTGAGAAACATCTGGATTATATGGCCAAAGAACTGAAACATGTAAAACGTCATGAATATGTGCTAGACTGGGTGGCAAAGCAAGCCAATAAGCAACTGGACCAATATTTTTGAGTATCTCAAAAGGTCTGCCAAAGTGAGGCGCCAACTTAGAACCCTTTCCATATTAGATTGGACTCTTTTGTGGATGCACCCACAAGAATATTTTGTCACCGACAGAAAACTGATGATCCACACTATGCACATTCACATACTTCTTCTTCCTATCCTATGTTGCTACTAGGTGCTCTCTAATCCAATCCACCTGCTACTCCATGTCTTGCAACATCTTCAGACCCAATAATATTCTCTCCTCAAGTCGATCCCAACTCAAAGGAGTACAACAAGGATGCCCATACAAAGCCTGAAAAGGTGCCATGCCAATGGAACTCTAGAAACTATTTTTATATGAAAACTCTACAAGATAGAGATAATCCTCCCATCATGTCTATTGGTCCATAACATACATGCATAACATGTCTTCGAGGATTTTATTAACCCTCTCAGTCTATCCTTCTGTCTCTGGGTGATACGCTGAACTGAAGTTCAACTGTGTCCCCATCGCATGCTGTAATGATGTCCAAAGAGCTGAAGTAAACATTGGATCCTTGTCAGGAATAATCTGATGTGGAATACCGTGCAACCTCACAATATCCACCATGAACACTCTAGCAATTGATGATGTATTATAGGAAGCGTGCATAGGCGAGAAGTGTGCTACCTTCGTCAACCTATCGACTGTCACCATAATAGCATCATGTCATCATGAGGAGTTGGGTAAACCAACAATGAAGTCCAATGAGATAATATCCCATTTCCACTCTAGTACAAGGTGTGGCTGAAGAAGTCCTGCTAGATGTTGGTGTTTAGTCTTCACCCGTTGAAAGTCCAAACAACTCGCTACAAAGTCTGCAATATCCCATTTCATCCCTAGCCATAATACAATTGGCATAGATCTGTGTGCATCTTCTTCACCCCAGGATGGGCTGAATAGGGTGCATGATGTGCCTCGGTCAAAACCAAAGTGTGAAGGACACCTGTTGAAGGAATGTAAATACGCTCTGAATGCCTAAGTAAACCATCTGACTTAAGTGAGTAGCTTGTGAACTTTCCCTCAAGAGGTCTATCTGCCTCAATCTTTGCTCTCACATCCTGATACCAACTGTCCATTGGAAGAGTAGCAAGAATCTGACTCCGCAAATCTACTATGAGAGTCAACTCGTATATCTCATGCCTATGTCTATTGAGTGCATCAGCTACGATGTTCTCTTTCCCCTGAATATACTTCACCTCAAATTCATACTCATAGAGAAACTCCATCCAACGCATTTGTCTAGCGTTAAGGTTCGATTGAGTGAAAATGTACTAAAGGCTCATGTGATCACTATGTAGCTCAAATTTGTGCCCAAGAAGAAAGTGTCTCCATCTGGTCAATGCATGGACTACTGCTGCTAACTCAAGATCATGTGTGGGATAATTCAGTTCATGATCCTTAAGCTTTTGTGACTCATAAGCTATAACTTGACCCTCCTGCATCAGGACTACTCCTAAGCCCTCTAAGGATGTGTCTGTACAAACTACAAAATCTCTTGTGGGATCGGGTATCGCCAAAATCGGTGCACTAGTCAACTTATCCTTAAGAATTCGAAAAGCCGACTCACACTACTCTGACCATCCAAACCTCTTCCCTTTCCTCTGAAGAGAAGTGATAGGATGACCTATCCTGAAAAAGCTCTGAACAAACCTCCTATAATATCCTGCAAGCCCCATAAAACTATGAATCTCTGCCACATTCGTGGGCACAAGAAAATTTAGGATAGCTTGGATCTTTGAAGGATCCATAGATATATCCTCCCCTGAGATCACATGACCAAGATACTTGATCTCAATCTTAAATAATTCACACTTCGACAAGTTGGCATATAGTTGGTTATCTCGTAAACACTACAATACCTATCGCAAATACTCCTCATGTTCCTCTACTATCCTAGAATATATCAATATATCATCTAGGAACATAAGAACAAACCTGTCAAGATAAGTGTGGAATACTCCATTCATTAGACTCATGAACATAGATGGTGCATTCGTCAACCTGAATGGTACCACAGTAAACTCATAGTGACCATACCATATCTGAAACATCATCTTATGAATATCTGAGTCAAAAATATGGAACTGATGGTATCCCGACTTAAGGTCTATCTTTCAAAAGATGGTAGCACCCTTGACTTGGTCAAACAAGTCATCAATTCTAGGAAGTGGATAACAATTCTTGATCATTACTTTGTTCAACTGTTGGCAACCAATGCACAACCAAAGTGAACCATCCTTCTTCTTCATGAAGATAATCGATGCTCCCCAAGGAGAAACACTAGGATGAATAAATCCCTTCTCTAACAACTCCTCCAACTATAAACGAAGCTCTTTCAGCTCCTGAGTAATCATACGATAAGGAGCTCGTGAAATAGGCTCTGATCCAAATACTAATCCAATCTTAAAACCTATATCTCTTCATGGTGGCATCCCTAGAATGTCATCTAGAAAGACACCTGAGAACTCCTGAAGAATGGGATCACAATCAAGAGATACCTTCTCCTCTCCATCTCCTAATCCCAAGTCCTCAACTATAACTGCAAACAACTAACATCCATGGCGAGCACATCTCCTCCACTGCATAGCTGAGATAATCCTCAAAGATATCGATCTCTGAACTCCTATAATATCCACCTCTCCACTAGATGCATTAATGCACTGAATCGACTTACATCGACAATCAATAACTGCTCGGTGAGCCTCTAACCAATCCATACCTAAGACAATATCATAGGATCCTAATGGTATAACCCAAAGATCCAAGGTAGTAAGGAGTGGTCCAATCTCCAACCTATAGTCAGGTACTATAGAATGCGATGTGACTTTCACACCAGATGCTAACTCAACCTACCATCTATTAGCTTGGCTTACAACCCCCAACCTGCAACGTGACACTACATATGAAGAAATGAAGGAGTCAGATGCTCCTAAATCAGATAAAATAGTAATAGGGTTACCCAATAACATACCATAAGTCTCAACTATGGTACCCTGGTGCTCTGCCTGATAGTTATCAACCATTGCAAACACACGATGGCCTCTGCCAGCATCTCCCACTATCGGCTCTGACACCACTGGTATTTGCATGAATCCTGATGTGCCCTTATTGGGACACATCCTAGAAATATGGCCCTACTGACCACAAGAGAAGCAACCTATGCCTCTACCATATCCTCTACCTCCTACTGGTGCACTAGACTGATGTGCACTGCCTCCAAAAGTGGAATGGGCACTCTGAGCGGGTTGCTCAAAGTTGAAATGCTTCATGTGCCTCCAGTTCCTATCACCCTGCCTCTACTGGAAACCTTTTTGTTTCCCCTGAAATGACTACTACTAACTGCCCTGTGCTGATCCTTATTGTGTCTTAGGAGGTACAACTCCCTGAGTTTGTCCCCCTTGAGCACTAGTCCCAGCTCCTAAACCACTACCAATAAGAACACTTGTATGGCCTCCCAGTGACATAGTCAAGTTCTCCTCCACTAGTCGTGCCTTCTCCACAACTATCTCCATAGACTTGGGCTCAACAACCTACACACCACCACTGATACAGGTATTTAAGCCCCTAATGAAATGTTGCGCAAGCATCCCCTCGTCATCCCCTATTCCTATGAATTGTTTAAGTTCATAGAATCACCTCTCATACTAATCTACCATCATGGCTAACTATCGTATGGCATGGAACTCATCACCCCTATGCTGATTCCAATGATCAGAGAGAAACCAGGCTTTGAACCGCTCAAGAAAGATCTCCCAAGGCACCGAACTCATTTCAATATGGAGCTTTTGCTCCTCAAGTCTCCACCAAGTGGTTATGAATCCTCGAAGGTGTATAATAGTGCACCTTGCTTTAGTATAACTATCAAAAGGGTGCATGGAAAAACATCGGTCCAAACCTATCAACCAAGTTTCATCCTCACCACAAGGTTAACCTCAGGTACTACCTATCTCGAACCCAATAATTCCAAAGCCTCCTCGAAGGCTCTACGTGCAGCTTCGACCCTAGGAGGATCTAGTTGTCTACCACTGACTCCTGGATCATTCCGTGAGGCCTGATGTTCCTCCTGCTCTGGTATAGGTATGACACGAGGTTGCAAGTCATGTTGACTCTCCTCTCGACCACCTACTCGGCCACATCCTCGTCCTCATCTAGAATGCATACTCCTACACAGACACAAAAGTATTTTAGACGAGGTACTCTTCAAAACCTACGCAACAAATCTTAATGGGTACATCACAATCCCAGATCACTCAATGTTTAAACCTAGGCTCTGAAACCATGTGTAATGCCCCGCCACGCAACCCTAGAGGAAGTTTCAATTCACAATAAAAGTGTAGTAATTTTTTTTTAATTAAATTAAATTAAACATACATGTTCACCTACAATTGACAACATCCCCAAAGGCTACGTAACTAAGATTAATTAACCCAACTAACATACATCATCTAATATTCATTGCATTTAACTACCTATGTAATAATAATTAATACAATATACATAAACAACATAAGATAAGAAGGTAAACATCCATACATAAATTCACTACATGAACATCTAGTTACATCACTCATTCCTAGAATGAGGCATTATTACAAAAGTGTTACAATTATAAAATTCCACCTCATAAATACAAGAGGGGTAAAACCAACTTATTACATTTTGAAATACAATAGTGCTAGAAAAGAAAACAAGATCTGCGAGCTGTCCAACTGGATGTCTCGCCACCACATACTGAAGATCAAGGGGGATCCAACGGTTTATGGTGCATGCTCCACCCAACCAAGTGGTACCCAAAGGCCCACCCCCCATGGTAGGAGATAGTAACAACACAACATGGACAAAGAATCTAGTACCTCTAACCAAAGGCAGACTCATACTGACACATACTAACTCAACCAAACACATGCACAATATAAGTCTAACACTAACATGGTCACATTACTTCTAGACATAAAATTAATCGAGTATGATAAAGAACTCATACACATAACAGATAACTCAATGTTTTCCTAGACTGAGTGTCATCACACAGTTAGACATGAGATCTCCTCTGGGCATTCTTCATAGGCTTCGGAGTTCTTGGTGACCTCTAACGAATCCTCGCCCTCATACTTACTCATGCGGAATCGACTATCTCTCATGAGGACATAATAGTTGACCTTTCCATTCCAGGCCTTCTCACTCACCCCAAGTCTAACCAAGACCTTGCATCTATGAGTGAGGTTAAATTATCTTGATTAATGTGAAATGCATCCTAATCATCTAAGTACATTACTTTAATTATAACTTGTTGAAATCACTTCTAAAGGTTACCCGGTTTACCTCTTTGGGCTCCGACCCCTAAAAAAAGCCACTCCTCTAATGGATAACATGCTACACAAAACTAGACTCCAAGGGTAACTCAAGTGCTTACAAAACTTAACCAATGCAATCTCTCCTATTCTAGGAGGCAACAATTTAGGTAACTTGCTCCAACACTTGGAGGAAACAAAACACATAAAGCACTACCCAAGGGAAAATGTACGATTGACTTAACAAAGAATCAACACATAACCTCTAGAAGACTTTACAAGTTACAACACAAATCATCCTCTCTCGAAATAATCAACATAAGGAAATTTAATTTCAAAATTACAAGCAAGGAAATACAGTATTTTCGGATATCTTCAATCCATTTCCTATTTAATGCATCTCACACAAAGTAAAATAATATTCTTCTAATATTTTCTTTGAAACATAATAATCTCTTCCATTAAACTAAATATCTTTTCTCTATCTACTAGCCATGCACATTATTTGTTTCAGTTAAAATTGCTATCTGAATACTTGCATGCAATAATATGCCTAAAACAGAATATTAAATATATAAATATATTTAAAAATATAAGCAACATACTTTATATATTTAAATGCATATATTATATTTATATTCAAAACTATATTTGAAAATAAGAACCTACATTAAGAATTAATTATAACCTTCTGTTTTACTAAAAATTACGAGACTGTAATATTAATTATAACTTGATAAACTACAAATAGAATATATATATATATATATATATATATATATATATATAAATATACATTTATCTATATAAATATACATAAATATATGTATAAACATTTACATTAAGACTGAATCATGTTGAAAACCTAATATAATTAAAATTTAACAACAGGAAGTGGTACGGTGCGAACCCCAAAGACATGGATTTTCGGACGGGAGCGGAGGAAATTAAGGAACTGCGAAGTCAAACCGCCAGATTGTACATTGTACAATCAGACACCCAAATGCATTGGGCACCAGTTGTACAATGTACAGCCGGTCCCATATGCAAGGGGGAGGGGGCGATGTTGGTGTCGTGGCAGCGTTCCCTCCACATTACTGGAGGGCACTGCCATGGGAACATCACTCTCCCATCAATGGACAGTGGGTGGTGGGGTAAATCTATCCCCACCTACCACTATCAACATCAAGCCTTTAAAAAAAAAAAAAAAACACTCATTGGTATTTCGGAATTCAACAAAATGATTTCATAAGAATATTCGACGATTTCATCAAAATTTGTTTCTCAGAAATGGCGTACGGATGACAATTTTTCAACAAAAATAATAACCTAAATCTATGAAAATAAAGTAAATATATGTATTTATAAGTTATGTGTATATATTTACTAGAATATAATACATATAATATATAAATATATATATTTACACAGAACAATTTAACTAGTAAAATTGAGAGAAATAAAAAATAAAAAAATAACCATCTATAGGAAAATGAATAAAAATTTCCAAAGTCTTTTCTTAAATTCAGAAAGATTTAAAAACTGAATTCTTTTAAAACCTTTCCTTTAAATTCCTAATACTACAAAAGAAATATTAAAAACTAAAGGGTATCTAAATTTCTCCAATACAAATTTCTCCAGAGGATTTGTTTTCAAAACCAGATCTAATTGTTTTCTAAAGGGATAAAATATCTTCAACAATCTACATGTGTTGCACAATCTAAGTTTTAATTTAACAATGATTCTACAACTTCCTCAATCAAAAATTAAATCCTACAGTATATTTATACAATCTTCCAAATTTTTGATTAATTTGTACCTAATTTCCATTAATAAATTCTAACTCCCAACGAATTCAACAAATAGATTTCTTAAACAATATATATTTGTTTTAAACATAACCAGAACAAAACCTAGGTTTTGAAGCTATAGGAAGAGATGAATTTATGATGCAAAGCCTCCTCCAAGGATCTCATGAATTCTCTTCAACCGTGCAATGAATCCAATCCAAAAGCTCAACCAATGTAAACAGACTTTCCTCAAATCAATTCTACAATCAAAAATTTCTTCAAACCCTTCTCTTGCAATTTTCCCCAAAAATTCTTCATTGCCATGAAGAAGCTTTTCCCTTCCAAAATCTTCTTCGTGAATGAATTTTCAATAAAATATTCCCCTTAATTAAACATGCACTTGAGTCATAAATCAAAAATATCTTAAACAACCAAATCTAATTTTTCATGCAATATTGAAAATTAAAATATCCGCTTAATTCCAATTTTCAAAAACTAACTTTAAATTTAAAATGCAATTTCAAATATCTTTCAATTTTTGCTTTTATTTAATTTAATCCAAATAAAACTTAATTAATTAATTTTAATTATTTAATAACTAAATTCAACCCTTTTGAGATTAAATTTAATTAATTAAATAAATTAAATTAAATTTTATTAATATCTTTAAACATAACTTCCAAGCATAATTTTAATTTAATATTAAATAATCACCACTTTTAACCAAAGCAATTATTCTAAAAATTGATTTAATAAACACACACTTTTCAGAATAAAAAAACATTTAAATAAGGTAAACTATGACTCAACAACCAAAATTGATGACACACTAAGGCTAGGGCGTACACTTGACACATGTTACCTAGCTACTATCGCTCGTTCAACTTAACTGTTGGATTGACACGCTCAAACCTGTGGAACTAGGTGGAGTCAATGTCATGTACCTGCATCCTGAAACTAAATAAACAACATCATATGATATAAACAGCATATAGTACACACCGTGAAGAAGAAATCACATATTCCCAGGGCGCTCAGAAATGAGTGATGCGAACCCATCCTCTTCACCAATACACTCATCAAAGACTAACATTAACATCATAATCAATAATCTCATATTAATATCTCATGTTAACACTACTAACATCATAAAACCATTAAAGCATGTAAAACAATAATTAGATAAACACATCACAAAATAATAGTTTGTTGCTCAATGAGTAGTGATCAAAACACCACAACAAAATGTATCCATTATCAAAGTAGTTGCAACCAATGAAGCATAAAACAATCTGAACAAGAAGCAAAACAGAGGCGTATTACATCATATCAACTAGATATGGTATGTAAGTTTACGAAGGAACTATATGGATTGAAACAAGCTCCCAGAGCTTGGTATGCAAGATTGGATAGGTACTTGATATAGCAAGGATTCAGTAAAGGCTTTGCAAATAGTAATATTTACTTTAAAATTGAGGAAGACAAAATCTTGATAGTATTTGTGTATGTGGATGATATTCTCTGGTGAAAATGAGGCTATGTGTAAGAGGTTTACAAAAGAAATGCAGAAAGAGTTTGAGATGTCAAATTTTTGGGAGATGAATTTCTTTCTTGGGCTAAAAATCAATCAAAAGGATAAAGGGATTTTCATTTCACACTCTAACTATGTCAAACAGATGTTGAAGAATCTTAGAATGGATGACTCCAAACTGGTATATAATCCTATGGTGACTATTTCTAAATTAAGCAAAGATGATGATTCACCTAAGGCTGACCAAAATATGTATAGATCTATGATTGATGGACTATTGCTTTTTACTACTACTAGATGGGATACCATGCATGCAATTTGTCTTGTGGCTAGATTTAAAAAAGATCCTAAAAAAACACATGTTGTAACAGTGAAGAGGATATTCAAATATTTAAGAGGCACGACAGATTATGCCTTGTGTTATCCTAAGGATACTAATTCCACATTAATTCTTATATAGATGTAGATTAGGTTGGTTGTGTTGATAACAAGAAAATTACAAGTGGTGGTACATTCTTTATTAGATGTAGGTCCTAGTGTCATGGTTGAGTAAGAAACAGGATTCAATTTCCTTATCCACTATAGAGGCTGAGTATATTGCAGCAGGATAATGTTGTACACATGCAATATGGATGAGATAAATATTGAAGGATATCAGAGTTGTATATGATGAACCTATATCTATATTTTTTGATAATACAATTGCAATTAACATTTAAAATAATCTAGTGATGCATTCAAGGACAAATCATATATCTATCAGGTATCACTTTTTGAGAGATACGGTTATGGAGAATGAATTAAAGCCTGAGTATGTTCCTACAAAGGATAATATTGCTAGTATATTTACTAAGGCTCTTATTAAGGATAATTTTGAGTATATTCAGGAGAAGTTGGGGGTCATTACCCCTCCTTTCTTGAACTAGATGCATATGGATATGCATCAGTCTAGTGGATCTATTGATCTATCTATTTTTTGGATTGATGTTGGTAGCTACCTCTCAAGGGGAGTTAGTAGTTTCATGTGTTGTAATTGAAGTGTTGATTAAGTTGGGTGTACTCCTAAGGGGGAGTATTCAGAGTGATTTTTTCTTTTTGTTAAATTTCAAAGAGGGTGAACAATGAAAAGCATTTTATCACTTGACATTGATGTCGAAAGGGGGAGAGAGAATTATGTGAAAAAGATCTTATCTACTCAAGGAGGGAGAGAGAGAAAGTCATGACAGACTATTCATAGTTGTTGTGTGGTCGTCAATAATATATTAATAATAATTTAATATATAAAATAATTGAGGTTGTCAATAATATATTAATATATAGTACCTTCAACTAATGGTGAATCTAACATCTCACCTAATTTTTTTTTTAGATAGAAAATAAGTTAGAGTAGGTTTGCAATTGGCCATATGCAATTGTGAGATAAAATCAAGTGTATTTTTGGACTATACAAGGTAGATCTCAGATGTAAAGTGATAGAGATTAATGCCAAAAAAAAATCTTAATAAATCAAGTTAGTCCTCAAAAAATTATCATTATAATAATATTCACTACCACAATTGAGGATGAAGAACTCATTGTGATCAATAAGTCGTCAACATAAAAAACTAGGAATATGAGATACATCCTATTATAAGGTGTAAATTTTTAGATTATAATGGCATCAAGTGGATTCAACTAAGAGAAATAAATATTCCACCTTGGGATGCCAAGTCATGTTTATAGTTGTAAGTACACTCTTGTGACCACAATCTTGGTCCTTTTAATTGTAAAACAAAAACAAAACATTTAGCTAACTAGCCCATCTCACACTTTGCTACCAAGCCAACTTTGCACAAATGTTAATAATTTATTGTTACATTTTTATAAAAAGGATCTCTTTTTAGTCAATTTGATCATAGTATGAAATTGAAAATTATTGTAATGTATCCTTTCACATCTACACCTAGGAACATAAGAATTCATGTTATGATAGATAACATTAGAAAAATGGTCATAAAATTTGGTGAAGTTTCCCAAGGAAACCAAATTTAACACTAACATAGATGGATTGCCAATTATAATTCATAAGTTCTATTAAAGTGAAATTTCATTAATCTATAACATGTTATTGATCACAAATTAAAACTATTATAAATTAATTATAGATTCCAATTTTAAGTTTCAAAGTAT
Source organism: Sequoiadendron giganteum (assembly GCA_007115665.2). NCBI lineage: Eukaryota > Viridiplantae > Streptophyta > Pinopsida > Cupressales > Cupressaceae > Sequoiadendron > Sequoiadendron giganteum. The sequence goes on along the minus strand of CM021109.1, from coordinate 559,971,382 downwards.
AAATACATGCACACAAGGATCAAATTAGATTAATTGTAATGCCCTGCCAAGTAACCCTAAAGGAAGTTGTAATTAACGATTTAAGTCAACCAATTTTTTTTTTTAAAAAGTGCAATTAACATACACATTCACTTACTAATTAACAACAACCTCTAAGGCTACAAGGTTAGGATTACTTAAACCCACACATACATATTACATAAACCATAACATTTAATACTTTATAAAATAAGCATCATACAACATTACATAAAAAGATAAACATCCAAGATACAATCTCATAATCATTTACATAATCCAATAGTTACATCACTCATTCCCAGAATGAGGCAATAGTACATAAGATTACAATTAAAGAACTCCACCTCATAAACATAAGAGGGATAAAATAACTTATACAATCTGAAATATCACAATGCAAGAATAACTCAAGAACTGCGAGTTGTCCATCTGGATATCTCGCCACCAAGTACTGAAGAAGAATGGGGACCCAACAGTTTTGGTGCATGTTTCACCCAACCAAGTGGTACCCAAAGGACCACCCCCCATGCTAGGAGATAGTAACAAACTAACATGGACAAAGATCAACAACCTCTAACCAAAGGCATACTCATACTGACTCAACCAAACAAAAGGACAACATAAGAACAATACAAGTACAACTCTCACATCACTGACATAGGTCACATTGCTTCCAGACATAAAATAGATCAAGTATGTTCAAAGAACCATACACATAACATAAACTACCAAACAAACAGACAGTTGTCCTAGACATAGTGTCATCGCATAACTCATAATAAGTTACCCTTTATGGATCTTCATAGGCTTCGGTGATCCTGGTGGCCTCTACCGACCCTCGATCCTCATAATTACTAATGCGGAATCAAATACCTCTCGTATAGATGAGATAGGTGACTATGCCATTCCAGGCCTTTCCACTCATTCCAAGCCTTAACTAGCACTTGACTATGAGTGAAGCTAGAACTTATCTTTTTAGTGTGTAGTACTCCCCAATATTCATTTCAACTTTAGTTATCACTTGATTAAACTCACTTCCATAGGTTACCCAAATCCTATCTCTTCCGGGCTCTAGCCCCTAATGGAAGCCACTCTTCTATTTGACAACACAAACAAACTAATCACCAAGGGACTCACAAGTGCATACAACCTAGGTATCCAAAACCACTCCATCACAAGGAGGAAACAAATAATAGAAACACACTCCAAACAAATGGAGGCAACATAAACACGTAGTCGACTCCTTTCATAGGAGGTACAAACAACCCAGTACATGGAAACTGGGTAACTATTGATAAGACATCATGCACTACCCAAGGGACAACACTGGTTGACATCATGAAACGACAACCCTCTTAGATCCTCTAAGGTTCTCTGGAAGACATATAAATTGGACTAACTCATAATCCCATATCCCAAAATACATTATGATGACATAGCTACAAAAGCAATCAAGTCATTAATCAAATCTAATATTTGGATTCCCTAAATCCATAATCAAGCAATAGCTAATGTTTACAAAGGCAAAGGCACAATAACAAGGTTTAATAAAATAACCATATACCCCTTTTTTTTATTTTCATAATAGAGAATCCTAACAATTTCAAAACTCAGATCCCTTTACGAAGTACAAGGAAATTAAATATAAAAGGAAATCATGAGAGAATCACTATTGGATGTTCTAAATCCATATCTCATTCATAATTTCATTCACAATAATTAAATTGCACTAACAAAAATAAATAAGTTAAAATAATTAGCTGCCTTTTAATATAGTCATTTCCTAAATTTACTTTTAAAACAGCATAAAAAGTATTACAAATAATATTTTCAATTTCCCATCCAGTACAAAATCTACGTCTCTTCAACTATCCATTTTAAAACATGCAATTTAAAATATCTTAAAATATCATTTCCCTTAACAATGTAATCATGCATTTAACCTTATCTTTTAAAAACCTCTCTTCACAATAATATAAAACTATTTCTCTTTCAAAATAATTGAAATAATTAAATAAGTGTCTTCAATTTACAATTATAAGAAATATTAATTTAAATAATTTAAATCAGATTCAATGTTTAATTTCAAAACCAGCCTAAGTACTCTTCTAATTGAATTTCTTTCGTTTTCCAACTAACTCATATAATTTAATCAATTTAATTGAAATATATTTTTTCTGTCAAATTGACTTATGCATACAAAACAGTTCCGATATAAACCTCCAACAATACTAGATGGTATACCTCTATTAAAATAGGATTTGATATTAAATACATAATAGTATACATATGCTCGCACAATGTATACATTCATTATATATTGGTATATTTAATCCTAAATATACATTTAAATATAACTTCTATCTTACACAAAACTATCCAATTGTATTATTCAAAAGAAAATAGAACTTTATTAATTTCCAGGTATATAAATATTTTATTTACCAAATTAGTCATATTAAAGCAATATGCAACAATAATATACCACATATATACAATATAATTATATTAACATATTTAGATTTAATATAATTACATATATCCATTTATAAAATATATGTACACATATATTAAATATATCTAACCCAAAATCTAATTTTTAAAGCACCCGAACCAAGGCAAAATACACAGAGATCGAGCAAATTCCACAGTCTGAGGCCGAGGCAAATTTCTCAGCCGAGGGAGGGTTTCCATGTTTTATTTTAATAATATAAATAAATAAAATGAAAAGGAGAGGGGACGTGGTTGTACTCCCGCCACTCCCCATACTCCCACGGAATGGCGAAAGGAGGAGGAGGTGGAGGGGTCTCCCTCCACATAGTCGCTCCCATTTGGGGGCGGCTGTGGGGAGTTAGGTCCTCTCCATACTTGCCCGTGCCCAACAAAGTTTAAACCTGCCTGCACCCGAAAACGGTAATACAACGAATACAATATTCGCATCACCCAATGTATGTATTAACAAATGAATACCCCTCAACAAAGTTCAGAATTCCATTCATTGTACGGACGGCGTAATAAATTTTTAAACCAGAAACAATTTAATATATAAATCAATTATATATATAAATCAATTATATATATATATTATATATACATATATGTATATATAATATATATATAAAAACGAATTTCCACAATAGATAAATAGGGAGATTTTGTAAGAAATATTCACCTATAGGTGAAATTTTAAAACCATTTCCCAGAAAATCCAAATTTTACAAAGATCTTAAGAATTAATTCTTTTAACCTATTTTCTCAAATTTATGAACAAATAGAAGAAAAATAAAATGGATCTAAATTAAAATCAGAATTTTTTCAAAACAAACTTATTTTCCCACAGAGGTTTAAATTTTCTAAAAACAATGTATTGTTTTGCCTGACCTCAAATTTTGATTTACACAACAGAACAATCCATTTTCTCAATTAAATTAACTCCTACAGAGAATTACACAATAAAACCTAGAATTCAAAGCTATAGGAAGAGAATAAATTTATGATGCAAGCCTTCTTCAAGAATTCCCTGTATTTTCCTTAAACGTGCAACGGATCCAATCCAAAAAAAAACTTCAACAATTGCAAACTGACTTTCCTCAAATCACATCCAAAAACAAAAGTTGCTTCAACCCTTCCTCTGTGCAATTTTCCCAAAATTATCCTTTCACACCAGAAGAAGTTTTTCTTTTTCTCAAAAGTTCTCTCCCAACATCAATTTTGCAAACCAAACTTCATTCTCTCACACATGCATGCCTAATTAAAAATATATTGCACAACCAAATCTGATTTTGCATGCAAAACTGGAACTTAAAATATCTAAATATCAATTATCTCCAAAAATTGAAAACCAACTTTGCTTTTAAAATCCAATTTCAATTTTTAAATTAATTTCAACATAATTGAAATGAAATTCCAAAATAATTAAATTTCCACAATTTGAAATTAAATTCCAAGTTAATTTTAATTCTCTTATTTCTTTTAATTTTCTTGCATCACATTTAATTAATTAATTTAATTATTTAATAATTAGATTCAACCCCTTGGATTAAATTTAATCAATTAAATAAATTAAATGTATATAATTAATTTAAATATAAACTTTTATCCATATTGCATAATTTAAATTAAATAATCATCAACATGATATAATGCAGTTATTCTAAACATCTATTTCCAAATAAAAAACCTTTCAAAATTAAATAACATTAAATTAAGGCAAACAACGACTCGACACAGATGACTAATGACACACTAAGGCTAGGGTGTAGACTTGGCACATGTTACCTAGCTACTATCTCCCTTCAACTTAACCATTGGATCGACACACTCAGACCTGTGAAACCAGGTGGAGTCAGTGTCATGTAGCTACAAATCTGAAAACATAGTAACCAACATCATAAAATATAACAGCATATAATTCACACCGTGAAGAAGAAATCATAGAATTGTAGGGCGCTCGCAAGTGAGTGATGTGAATCCATCCCCTTCACCAATACACTCACAAACTGACACTTTCACAATACATCAAATATTCTCATAAGCACTAACATGTTATATCACTAACATCATTATTACACCAATTAAAATATATAACATAAATCATCAGATAACTCAAATCACATCACATAGAATAGTCTACCGCTCAATAAATAGCGATCAAATACACACACAAGATAAAGTATCTGAATATCCAGAAGTATAAATCAACACAAAACAAGGACACACTATCCAGTCCATAAAGAAAAAGGGAGGGGTGTTACATTGACTATCAAATTTTATATATCAAATTGTAGAATAATTGTGTATGTGCATATACAAATTTGACATATATGCTAGCAAATTTTTTTTTTACAAAATATGGAATACGTCATCTCAAGATCTACATAAAATATACATGTTGAATAGCTATGTATCAATCTCTAGAAAATCCTAATATTTTCCTTGATCATCAAAATCAATCCTTCTCGACGTATTTGGTGGCTCTAAATTTGTCTCGACAATAACAATTCAAAACACAAATTAGATTAATTATCTCAATGGTTGACAATTTAGAGTACTAAATAGAAACTTATATACTATAATTTAGAATTGTCAAATTAACATTAAAAACACTCTATTGAACTGTAATATATCTAAATTAGAATTCTTGATTACCTCAAGTCTTGCTCTTTTTTATACAAGAAATTCTAAATATGATTGGCCCATAGGATGATCAAGGAACTAGGAAGAGGACTATTGCAAGTAAAATAAAATTAATATATAACTAATGACAAATAATCATAAACTAAACACATATCTACTCCTATCTAAATGTATAAATCTACAATATAAAATAAACACATAACTCTTGTGATTCTTGTTCTCTTCTTCTAAAATGACTCAAGATGGATGAACTAGCTATGATAGTTTCCTATATAAGAAATGACAAGAGTGTAATAAAACAAATTCACGTATACATATAATCATAATGTCAAGAATATAAAAACATATACCTATTGTGATGCTTCCTCCAATGTGCTAGAAGAAGTCATCATGGATGTAAAAGTACTAGATTGTTGCATAAAAAGACAATAATGCATAAGAATATCAATATATGTACATATATTTAATCATAATAGATTTGAAAAATTAACATCTAAATCACAATTTAAATGATATGCATATACAATAAAAAAATTGTAAATATGTATGTGCAAAAAATTATACCATATAGTTACTCTTTAGGCCAAATGAAATGGCCAAAATTGTACCCTCTTGGACCTAAAAAATTTGATCCTCCATCAACAAATGTTAAAGATACTAGAACATAAATATACATTAGTACTAGTATCTCTTATAAAATATATATTACTTTAATATAAAATTCAATTGAAATTACTTTAATTCTTACTGTTACATCCATGTCATCTCTCGCACCTAATGATTGTCCTAGATATGCTTTTTCACATGCTCTCTCATCTACATTTCATATATGATGTACCTCATAGTTGAATGTGTCCATAGGAGCCTCATTAGTCTATCCAAGAGGACCCAAACATACCTAGTTTCACATAATGCAGTGATGGGACACACAAATATCTGGAGAAGAGGAGGGTATACCATTAGCAGTTGATGCAAAAGGTGTGTCACTATCATGTAGCTACATAAAATATGAGCTTTGTGTGATGAAATGGCTAGTCAAAGCATGTATGACCAACATACTCTGATGTGATGCATCTGCAAAAATCTCTAGGTAAGGTATTGGAGGTGGGGTCCGAGAAATAGGTAGAGGTGGAATAGTTGGGGTTACTCGATGTGCCTTGGGTATATCTTGAGGTATTCCTCTACCCACACCTTATAAATCTCATATATCAAAGTAATTGTTATGCATACCTAAGATAAATTAAGCATATAGTTTTCAAAGAAAATATTGTGGGACATCAAGATCTTTTTTGGGTGGTTTATCAAAAACCATCCACCAATGATCCCAAAAACTATCTAGGATACGTCAATGTGTGCACCATTTAATTGAATATGTTAGCTTGTGTGCATCACTGAGTTCTAATTTTAGGATTGATAAATAGTTGTGTTAATTGGGCTTTGGTAATGTCAAGTTCCCTCACTTGATCATATGATAAGCTATCGACATTTCATTGCCTCGTGGCCTCTTGCCACTCTAAAAAGGTAATATGCTAGTTAGTAAGAGTTTCAACATTAGAAATTATTGATTCTAATATGGTTTTCATTTTAGACAAGTGAGGGTTCCTAACGTATAATTGGTAGATGTTTCTCACTTCAATTAAATTATCATGGATTAAGTCATGGATAGGAGATGAGTTTTTAAAGGGAGGATTTGACTAGGAAAGGTTTTCTTTTAGAATAGGATTAGGATTCTTAGCCATTAGAAAACCTATTTGACGTTAAAAAAATTAAAAATTAATAACTTTTTGGATAAAATCTAAAATGTATATTGAAAAACCCTATTTTAAACTAAAATTCATATAAAATAATGCAGAAATAAAATAAAAAATGAAGAGAAATCATTAAAAATCAAAGTACCTATGATTAGAAGAAGTTTGGAGGGTGAAATTTGTAATTGAATATCAAAGTGAATGGATATTTTTTAGCTTTTCCTTTCTCTATCATGCAGCTCAAGGAGAAAACTATGAAAATAAGATTTGGCCTTTTATTTTTTTTAAATGATGTTAGGTTTATCCCTTAGTTATTAATTAATAGACATGACGTGCGATAATATAGTTGCACATATAAATTATATATTATCATGTATAATTTATAAAATATAATATATAAACTATAATATATGGGTAGGTTCATGGAAATGGGCAGCAATTTCGTGGACACCCTCAAAAAAGAAGAAGTTGAAAACCATAACATGAGCGTGTTATAACGCGCTCATGTTATGTCTTTTGTTAAACCTAGGCAAGGTCTCGGTGGCTACAACTACAAATAGATAACGCGAGTGCATTATAATGTGCTTGCATTATCAACTATTAAAAGCAAAAAAACAAATGCAAATCTCTCATTTGCATTTCGACTGGTTTTTTTGTTGCACCCAGCGCCAAAAACCCTAGAATATCGTGCTCATGTTCTAGGAGGATAATTTCTTCACGAAGAATCCCTATTTCTTCAAAACGATGGTGCCACGATGATGAGGAGCTATAAGAGGTAAGGATTCTATGGTTAATGTTTTGAAATTGTTAGTTTTAGGTTGAATTTGTTAGTTTTAGGTTGAATTTGATATCTATTTGTTTGAATTTTTAGGAGATGCAAATCAACCTGCCAACCCTCAAAATCCTCAAGATCAAAATCAACCACAACATCAACCCCCTCCTGGAACTCAACAAAATTTAATGAGTGAAACTAAGAACAACAAAAAACAAATTGAGGATTTGATCAATAGGTTGAGTGATCCAAATGGTTCAACCATAGAAAGAATCACCCTAGCAAATCTGTTGAGAGATATGTTAACAAACGTAGATTCAACTAGCAAACAAATAACTGAATGGGAAGATAAGAGGCAGGTGGCTAGGGACTGTTATGCAAATAAACTATCCTACAAGGATGTGAAATATTTAAAAATTACAAAAGGTGATTTGTGCTCATTATTCACCAACCCACACACAAATCAAAATATTACCCTCAATGCGAAGAGGTTTCCTATCAATTGGTACCACCACCAATAGATGAAGGACCGATTTTATGATAGGTGGTACATGGTCTTTGATTACCCATCGTGCAACAATTGCGAGGTCCCACAATATTTCCTTAGGAAACTATACAGTGAGTTCATATTGAATAAAATCCCAAATTATTTTGATATGAGGGATTTCCTAGGGAGAGGTGGGGGGTCATCTCAAGATAGACCTGGTGCATAGTTGGATCCTACGTGGCAAGGTAGATGAGCTCTCGCTAAGCCACCTCATGAGCACATTATTATGCCTTCCGTCGTGAAGGAAAGTGTTGACGTAGAGACATTGCAGGCAATCAGAACTTTGACCTAGAGTGCCATCCATCATACTAGCCCTATTCTATAGCACCATCAAGGGGAGTCTTCTAGTGGTGGACTTTGAACACATGTGTGTCAATCTTGTAGGGCTACTTGTTCACAGGACCCCACCGACCCTCAGGAGATTGGTACGTAGGATCCATCTACAGCTATGGAGATGCAGAGGGCAGCCGACATTTTGCATGAGGCATATGGCATTGATAGTCAGGTAAAATTTAGTGCATGTGTTCATTGAATTTAATTTATTAAATTTTGATTTCGCAATGCAAAATTAACTAAATTTTTTTTATGATTTTAATAAAATTGCAGGGTCACAGTGTTGAGACTAGATACACTGGCCCCCCACCAACCTATTTTTCTAGTACACCTATCGCTAGGGTATGCAACTAGTAAACAATTATAAGTTTATTGCATATTAATGGCATTGTTTTACGAATGATAATTTAATATGCAATTTTGGATGTTGAATAGACTAATACTGGAGGTTTTGATGGAACACTTCCCAATGGTGGTGGATTTACTCAAACCTTCACGCAGGTAATAGAATAAAGAGTTTAACTAATGAATCAAGTACTTAATAGATTTGTGTAGTTTATACATGCACATTGTTGATTACGTTGAATAATTTGTTGTTTTATTTTTAGTTGTTGCGAGATGATACACCTCTAAATGTGACAAGGGCAATGGATATTGGTGTGACATCTGCTATACAATCCTTGATGGCTCTGACAGAAAAGGTATGAGGCAAATTAGTAAATGTTAATTTACATTTGTTGTTATACATGTTATTTAGTGAAAAATCAAACCATTACTGATTCACATAGATTTTGTCTATTTGAATGGTTTATAAAAGGCTTGAGCACGCCTGAGCATGGGCGTGAGGAAATTTCCCTTATGGAGAGAGATCGTGAGATGGTTGTAAGTGATTATTTTGTCAAATATATCATTTTTTATCATGTTATTTCTATATATTCATGTCTTTACTTCTTATTGTAACAGTTAAAGCTTCACCATGAACTAAACCCTAGGAGGAGTAGCAAGAGCAATCCATGAGCATAGAAAAAATGAGTGACAGACCTATCACCATTCGAGGGAAAAGGAAAGGAAAAGATTTTATTTCTAGGGCATGAAGAGCAATGACTTTTGATTCCAGAGTCCTTTGTTGTATGCCTGCATGGCAATTTTGTACATATTTTTTATTGCACATATTTGATATTGTATGCCTAGATGGCATTCTCGTAAGCCTATATGGCTATTTTGTACATATATTTCATACTTATATCGACATATATTGATGTATGCCTACATAGCTATTTGGTTAATACAAATATCTTTTATCGATGTATGTCCATATTTGCATTCTAAATTGATGGTTCAATAGATATGAGTTACGTTATTCAAGTGTATAATTTACAACTTACATGTATAATTTGTGACTTACATGCATTCGAGTGTATACTTTGTGGCTAACATGTTTTCATGCATATACCTTGTATTCATGCATATAATTTGTTTTAGTTTGTGTATGCTATGTATTAGTGTGTATAATTTTTTAGGCTTACATGTTTTTGAATACTTGTACTTCCCTTATTGACATTTACGTGTTTGACTTATTCATGTGTATAATTATTAATTGGTTAGCCCTAGAATTGATCTATGTCATCCTCAATGCATGATCCTTGAGATGGAGTAAGTACACCCTCAAGGTCAAAAGGAGTTTCACATGCATTCTTTGTAGCCTCATTTTGGTAGTGAAACCAAAAACCTCTTGCATCATTGAAATGAAAAAAAAAAATCCTTTATAGCAGGTTTGAAGCCATTATCATTCTCCATCAGTTCTTCATGTATCCACTCCCCATTAATGTTTGTCTCATGACCTTCATGAAACCAAGCACTTATCTCATTTGTGATAGAAGAAATGTATGAAGATTTATCTTCCTCCTTATGAACCATTCATTATTATGAGAGATGGGTTCTTGTGAACCACTACTAATGAATCATGGGTCAATGAGTTTGACTTGTAAAACTACATGATTGAATCCTGATAGCAATATCACAATATTTATATATCTAAATGTGTTATTTTCTTCAGCTAAAATTTGTGCTTATACTTATTTGATTGATGTATGTTTATGTAAGGGATCATAGTAATTTCCATTTGATCATGCTATTGTGTCTTTAAGGTTTATTTATTAAAGGGTGCATGAAACAAGTTTTAAATCCTTACAAATCTTTGAATTTCTTAGGTTTTTCTATTTGTCGAGTTTGGGCTCCGAGCCCAAGTCCAAGTCAAAATATGGCTTGTCAAGTCCGAGGTGAGTCCTAGTCTTGTAACACTGGTGTGAACACATCGAGGAATAATGTATATGCCGATGAAGAGAGAACCCATCCTTGTTTCCAAATAAACCATGGTATAGATATGGTTGGTCGAGATAAAACATCACTCTCCTGGATAGTTCAAACCATAATCTTTCATGGCTACAAACACACCTTCATTATGTGTGTTCTTGATCCTACTAAAGAAATGGTGGAACATGTTGTAGATCAAATATTGCAACCCTAAGTCCACAAGAAGGTTACTTGTCCTGATTTCTACAAATGTCTTTAAGATGTTCATCCTTCTTGAGTAATGTGAACTATTGATGTTATCTAGATCTTTGAAACTATCTGCAATCATGTGCAATACTATAGATGCTAGAGCTATATCTAATACTAAAAATGACTGCTCAATGGAATCCTAATAGCAATATCATAATTTAATACATTGTAGAAAATACCTCCTACTTATCAATTGATGAGCTAAAGGGACTCTATAATGGATGTTTATAAGGCACAACACTTGCTAAAGGTTTTGCAAATGGGGTTGCAAGCTAAGTGGGCTTAACCTTGGGGAAAAAGCTTCACGGTTAAGCACTTAAGCTAGAGTATACTAGAATGGGTGACCTCCTAGGAAGGCCTAGTGCCTCACCTCTGTGAGAATCACTTAGATGCAATGAGTGCTAAGTGGGCCATTAATATCATTTCAAATTTGTTGCTTTAAGCAACTTACAAATTTGCAACTTAAGACTCCGGTGGAACATAGCTCGGAGCAATTCCACGTGTTTTGGTGCAAAAGAGGACCATGCCCAGCGTAAACACACCTATTTGGACGTGTTGGGATAGTCTGCTTGGTCACACAAGTTGCAGAATGAAAGTTGCACCACTTTGCAACTTTGCACTACTTGCATTTGATGTTTTTTCCATCAAGTGAAAATCCGCCACCATTGGAAAACCACTCCAAGATAGCCAAAACCAAGAGAGGTTTTTGTAGATGAATTCAACATGATCCTATAGGATTAGATGAGAAGTTTCTATGCATCATGGCATTTGAGTAATAGCATGTTGAAGTTTGCAGCCATTTTGCAGTTTGGACCCTTAGGGGATTGATCCGGTTGAACGTAGCTCGGAGTGATTCCACGTGTTTCAGTGTGAAAAAAGACCATGCCTAGCATAAACATATTTATTCAAATGCGTTGGAGCAGTTAGTTTGGTCACACGAGTTGCAGAGAAAAAGTTACACGACTTTGTAACTTTGCATTGCTTGAATTTGACACTTTTTCCATCAAGTGAAAATCCGCCGTCACGAGAAAACCACTCCAAGATAGCGAAAATTGAGAGAGGTTTTTCTAGAGAGGCCCAACACCTTTTTGTAGAATTACACAATAATTTTCTGTGTCCCGGTATCTGAGTAATAGCATGCTAAATTTTGCAGCCATTTTGCACTTTGGACCCTTAAGGGATCGTTATGGTTGAACATAGCTTGGAGCGATTCCACGTGTTTCAGTGCAAAAAAATACCATATCTAGTGTAAACATATCTATTAGGATGCGTTGGAGCAGTTAGTTTGGTCACACGAGTTGCAGAGCGAAAGTTGCACCACTTTACAACTTTGCACTGCTTGAGTTTGACATTTTTTCCATCAAGTGAAAATCCGCCACCACGAGAAAACTACTCCAAGATAGCCAAAAATGAGAGAGGTTTTTCTAGATGGGCCCAACACCTTTCTATAGGATTAGATGATAATTTTCTAAGTGTCATAGTATCCAATTACTAGCATGATGAAGTTTGCAATCATTTTGCGCTTTGGACCCTTAAGGGATCAATCTAGTTGAACATATCTTGGAGCGATTCTACGTGTTTCGGTGTGAAAAAATACCCTACCTAGCATAAGCATACCTATTTGTACATTTTGGAGTAGTTATTTTCATCACGAGTTGCAAAGCGAAAGTTGCACCACTTTGCAACTTTGCACTACTTCAATTTGACACTTTTTCCACAAAGTGAAAATCCGTTGCCACGAGAAAACCACTCCAAGATAGCCAAAATTGAGAGAGGTTTTTGTAGAGGGGCCCAATTCCTTCCTATAGTATCAGAGAAGAAGTTTCTAAGTGTCACGATATCTGATTAATATCATGTTGAATTTTGCAGCCATTTTGCACTTTGGACCCTTAAGGGATTGATCCGGTGGAACATAACTCGGAGCAATTCAAAATGTTTCGGTGTGAAAGAGGACCATGAATAATGTAAACATACCTATTCGGATATGTTGGAAAAATTTTCTTGGTCACACGAGTTGCGGAGTGAAAGCTGCACCACTTTGCAACTTTTCACAGCTTGAATTTGACACTTTTTCCATGAAGTGAAAATCCGCAGCAATGAGAAAACCACTCCAAGATAGCCAAAACCGAGAGAGTTCTTTCTAGAGGGGTCCAACACCTTTTTGTAGGATTAGATGAGAATTTTCTAAGTGTCAAGGTATCCAAGTAATAAAATTCTAAAGTTTTCAGCTATTTTGCACTTTGGATCCTTAGGGGATCAATCCGGTGGAACATAGCTCGAAGCGATTCCACGTGTTTCAGTGCGAAAGAGGACCATGCCTAAAATAAAAATACATATTTGGATGTGTTGGAATATTCTACTTGGTCACACAAGCTGCATAATGGAAGTTGCACCACTTTTCAACTTTGTACTACTTGCATTTGATGCTTTTTCCATCAAGTGAAAATTCGCCGCCACGAGAAAACCACTCCAAGATAGCCAAAACCGAGAGAGGTTTTCCAAGAGGGGACCAATGCATTTCTATAAGATTAGATGATAATTTTCTAAGTGTCATGGTATCTGAGTAATAGCATGTTGAAGTTTGCATCCATTTTGCACTTTGGACCCTTAAGGGATGGATCCGGTGGAACGTAGCTCGGAGCGATTCCACATATTTTAGTCCAAAAAAAGACCATGCCTAGCATAAACATACCTATTTGGACATATTGGAACAATCCTCTTGGTCACACAAGTTGCAGAACGAAAGTTGCACCACTTCGCAACTTTGCATTGCTTGCATTCGACGCTTTTTCCATCAAGTGAAAATCCACCACCACTGGAAAACCACTCTGAGATAGCCAAAACCAAGAGAGGTTTTTGTAGTCAGGCTCAATGCAATCCTATAAGATTAGACAATAATTTTCTAAGCATCACGGCATCTGATTAATAGCATGCTGAAGTTTGCAGCCATTTTGCACTTTGGACCCTTAAGGGATCGATCCAGTTGAACGTAGCTCAAAGTGATTCCACGTCTTTCAATGTGAAAAAATACCATTCCTAGCATAAAAATACCTATTCAAATGCATTGGAGCAGTTAGTTTGGTCACATGAGTTGCAAAGCGAAAGTTGCACCACTTTGCAACTTTGCACTACTTGAATTTAACACTTTTTCCATCAAGTGAAAATCTTTCGCCATGAGAAAACCACTCCAAGATAGCCAAAATCGAGAGAGATTTTTTTAGAGGGGCCCAACACCTTTCTGTAGGGTTAGACGATATGTTTCTAAGTGTCATGGTATCCGAGTAATAGCATGCTGAACTTTGCAGCCATTTTACACTTTGGACCCTTAAGGGATTGTTCTGATTGAACGTAGCTCGGAGTGATTCCATGTGTTCCAGTGCAAAAAAAGACCATTCCTAGTGTAAACATACCTATTCAGATGCATTGGAGAAGTTATTTTGGTCACATGAGTTGCAAAGTGAAAGTTGCACCACTTTGCAACTTTGCACTGCTTGAATTTGACACTTTTTCCATCAAGTGAAAATCCGCCGCCACTAGAAAACCACCCCAAGATAGGAAAAACTGAGAGAGGTTTTTCTAGAGGGTCCCATCACCTTTTTGAAGGATCAGATGAGAATGTTCTAAGTGTCACAATATCCGATTACTAGCATGTTGAAGTTTGTAGCCATTTTGCACTTTGGACCCTTAAGGGATCGATCCAGTGGAACATAGCTCGGAGCGATTCTACGTGTTTCGGTGTGAAAGAGGACCATGCATAGAGTAAAAATACCTATTCGAATGTGTTGGAATAGTCTGCTTGGTCACACGAGTTGCAAAAAAATGTGAACAAATTGTTTACATGACCTTTATATGACATTTTTCACATTGTTTACATTTCAAAATTCAAAGTTTGCAAATTTTCCTACTCAAGGCATTTAAAGAACAAGGTGCTACTACACCAAACATGAACTCCAACCTTACAATACTTGAGTATATCTGATTATGTAATTAAATCATATTACAATGCCTCTGGCACTTCGTTCTCTCAGATCTTTTACAAGGTCACTCATACATTCAAAATTCTCTTTAAATGTCTACATCATAGGTGCCCATTATGAGGTTAACTTCAAATGAGTAGCTTCAGATTCCCTCACTAAGCTTCACATGCTCACTTATAATGGCTTGAAATAAAAATTGAGATTTTTCAAAATCATCAAAATAAGTATGTTGCATTGCTTTTTTGGCTGTGATTCTCTTTGATGGCTCTTAAATCATCATTTTCTGCAACGAAAGATCAATCAACACTTAGTAGTTTACTTACAAATACGCAAAGTAAAAGAAAAAAATAAAGAGAATCCAAAATGGAAATGAAATAAAAATAGATGGAAGGCACTTACAGATGTTGCATGCAGGCATCAAAATAAGGATGTTGCATTGCTTTTCTAGATGACATTCTCTTAGATGGCTCATATATCTGCATTTTTTGCAAAGGGACACCAATCACTGTAAAAGAAGACGATAGCGTTGGCATCAAACAAATTAATGTGCATACAAGTATAAATTAATAAGAACCAATGTGCATATACTTACAAATTAATCCAACGAACCATCTGGGTCTGCTCTACTCTTTATTGTGTCAAGTATTGCCTCATGGTTAGACTCATGAACCTTCCATAACGTCTTGTTCAAAGGTCTACCCCCATATTTGGTCAAACAAACATTGAATTCCATGACAAGGTTCGAGTAATGAATAATCTTACGATGCATGTCAAAGTCCTGAAATAGCCAATGTTTAACACTCGAATGTGGGTACCTTCTAAGCCATGTTCCAGTAACCACAACTGAGCCTGTAGGGTATTCGATGTTTTCTCCATCTATAACTGGGGCCTCCAATTTCCTTTTGGTCTCAACACAACAACACAAGTAATAGTATGTTCCCTCTTCATTGTCTTCATCTGCAATAACTGCATAAGCATGCCCTACATTGATATATGCAAAAAATCTCTTAAAATTTGTCAACATTACGAATATAGTACAAAGTAAGATCTAACGATATGGAATTTCAACAACTAAGAAAGCAGATATATCACCTCATTGAACTAGATCTGATATGTGGTCAAAGTCAACTGATGATTCTATCTGTGTCAGTTCCAATGCCATCGGAGGGCAATATGTGTGAATTGGCCTAAGATAACTTGTGAACCATTTTTCAACCCACTCCCCTGACTCACAATCATTCCAATCTTACATTGTACATGAAGAACAAAAGCATGCCATCTTTCATGTATCGATACTCCATGACCCTATATCTGAGCTAAGGAAGGAGTGTACCTCACTCGATCCTATTAGTGTAAAATAGTTTTCATATGGTGCAATGTAGTATCATACATCAACCAAAAAAAATTTATCAACTAAAGACGTACCTTCATTAAGTGGACCCATCAAAGCATTACACCACTTGACGATTGATTTTTCATCTGTCAACTTTGTACTATCTTTATACTTTAACTCTTCTCATTCTAATGCTTTGTACATGCATGCTCCTGTACCATCATGCTCCCCCTTTCCATGTCCAGCCTCACAAAAGTTCCATATATGTTGAACACCTGTAATGACATGCATCCTGCACAACCAGTAGAACATGCGCGAGTTATTGAACTGTGTTGCACAGTTATCAGACCATATTATATGTTGATCTTATTCTATGCCCCTCTGAGCCAAACCATTGTGGAACATCTAGAAGCAACCTTGCACGAACTCTGGTGAATGTGTGCAATCATCGCTAATGTAAAATTGGTACTCCCTCAATACCTTCCTTTTCTCATCTGTACTATCAGATGCATGAGTGAATGCTATGTGCACAAATTTCAAAACTTGTGTGGAGTTGTAATACTATGATTGCACCTCATGTTGTGTTTGTAGAGCGTAGTTCTCTGCAAATTCAACCAAGGATACTATGCTTCCAACTGGAAAGGTGTCCTTGCATAGCTTGAACTGCGTGTCCAACCATTGGGATCTATGGGTATACATTGCATACTCAGACAGGATACTGTCATGAAATGTAGTCATAAATTTGTGCACTGGAATATTCTCAATAACCAAATCACACCTTTTTTCTTGAGACCCATCTTTTGTAGCATATGCCACTATTTTATACTTCCTGAACTCTACTAGTTTTTGTCCCACCTCATCTGTGCTTTCCATATGTTGACATACTGACATATGCTGGAAGCCACTGCAACACTCGCATGAACCATACAAGCATGTTGTCCTATAGAATATCTAGCCATCCTCTATTTCACATAGAAATTTTGATAAGAACTCTCTTGAAGATTTTGGTGGGGCTTTTATGCCACAGTCCTGCAAAACATCGTTAGTATGCAAATCTAAACATATAGAATGATAAACATCATAATGGTTAGAAAATTTAATATGTAGTCTACAACAAAAAGTAGTGCATGTGTGATTTATATTGAAATAAAAAGGTTTAAGTAGTTAAAAAAATCTTTGAGAAATAATAATTTGAGGATAATCATTTTCAAATTTCCAAAAAAATTGGGTTTGAGTCATATCCAAAAAATGCTTTGGATGTGGTTCACGATTCTGACTACTGATTCTCCTTCTTACCACATCCCTTTGATTCAGAGATGGCCTTGTGTTATTCTTCCAATAATCTTCAATTAGTGTTCTCAAGGCTTTGAAAACTTCTTTATCTTTTCGTGACAATCTCCCTGATAATGCCCATAATTCATTTGTATCATTGCCCTCAATTCTTTGCCACCTTTGAATGGCTCTTGATAAAGTTTTTCTACTAATTCCCTTTTTTCACTAGTATTTTTAATTAGGCAAGCTCTCTTTCTTTGACAACTTACCAAAGTCGATGTAATGACACGTTGGGTGACATTACTATCCTTTGAGCATGAGGTCTTACCCACACTCTCATAAGCATCCATTAGATTCTTCACAATAGTGTCTTCACTCAATGCATTCGATGTTCTCAACCCAAGTGTCTTCATGATGTTCCTATACTTTACACCCCGCATCATTTCAATAAATAGTTGACATCTTGCAGTCTCATTTAGCCTTTCAAAGAATCGTTCCCAAACCTTATCAGCATATCTTCTAAAAGTGTGTGTTGAAATCTTACCTTCCATGTGCTGAAAAATCTCATCATCAATATTAATCAAATACTTTGGCTTTCTATTCAAAATTCTTGGTGGTGTTCTCCTAGGTACATACATCTCAACATTAGGAATTTCATCAATATTTAATTGAGGTGGGCTAGATTGCATACCTTCGATCAAGGGTGGAGAAGAAGACATACCTTGAGGTTCACATGGGAATGATGGCATACCTTCTTTGTCAATTTCAAGTGATGATGTACTCTCAACTTGAGATGTGTTGGATGGTGTCCAACAATATTCACTTGCAGTAAATGGTGTCCCTCCATATTCATTTGCAGTAGATGGTGTCCATCCATATTCACTTGTGCTAGATGGTGTCCCTCCATTTTCGCTTGTGCTTAATTATGTCCCTTCATATTCACCTGTCGTAGAGGGTGTGTCTCTAACTACGGTATCTCAATCTGTCTTATGTTGATGCTTTTGCATTCGTGATTGTGCTACTGATTCCCGTTCTCTTTTTTACGGTTGAGGTTCCTCTACAATTGGATTGTTTTCATCAATCATTTCCAATTTCTTCTTTTCATGATAATCCACCACCCGAACTCTCTCCTTTTCTTTCAAGGTTTTGTTCTCTTCATCTGTTAGTTTCCTCTTTGTCTTTTTCTTCGGCATGGCAGATAATTTTATCTATGCCATGGTAATGAGACGTATATTAGTTCCTAAAAAAGTGTTGAAGGAGTGGTCTATGTAATGAAATTTTGACCTTGTGCAGGGTATTTTGAAGATGTTTGATGCTTTGGAATGGTCTGGGAAGGCCCAGGAATAGGAGTTTCTATAAACCCTCCCTCTTTGCATTGAAAAATGGGGGTTTTTGTATTGGAAGCCTAGTTGAGTGGGTAAGGTCCTAAGACCTATAAATTATCTTGTTTTGAGACCTAATTAAAGACCTTTTTTGGGTTTGCAAGTCTAGTGTGAAGATATAAGGGTAGTTCCTTTGTAAAATTGGTCTACTTGGAGGCCTAAAATAGTGAAAAAGGTTAGTTTTCTTAATGTTGTCCCAAAGGATTCATGTGATGGGTTAAGGTATGTCTTGCAACTCTAAAATTGGTGCTACAACTATTCTTTTATTTTCCTGGTGTTTTCAAAAGTTTTGGAGTTAAGGGCCCAAAACTTATTTTGCACAGTAACTATATTCCAAGGGTGAAATTTGGGAAATAATGTTTTTGTTTGTTGTCCAGCTTGGAGGAGTGTTGGGATTGGTCCATTATGCCTTTTTAATTTTCTTGGATGGATATTGAAGGAAAAATGACATCTTCAATGGTTTTGGGTCCTCTAACTCTGCATAAAAAATGAGTATCACTATTTGAAGTGTGTGCATGGTTTGGGAGATACATGTGATAGTTTGTAGATGCTTGGCTACTAGTAATGTGGACAGTGAAAAAAGGAACTAATTTTGTGTGTAAGGGAAGACTTCTGAAAGGTTTCATTTTTGTTGTGCTAACTCAAACAAAGATTTATTAAGAAAATAATGGTTTGGTTGTGCCTTAATAATTATAGTTTGTGTTTGTAAATAATGGTGCCATTATGGAAGATTTAAGACAACTTGTGAATGACATAGTCATTGGTTGTTGCTTTGAGGAAGCTAGTTGATTGTAATCAATTATTTTCAATATTTTCAAGGTGTTTTGAAGGTGCTTAAGGAATTGGGAACTCTTAATGCTAATTTGAGTATATGAATCAAATGTTTTGTGCAGAGGTATTGGAAGGTGTTTGGACCCTTCAGAGGAATGGGAGAGGCTTGGAGTTGTCTTAAAGGATTAATTTTGGTGAGTGGTTCTGAATTTCTATAATTGGCAAGTTTATATAACTGTGTACATAATTTGGTAATTTAAAATGTGCATTAACAACCTAAGGTTATAATGATAAACAAAAAATGAAAGCAAGGCATAATAGAATGAAATAAAATGTGTAAAGACTTCACATACCTTAAAAACCAGACTTTCAAATGGAGGATTTCAACCCAATTATGTAGCCTTAGCTTCTTCTTTCTTCAAACTCCACAACAATTTGACTTGTTCAAAAGCTTGTTCCCTTCCACACTTCAATTGATATTATATGTCTTTCAACATGGAAACTCTACTATTTCATGCAAAGGTGGTTAAAAGATCATGGAAAAGGTGATGGAATGTGAAAAAGATGCTTGCACACTTCACAACATCATTAAAAAGCTTTTTTTTGTCAAAGCACGCATAGAACCAGGGGAATATGCAAACTATGGGCCTTCAAATCACGGGTATATAGAGTTTTTTACCATTTTAGTGGAGTAACAAATGCACTTGCATTATAATGTGCATGCATTATAATGCAAGTGTATTATGTGAAATTTGGTTTTCTTAGTGTATTTTTGAGAGTATAGGAGTTTCAGAGAGAGTGGGAGGGAGAGAGGGGGAGAGTGGGAGATAGAGAGGAAGGGAGAAGGGTTGAGTGGGAGAAAGAGAGAGTGGGAGGGAGAGAGGTAGAGAGTGGGAGAAAGAGAGAGTGGGAGGGAGAGAGGTAGAGAGTGGGAGAAAGAGAGAGTGGGAGGGAGAGAGGTAGAGAGTGGGAGATAGAGTTGGAGGGAGAGAGGGGGAGAGTGGGAGATAGGAGAGGGAGGGGAGAGAAGGGGAGAGGGATAAAGAGAGAGTGGGAGAAGGGGAGAAGCAGAGAGTGGGAGAGAGTGGGAGATAGAGAGGGAGGGAGAGAGGGTGAGAGTGGGAGAAGGAGAGAAGTGGAGAGTGGCAGATAAAGAGGGAGAGAGAGATGGTGAGAGTGGGAGAAGGGGAGAAG